>CM035091.1:75945589-76177635 GCA_020205505.1 Panax japonicus
CATCCTCATGAGTTGAAATTCGGATGCAAGAACATCGATCCAACGAAGCGAAAAAAGCACTTGCAACACCATTGACGAACCACACGGCCATGCCATCGAGCTTTCCGCACCCGGGTGAGCCATGGTTCGGTGAGGATTGATCAGCCATGGGCTCGACGGAATTGGGTCTGAGGTTGAAAAGCTAGCGCAACTTGTTGAGGTGGTAGTAGCTGCCATGAAGTGGAGATCCAAGCATTTGGCGAAAAGAACAATAGTGTTGTACAAGTTTTTTAACCTGTCCTTAAGCTTTTAAAAATATTCTATTTGGATGAGGGTATTTGTAATTAATCTAAAAAATGTAAAACTCTCCCTTATATTTATGCCCGTGTGATATTTTAGTTCTTAAATTTAAATACTTAGCAATTTTTTCCCAAAGTATAATTATTAGTACAAAATCGTTTTTAGGTATAATTGGTTGTACAAAAATGAGCTAAAAGATATAGTTTTGTACTAATAATTGTACCACAAGATACCATATTTCTAAGACCAAATGTGATAATTTAATGGTAAAAGTTTTTTCTTTTACTTTGTAAGGTCATAAGTTCAAATCTATTTCTCAAGAAGAAGTCAGAATTAACCAAGATGCTACATGAAGAAGATAAGTGTTCATATCCACACTAAGTTCTCCTTGATCTGGCCCTGTTAGGATTGACTCATACTTCAGTGGGTTAGACCAATAATCAAGCGTAATGTTTAGTTGAGCTTGAGGTTCTATTAATATACCGATCTTGAGTTTGACTAATATATTGAGTTTCATGTGATTGAGCTTATGTTATAGAATTAGAGTTTTTAGTGATTTTAAAAACATTGTTTGTGTGTGTATCATATAGAGGTAGAGAGTGTGAGAGACACAATATATGAATAGATCAGACAAGTAAAACCTGATTAAATTGGCGAAACTCAATAAATTTGATGTATTCTCATTTTTTTGATTGTTCTTTAATTTATGAGTGATTGTGTTCATCATCTGATCTTAAATCTAACAGGCCCTTTCCAATTAAGACTCCCTCTAGATCCTTAGGTTAAAATGAACCTTTAAAATTGAATTGTAAAAAAAAACTACCATACCTCCATAAATTAATATACTCAAATTACAATTTAATTTATATTTCAATCTAATAATTATGATAAGACTAATGCCTACAAAATGTAATTTGCTTTGTAAGGTCAATCGAGTTGCATTACCCTAAAAAACAGAAAACAAACAAATAAAAAAAGTGATTTACATATCTATAAATAAATGGATTTTAAAAGTCGCTCAAGCCCATATTAATGAATTTTGTGTCATAAAACTATTTCTCTATTTTATCTTTACAAATTTATTCTTATTATTATTTTGTCTTCTTTAATTTAATTCATATTTTTTTTTTCATCTTCAAAATTCGAATTTTTTTTTCAAATTACACGCACGAAACACGTGTAACTAAAATAATGCTAATGGTCATAGTTGTCTTTGGATGAAAAGTAACTTAGTAAACGGGTTGAATTGGGTACCCGTAGTTGAATATCAATAAACTAGCAACAGTCCGGCACTATAGACGATGATATTTATCTCAAACTTTGGACGGCTTAGATGATTTATTAAGATGAGCGAGAAATTTAAAATTATTTGTATTTTGTTATATAGATTGGGTAATTTTATTGGTAAGTAAAATAATTCATGTTACATATGACAATAAACTTATGTTAATATTAAATGTCACAAATAGGTTGACTTCAAAATATAAAGGAGTTGTCACAACTAGGTTGAATTCAAATATTTTTTTAATTTTTAAATGAGTCATATTACATATGACGATAAGTTTATGTTAATATTAAATGTCGACGTATGTGAATATATGTGATAAAAATAAATTAAGTAGAGATATAGATATTATTATTTTATCTTTCCGCTTAGAATTACATGTTAGACGCAATCTAACTACAAAATAATTATTGATTTTTAAAAGTCAATTTAAGACATTTTCAAATTCAAAATTGAGACAATACATTAAAAATTAAGAAATAATACTTTATAATATTCATTGTTATGTTGACTAAAGTTAAAGTAATTAATGACAAATTTAAATTTAAAAAATATTAAATTGACTTTAAAAAGTCAATAATAACTTTATAATTGTTTACGGTTGCACAACCAACTAATTATGACAAATTTCATAAATAGTTTCTAATAATATATTCCCTCAGTATCTTATTATAGGTGAGAGAATCAAAATTATATTTAATATTTAAAATATTATTAAAAATTAAATAATTTAAAATTTTAAAAATTTTCAAACTAATATATTAAGAAACAAAAATATTTCTCAAAAACAGTTTATAATACAATGGGAGGAATAGAGTAATAAAAACGTGTATATGTGTACTTTGGTCAAGTAGTAGGGCTTGACCATCAAAATCTTGGGCTTACTCATGAGGTAAGCCTTAGTCAAACGGGGTCATCTCCTCTTGTCCTTATCTACTTCCCCTATAAATTCATCAAATGACCATCCTTTCTGTCTCATCTTCCTCCCGTATGAGTACCAAACAAGAACAAATTTGGTGCAAAGAAAATATGGCTAAACTTAGCACCCTCTTCATAATAGCCCTCCTCCTTGTCTTCACGCTACATGCACCGCTCGTCCGGAGGCTACTATGGTGAAAACCCAACAAAAGGTAAGACCATTTAATTCATCACATAAAGCTCATAAACTTGGAATTTCTTTAATTGATAAATTCAAAATCTTATTTCCTTGTATTCAATTTATTCTATGTTTCCTAGCATAGATTTTTACTTCTAGGGAACTGTTATTTTTACAAAAAAAAAATTTAAAAAAAATAATTAATTTTTCTTGTGGGAATTAATATTAATATTTTTTTATAAGCCCAATGAAGATACATGGTGAAAATTTATTCAATCAGAAAGATCCGAAATAGAGTTGAGACCCTACTTTATTTAAAAATAAAATCTAATATATGAATGTGGATATGATTTTACTTATTATTAAGTTACATGTTCCTATATATATTAATTTATATGTATGATTGTATAGGATTATGGAGAGAGAGAGAGGATTGAGATTGTGGAAGAAAGGTGTGGAGGAGTGAGCAAAGAAGAGTGCTTGATGAGGAGAACACTGGTTGCACATATAGATTATATCTATACCAAGGAGCAACACAACTAGGCATGTTTTATCTGAACTTGATACTGCAAGAAAAATAAAGGATTTGAGTAGTGTATTGTGGTATGGTCAATTTTTATTTTTATTTTTTCTGAAAATCTTAAGAATAATAACATCCATTCATTTAATTAGAAAAATATCAATTATATGTATGTAGGACTGTCAATGAGCCAAATCTTGATCTTAATTTGCTTTAGTATAATTTATTAAATCAAAGTTACAACTCATTTATTCACTGATCTGTGATTATTTGATCGGATCCGGATCCTCTATAAGCATTTTTCTATGAGGATCTGTTTTACTGTGGGATTGATAACACATTAAAAAGGAGATAAGAATCTAATTTGATTTGACCAGCTGATCCATCAAAATAAAATAAAATTAAAAAAAATGATCAATAAAATTAAAAAAACCATCAAAATTTTAAATGAGACAGGAATCTGATTTGATTTGACCAACTGATCCACCAAAATAAAATTTAAAAAAAAAGAAGACAAAAATAATACATGATGCCCTTTGACGCTTGTGTTTGTTCCATATATCAAAAGATTGAATGAACTTGGAGCATTGTCCTCTAAAGTGAAAGTGAAAATAATCTGTTAATTTGCCCAATTTTAAAATTTTAATATTTATTTTGTTAAATATAAAAATAATATTTGTATATTTTATACAGAGTAACATATAGTGTAGGTTTCTTCATTCAAACATTTCTATAATCAATTTAATGTAGCCGAGATTTATTAGAAATCTAAAAAGATGCTTATTATATTGTTAATAAGAAACCCAATGTAATGTAATATTGATATGATTAAACAATGTAATGTAATTTGACAAGCTTTTTAAGTCCTAATAAAATTTAATTTAGTTAGGAAACTAAACTAGTAAAGAATTCACGTTTAAAATTAATATAATTAAAATGTCTAATATTTTAATATTTAAAGTTTTGATAAATTTTAGTTTAATAAACTAATTTAATAAAGAATTATAATTAATTTAATTAAGAAACTAATTTAATAAGTATATAATTAAATCGGATGATATCTTAAGATTTCAAATGTTAACGAACAATAATTTAATTGGAAATTTGATTAAATAAGGAAATACATAACTAAATTTTGAGTGAAGTCAAATTTGTGAGACATTAATTGTTACCAGTCTGAATATTACTTGTATTAATTTGGATAGAGAAAAAAATTGAAATAAGAAATTGTAAAATCAAGTTTGTACTTTTAATTACATAGTTAATTTTTTTTTCTGTCATCTTTTTAATGAATATTAAAAAGATAATATTGAGATTTTATATCTAATTTGGTCAATTAAACAAATCATTAATTACATTTATTAAATTTATATTTTCTCTTGAAAAGTGGATTAAACAATAGGGAAGTAATGCTTTTATGTGCATTAATGGTAAATTAATATTTAATAGGTGTACACTAACAAAAAGAAAATATACTTGGATTTAGTTTAAAAATCACATCACTAATTTGAAAAATAGGACCAATATTTTCTTTTCATTAGTGCACAACTAATGCACATAAAATTATCCACAAAAAATAATAAAAAAAAATGGCCCAATAATGTATATCTTAATTACATAATCTAATGAATAATGTAAAATTAAAACTAGTCTATTTTTAGAGCATTCACAATACTTTTCTTATCTCTATCCCTACTCTGTAGTGTTATTGGGTCATTCAGGATATAGATTCAATTTTTTCACTGTGTACCCAACAAGTTCCTTATATTGATTCTTTAAATAATAAAATTTGAAATTTAAAATTAAAAAGTTAAAATTTGAAAGTTCTAATCGTCAAAGCATGTTCTGACCGTTGTAACTATTTTTTATTTAAAAATAATTGTTGTTTGAATTTAAACAATGATATTATTTTAATTTAAAAATAGATGTTGCTGAAATCAAAAAGTGCAATGATCATTTCAATTTATCATTCTTCTCCTACTTCTAACATCACAAATGTTTCAATATTTTTCGAAGAAGGCATCAATATCTCTTACTTAAGTCTGTTGAACAAGAGGTTCTGCATAAAAATTGCTTAACCATGGAAGGAGAAATTTTAGAAAGCACTGGCAAAGCGAAGACACAACAAGATTCTGTTCTCGGTCGTGTTTACATCGATCGTGATCGTAAGACGGGCCATGAAAACTTGGTACGAGATTATTTCTTCCAAACTTCGACATTTCCTCACATGCTATTTCGAAGACGATTTCGCATGAGTCGTAATTTATTCCTCCGCATTCATGATGTTGTTTTGGCTTATGATGAATATTTTGTGCAATGTCGAAATGCTGCACTCACATAAGACTTATCTTCATTACAAAAAGTTAATGCAACACTCAGAATGTTGTGTTATGGAGTTTCCGGTGATATGGTGATTGAGTATCTTCGGCTTGCAGAAAGCACTACAAACGAGGCAATGAATTTTTTTTGTTGAAACAGTGATTAACATTTTCAGTGATCAATACTTGAGGTCACCTACTGCCAACGATGTAAGTAAGTTACTTCTACTATATGAGGAACGTGGATTCCTAGGAATGCTTGGCAGCATTGATTGTATATATTGGACATGAAAAAATTGTCCAAGTGAATGAAGGGTCACTACTCAGGCTATTGTGGTGATGCGACAGTGATATTAGAGGCAGTGGCCTCACGTGATCTTTGAATATGACATACTTTCTTTGGTCTCCCAGTTCACTCAATGACATCAATGTTCTTGAACATTCTCCTATCTTTGTAGATATTATTAATGGTCGTGCTCTGTTAGTGAACTTTGTCATCAATAATCATTAATATGATACGTGATATTATTTGGTGGATGGTATCTATCCAAAATGGTCAACTATTGCAAAAACAATCCAAATGCCACAAACTCAAAAGGCAAAAAATTATGCGAGAGCTCAAGAGTCTGCACAGAAAGATGTGGATTGTGCCTTTGGAGTTCTCCAATCACGTTTCCATATAATTCAACAACCTTGTAGGTATTTCAGTTTAACAACAATGAAGAATATCATGAAGGCATGTATTATAATGCATAACATGATTGTAGAAGACGAGCGTGACCTATACAAGTCACTGGCGAAAGGTAACTATTATTTGTTTGAAGAAGTTTATGCTCCAATAGAAGAATGTGACAACCCGAAAAATCGGATTATCCAGAAATTAAGCTTAAAGAATTATTAATAAAAATAAATTTTTATTAATTATATTTTGTGCTATATATTTATTAATCGTTCTAGGACCTATGATGATTATAAAACTGGAGGATTCTGGCTACGAGCTAGACTAAGCGAGTAAGAATTTTCAAGACGAAAATAAAAAAAATTTGGGAACAATTTTTTTTTTTGAGAAAAAGATGAAATATGCACTATTCACTCGATGAAACCTAAGTGTTAATGTTTGAATAACCTAACCCTTTCTGAGAGATCGGGATGTCGAAATGACATTCTGTTTGAAGATTTGACGGTAATATGTCGTAAAAAGTTATGTTAGTCGATAAAAGTTTTTCTCAAAAAATGTGCAAAAATCGGACAAAATAAAAACGATAAAAAGTACTGTTATGTACTTTTCATTTGTTTAACAACGTTTTTAGAAAACGCGAAGGAAAACACTTTTCATCAAAAAATGTTTTTCAGTTTTTAGAATTTCTGAAGAACTCGTAAAAGTTAATCTGTAGAAGAAAGACAGAATATCAAAAAATAATTCAATTTCGAGAATCGTAGTTTTTTGAATTGTCGGACGAATCCCGAAAGACGGAACAATGAATCCTCTAAGAGAAGCTTCATGAATATTAAGGAGGTGAAGGGGTGTGCAACTGGTAAATATCGGCCCGAACCAAATCGGTACCGAAATAAGCCAAATTTTGATACTAATACCGGTACCGATTTTTACCGAAAAATTAATATAATTATTATTTTTATTTTTATTAATATTAATAATATAATCATTATTTTATTATTTTTATTATTATTAATAAATAATTAATAATAAAAAAAAAATAAAAAACCGGTATATACCGGTCCAGTTTGGTAATACCGAACCATAAAAATACCGTACCAAAATCAGTACCGAAAAATTGGTATATACCGATTTTTTGTACTAAAATCGGACCGGTTCTTTTTTGTATCGAATCGACCGATTCGGCCTGGTTTGGAAAATCGAAAAAACTGAAAAAATCGAAAATTTTGAACAGCACTAAGGAGATGTGAATAGTAAGGAGGTTTGGCCAAAAGATCAAATTGCCCCTAGCCTTGGTTTTCTATATAAACAAGCCTTAAGCTCATTTGTTTGGTTTGAAAATTTAAACCAACACTTGAGAGAGAGAGAGAGAGAGAGAGAGAGAGAGAGAAGTCAGATGGGGAAAAGAAGGAAAAGAAGATGAGAAGCTATCTCGAGAGCAAACTTTGTCCAATAGAAGAAGATTAAAGAAGAAAGGTAATCCAAAACCTAACTCTAATCTAAATTTTATTTAAGTTTTTATATAGAAATCATATAGCTTAATGAAAATGGAAGTAAAAGTTGCTAAGAATGATTTTCATATGGTTGAAATCATGAGAAAATGAAGAAATAAGAATTAGAAGTTTAGTTATAATTTTTTTTAAAAGCTTTCATATGAACTATGATTTGCTTGATGAATTTGAATGATCTGAATGAATCATATGAATGATTCGGTGAAATAAGTAAGGATTGGTGAACCACTTGAAACTCCAGAATGGAAGTAGGAGCACATTACCATGGATTTTGTTACTGGTCTTCCCAAGGTTTCTTAAGGCATAGATGCAATTTGGGTTATTATCGATAGATTAACCAAATATGCTTATTTATTACCTATACGAGAAAGTTATTCATTTGAACGTCTTGCTCGTATATACATAAATGAGACTGTAAGACTGCATGGTATGCCAGTATCCATAGTTTCTGATCGAGACCCAATATTCACTTCACGATTTTGGGTTAGTTTGCAAAAAGCTATGGGCACGATTTACAATTTAATTTGGCATATCATCCTCAAACGGACGGGCAGTCGGAGAGGACTATTCAAACTCTTGAAGATTTATTAAGACTCTGTGTCCTTGACTTCAAAGGAAGTTGGGACAAGTTCTTGCCATTGTTGGAATTCTCCTACAACAACAGTTATCAAGAAAGTATTGGCATGACTCCTATTCGAGGCGTTGTATGGACGCAAGTGTCATTCTCCAGTATGCTGGGACGAGGTGGGTGAAGCAACGTTGTTGTGACCGGAATTGGTACGTATGACTACGGAGAAGATTCAAATGATCCGGCAACATATAAAGACCTAACAAGATCAACAAAAGAGTTATGCTGATCTTCATCGAAGGGCGACGTTGAATTCAATGTTGGAGATCATGTGTTGTTACGTGTTGCTCCATGGAAAGGAGTTACAAGATTTGGAAAGAGAGGAAAGCTCAATCCTCGATTCATTAGCCCATTTAAAATCCTCGATCGAGTAGGAACTGTGTCCTATAGACTCGCCTTACCTCCAAGTATGTCTCCTGTTCATAACGTTTTTCACATATCTATGTTATGTAAATATGTGGAAGACCCGAACCAAATTATTGAATTAGAACTAGACGAGATAGCAGAAGATTTAATGTATGAAGAAGTACCTATTAAAATCTTGGATAAGAAGGAACATATTTTACGCTCCAAGGTTATACCTCAAGTCAAAGTTTTGTGGAGAAACCACGATGTTGAGGAAATGACTTGGGAGTTAGAATCTGAAATGAAATCAAAGTATCCTCACCTCTTCCTCATACCAGGTACGTACACCAATTTCGAGGATAAAATTTATAATAAGGGGAGGTTGTAAGACCCCAACTTTTATGAATAAAGATTAATTTTTTTCGAAATATATTTTTGGATATTATGGTGTGGATTTGATATAATGTTATAGTTGTGGGTAATATTTATAAATTTTGCAAAGTAAGCAAGTTGTTATAAAATATTCGATTGGTCGGGGAAGATTCGTTTTAATAGGGAATATTCGTACGACTTCACAATCATTGGTGGACCCCACAACAGAATTATTGTCGGAGTTAGAAAACGACAGAAATATATTTTTATAAAAATAACGGCGAAAGTTTTACAGTTAACTATTGAAATATCTGATGGTAAAAGTACAGTAACACGAGTGGTTGCATAGAAGCACACAGTATTGGTTATTGATGCTTACGTGAGAAGTCACTCAGTTATAGTCAATTATTGCTACAGTAATTGCTGCATAGTATCTCACACTATTGATTCAATTATTGTCACAATTTCATCTGCACAATATTTTATATTATTAAATCAATAATTGAGACGACAAAGTTATTCATATTATTATTTACATTATTGACAATGTCTAGAAATTTCTATCGAAGAAAAGGGTTTGGTCACCTAATTGCACGCCAATATAGAGAAATCCTTATCAGAAAGCCCTCTCTTTCCTAGAAATGATCTGGTTGTTAATATTACAAGTTATATTATTGATGAATAAGTATTGTTAAAAATATTAAGGGAATTTTTATGAAGTATTTGTTATAAATTTTACTTATTATATAGACCCACCTACTCATTTTTCAAAATTATGTGTTATGAGTATAATATATATATATATATATATATATATATATATATATATATATATATATATATATATATATATATATATATATATTACTTTTTGTTCACGGGTGGGTGGGTGGGTGGGTGGGGGGGGGGAAATGGGATTACTTGGATAGGAGGGCAGTATTATTGTTATTATTATAATAAGTTTTGTTCTTTATGAAAAATAGAATATATTATACTTTATTATGCATAGTGTTTGCATAGTAAATTAGAAAAAAAATTCAGTCGATTGAATTCACCCGTGATAATTCTCCTGTACAGTCCGTGATTTTCTAAATTGAAATAGTATCCTTCCATTCTCTTATAAATATGATGCCTAGTTCTAGAACTGAAAATCACACCAGAATCAGAGAATTCTTCTTCTATAATATTGAGCGTATTTCTTTAGAGTTTAAGGAAGTTTTGAGCGTAGAGAATATTATAAGTTTTCTTCAAGAATATCCCTGCTATACCAGTCAGAAGTATTCTCTTTTTAAGCTAAGTGATATTATTTTTGTTCAATATTCGTAAGAAATAATATTTTCTTACATACCCTGTAGTATGTAAATAATATTATTTCGTTTCAAATTCCGAATTCTACACTCATTTTGTTAAAGTATTATTTCTATACTCCTTGAAATTAGTAGAATATCCTTAAAATTTGCGCTTTATCTAGTATATTTTCACGGATATATTATTCTGAACATTCTTGATAATTTTTTATCTTTTCATGACGGAGTACTATTCACGGAGTACTATTCCTGAAGTACTATTCACGAGATACTATTCACACTGGTATTATTCACCCGGGGTACTATTCATGATAAAAATTGATTTCTTTTTGGTCCAAATCATTTTTGATACAATATTATTCTTGAATTTTACTCCACAAAGCAGTATCATGTTGACAATTTTGACATTATTGAATTCTGGATAAATTGAATTATAAATCTTTAAAATTTATCCTTACTCTCATTTAATTGAATTGTTATATCATTGCCATCATTCTCATGCTTATATTATGATGAAAGTCATTATGACCAGGGATTATTCGGTATAATCATGACCTGTAATGTTACAAATGATGTAGTAAAAGTCCTCATTGACCCGTGGTGCATTGATGGACAGTTGTTGGCATAATCATGACCATTGGTGATAACACGAATATCATTGGTCCGTAGTGCATGGATAATTCGTGGATGTGATACTAATTAATATCTTTGGCCCGTAGTGCATGGATAATTCAGTGATGTGGATTATTTATTGAGCTAAGTCTCAGCGATAAATTGATGATAAACTTTTTAAATCATAGAAGATAGTAGATATCATGCTCTACTTGACTCTTCTAATGGATTACTTGTTCCGCTGCAGTTAAACTTGTTGTTTATTGTATTCTATCAGTTTAACAATGTTGAAGGCTAACGATAATTTATTATGTATTATCTTAATCATAATATTTCTTATTGGGCTAGTTGAGTTCATCCTTTTGCGTTCACTGTTCTCTTCAGAAAATGATAGCGTAGCCGGGACTAGTCAGGGAATAGAGTGACGGTCCGAGATGGTGGTTGTAGTAGTCCTCACTATTTTATAAATTAGTGTGATAATAATTGTAATGAGGACTCCATTTGAGTTTGGATACTGTCTACTAGACAATATTCGTGTAAAAAGTCTCAGCTACGTTGTATAAGGAAGTTTGTATTTAAATTTTGTACCATGTATTTGACGACTCAGAATGGATGATGTATACCTATTTTTGGGGTGTCACATCCATTTCCATCTAAGATTGAGAACATTATATTTCTTTAATTATACATAACATATAATTTATGTCTTCTGTATATGACACTCCTTTATATACATAAATTACAAAATATATAATTATGGAAAAAATTTATGACACATTTAATTATGCAAAATGAAATTAAAATTTATTATAAATAATAAAATAAATATCAACATTGAGTTTTTTTGGGCTTAAAACTTTACACATAACTCACATACAACTGCTACCTGCTAAGTGTGCGATAAAATATCCATTTTCTTTGACAATGTTGATATCTAAGCTGTGAGAGCGGTAACCGTATCCACTTCCAAAACTCTAGCTACCTTAGGTTGTGCCAATCTAGCGGTCGACCACTGATAGTTATTAGCTGTCATGGTTTCTATAAATTTATATGCGTCCTTATACTTCTT
Source organism: Panax japonicus (assembly GCA_020205505.1). Taxonomy (NCBI): domain Eukaryota; kingdom Viridiplantae; phylum Streptophyta; class Magnoliopsida; order Apiales; family Araliaceae; genus Panax; species Panax japonicus. Next base: position 75,957,608 of record CM035091.1, read on the forward strand.
AGCCATGAAAATTCCTCCTGCAGCTGTGTCGATGCTTTTTCGAGTGTTACTGACTAAACCATTGTAAAATGTATTCATCTGCATCCATTTGGGTAGTCTATGGTGTGAACATTTTCTCAACAGTTCTTTATACCTCTCCCAAGCTTCATATAGTGATCCGCCATGTTGTTACTCGAATGTAGAAATATCATTCCTCAACTTAGTTGTCTTCACCGGTGGAAAAATTTTTGTAAGGAATTTCTGAGCTAAATCATTCCATGTAGTAATTGAGCTCAGTGGTAAAGAATGCATCCAACTCTTAGCCTTATCCCTTAGAGTGATCGAAAATAACCTCAGTCTAATAACATCATCTGTCGCACCATTGCACTTGAAAATATCGCAGATTTGTACGAAGCTGACTATGTGATCGTTCGGGTCATCATTCGGTAACCCTCCAAACTGACATGAGTTTTGAATCATTTGTATTGTACCAGACTTAATCTCAAAATTGTTGGCAGTGATGGCAGTCCTGGTAATACTCGACTGAATTTGAGTAACTCGCGGTGTGGCATAGTCCAACAACGCTTTGTGATCTTCTTCGACCATATTACCTGATGTTTCTAGTGCTTCTCAAGTTTATTTAATCCACTTACTCAACCTCTAAAATCATTTTTCGATGTCCTCCTCGTAAGGAAAAAATTCTGGCTTCTTTGATCTAGTTTGCATGCATTACTCGATAATACCTGAAATAGGAAGTACAACAAAAATAAAAAAGAAAAGTGTTTAACTAAAATTGATTTAATTAAACTGGTATTGAAAGCAATAAACACAGTTATAGTTCCCCGACAACGGCGCTAAAAACTTATTGGGTAAAATCTAATTAAGCCAAACACGCAAGTATACAGTGGTCAATGAGTAATAAAGTGAAGAGTAGAGTATTGTTCCAACGGAGAAAATAACTGAAATTTATTCTAACAACTATCAGTTTTATATTATCTCAATTTTATTAAACAAAAAATCAAGTTTGTGAAAGTTATGAAAAACTACTGATTATATAAAACTAATTAACTACCACAAGATTTAAACAAGAATTTTGGAGATTTAAGCCTACAACTTCATTTAATGTTTCACTTGGATCGACACACTTCATGTTAACCCAAATCAACTTTTCCTGGTTGTTAATCAAGAATGCGAAAGTACATATAACCATCTCTCAACGCAGTATATCATATCAAATTGAATCCACAACTGATAGAATTAAGATGAACATCCTAATTAACTAATTCACTATATCTCTATGTAAATTACAATTAAAGAAGGTTTAAACACAAGTTCTTATTTGATTACATATGATGTATAGGTATATCTCTATCCTAAGCACAAATTATGACTTCCAACAACATGCAAAAATCACAATCACACACTACTATGATTAGATCCAAACTTGTATTTCGTTTCTCAATTTCATACATATTATCATGTAATCGATAATCAAGCAATTAGCTAATTAAGCACAAATCATAATAGACAACAATGGAAATAATTTCAATGAATTAATATGCAAGCTTGTCAACCTTCGTTACACAAAAAGATCCATTGTATACTTAAATAAGAAATTTAGTTCATTATCAATGAAAAAAAACTCAAAATCCACAAATAGTTTAGCATTCTGAATACAAGATTAAAGATGAAGGAAGAGATTTAAAACTGTAAAGTAATTATCAGCTCTTCTCCACATTCGTCTTGAATCCCACGTGCTAGACTCCTTGCTTCAATTCCCCAAAATTGATATAAAATTAGGATTCGAATAATGATAATAATAATGTCCTCTATGCCCCTCAGGTAGCTCTTTTTATTTTTCCAAATGCGTCCAGAATTAGCTACTCAAACATCACCAGAATCCTTATCGAGAAAGGAAACTTTTCTTTTCTGCTGACTTCTTCGCCCCGGCACAGTTTCTTCCTTGTAACTTCTGCCCTGGCGCTGTTTTCATAGTCAAAATTTCCGCCCCGGCGCAGTTGTCCAAACATGGGTTCGATTTTCCTCTAGTCCGTATTTCCGTATTTCACCACCCAAGCCAATTCCGATAACACAACATAGAAAACAAGTAAAATGATACTAAAAATACTCAAAGTAGCATCGAATCAAGCTCGAAATGTAACCAATTCTTAGGTATAAAATCCACTTATCAGAGATACTCATTTGACCATCAGAAAATGCTTATGAATACTTAGAATTCTCGGTTGGTCATTCTAGTGATTTATTAATAAAAGGGAGAGTTAAGAGGTAAAATGATGCATTAGGAGAGTTGTAATCTTAGCTTGTCTTACTTGATATCAATCTTTGCTCACTATTTACTTTGTTAATTAAATTTTACTGGATAAACAATCTTTAATCATTTGTTTAGATAAGATTTCATTGTTATAATTTTAATACTTGATTAGCTTTGATAAAATTTCCTCGTGGGTTCGACACTCAACTTATCATATATTATTTGTTTGACCGCGTATACTTGCGCGTGTTTTATTGATTGCGAAATCGATCAACAATGGGTCTTTAAAAGAAAGACCGGAGCGGATGGCCAGGTAAAGACCTATAAAGCCCGACTGGTTGCAAAAGGTTTCAAATAAAGACACGATGTTGACTATGATGAAACCTTCTCACTAGTAGATGTGCTCAAGTCCATTCGGATTTTGCTTGCGATTGCAGTTTACTATGACTACGAATTATGACAGATGAATGTGAAAATGACCTTTCTCAATAGGAAACATAAGGCGGATGTGTATATGATAAATCAGAGGGTTTTGTTTCAATGATTGGAACAAATCAAGTTTGTAAGCTACAACGATCCATTTATGGATTGAAGCAAGCTTCTCGAAGGTGGAACATCCTTTTTGATGAGACAATCAAAGAGTTTGATTTTATCAAAATTAAGGATGAACCATACGTGTACAAGAAGGTTAGTGGGAGCGCTGTTTCATTCCTATTATTATATGTTGATGATATATTACTGATAGGGAATGATATTCCTATGCTACAATCGATCAAAATTTGGTTATCTAAATACTTCTCCATAAAGGACTTGGGTGAGGCATCCTATATTTTGGAGATAAAAATCTATAGAGATAGATCTAAAAGAATGTTTGGCTTATCCCAAGGAACATACATTGACTCTGTAACAATCCAGAGAATCCGGATTGTCTAGAATTTAAGTTTAAAGAATTAGTTATTAATAAAATGAATTTTATTAATACTATTATGTGCTATGTGTTTGTTAATCGTTCTATAACCTAGGATAATTATAAATTGGAAGGATTCTGGCTACAAGCTAGACTAAACGAATAAGAATTTTCAAAACTGAAATAAAAAATTTTCGGGAACAAAATATTTTCGGGGAAAAAGACGAAATAGGCACTATTCACCCGACTAAACCCTAAGGGTTTCCATTTCGAGAGTTCGGTATGTCAAAATGACATTCCATCGAAAGATATTATGATAATATGTCGTGAAAAGTTAAGTGAGCCGATAAAAGTTTTTCTTAAAAAACGTGCAAAAATCAGACGAAATAAAAACGACGAAAAGTACTGCTATGTACTTTTCACTCGTTTAACTACGTTAGGGTAAAACGTGAAGGAAAATGCTTCACGTCGAAAAGTGTTTTTCAGTTTTTCGAAGATCCGAAGAATACGTAAAAGTTAATCGGTAAAAGAAAGACGAAATATCCAAAAAATATTTGGATTCCGAGAATCGCAGTTTTCGAACTGTCGGACGAAACCCGAAAGACAGAACCACGAAACTTCTAAGGGAAGTCTCGTGAATAGTAAAGAGGTGTATTGAGGAGGTGAGAGTAGTAAGGAGGTGTGAATAGTAAGGAGGTTGGGGGGCGAAATGACTAAAATACCCCTAGCTTGGAAATTCTATAAATAGGAAGCTTGAGCTCATTATTAAAGGAGAACGGTAATCCGAAACTTTGTCTCTTTTTAAATTTCTTGAAGTTCTATGTTTAAAAACATAACTTAATAGGATTAAGAAGTAAAAGAAGATTGGAATGATTTCATATGGTTGAAATCATAAGAAAATGAAGAAATAAGAATTTAAAGTTTATTAAATAAATTTCTTAAGGAAGTATAAGATTCATAATGAATTAGAACGATCCAAGTGGATTATATGAATAAGTCGATGAAATAAGTAAGGAATGATATTCTATAACATCAAATTCCAATAAAAAGTGAAATCGTAATCCAAAATATCGATTAAAAATGAAGAACGAATGAAGAACATTCAAAGAACACGAAGAATGTTGTTGATTGACAAATTAAAAACAATCATAGGATAATTGTTGTTGATGGACAAGTTTAAAACCATCGCGTATAAGTTATATGTGTATTTCTTGGTTAGGAACGGTAGAAACGTTCATGAAGAACATATTAAAACTTAAGTATAACGAAGTTATGACGAAAATTTCATAAAAGACAAACGAGAATTAGAAAGTTAGTAAATGAACCTGAGTGGGTAGGGTTTCATAAGAAAGTAAGAGAACATAGAAAACGTGAGTTGTAGACTCAAGAACGAACAAGTTTCGAGTTCGGATGGCCAAATTACGGATGAATGAAGAGCGTTAAAAGAGTAAAAACTGAACGAAGGGTGAAGATCAAGCCAATCGAATGGCACGTTGACGGATTTAGAACGAAGTTTTGTCCAAGGGGTATTGAAGTATGTAAAATAAGGAAGAGAATGGCTTTAGAATGACCTCGTTTTGAGTTATAACAAAGGAGTTATTAGATCGGGAAGTAAGCTTCTCAAACTTGATTCAAGACTTAGAATATTTTCTAGGGTTTAGGCTCAGCGCCGCAGCGCGGCTGAGCTTTGAAAGGTGGTGCCGTAGCGCGAGCTCGGCCATCAACTCCTGGAGAGTGGAGCCACGACGCGAGAGATAAAGAAGGAACCGGCGTCGCAGCGCCGGTACAGGGCAAGGTCCACTAATGAGATTTTAAATGCTCAATTAATGGGGGATGTGCAAGAAAGAAATATGAACATAGAGTTCACCTAATATAAAACTTAAGCAAATGACTTAAACCTTTATTAAAGGTTAAACGTAAAGATTAAGCGAGACTAAATGACAAAGAATATAAACGCGGGTTACGTAACCGATATTCGGGGACCGTAGTCGCGATGAATGGACATGAGGGATTGCTATGGTTGTGATTCCTTAGAGGTTGAGCGACGAGGGTAATGAACATGGGGTTCATGTAATGGATAATGAAAGTATTAATAAGATATGAATTATCAAGAAAGCCGTAATAAACAGTAATAAGATTAATGAAAGCCGAATGTGAGTCGATAAGGAATGAATCCCGAAGTATGACAATTAGTTGCCAGAAATCCGTAAGGAATAAGAAGTTGACTTAATCAAACATTATAGTTTAATAGTTTGTATAAGTTAAGAGAAGTTAGGTTGTGGTACAATCGTAACTTTGATGGTTGACATATGGGAGTTGGGCTAAACAATTCCTTTAGAGAGCGAAGGTATATACAAAACTGGCAACCGATCTAACTCACTGTGATGGCAATGTAGATGAGACGGGAACTTGTTTGTTGGTTGTTTGTGGGAAACCACTCAGAATACCATATGGACTACTAGCAGAGAAGCGATGTGTGCTGAGTCCTAGCAAAGTTATAAGAAGAAGATAAGAATATAAATCATCTAAGATGATGAACGTTTTGAGTAAGACATCTTCGTATGTCATAAAGACATAAACTGGTAAAAGAAGTTAGTCGCGTAAACTTATATTGCAAGAACGTGAATTCTAAGAAGTAAAGTTAAGTAAACCAATATGTAAGTTCAATATATGACTAATTGGTGTTTATGTTTTCTCCTTATATGTTATATAGGAATTGAAATGAGCAGTTCAGCGTAAGCTGTAGCTGGGCGTAAGGCAAGTTTCCTAACTTCATTCATATTACATCTATAAATAAGAGGAGTCTTATTACATCTATAAAGAATTTAATTAATTAAAATAAAACCCAATTCCTTAATTGTTAAGGAGGGTTGACCACATCTATAAATAAGAGGAGTCTTATTATGGGTGGTGTGGTTGTTGACTTTAACAACATACGTAATTCCAAAAGTTGGAGAGTACGCCCTTTCTATAGAGATAGAAAACTAGGGTTTTGCCAAATACCCATCTTCTTGAATTCTTCTTCTTCCTTGGTGGATCACCTCTAGAGGTCAAACGCTTGGGTGGCTAACGTTGATCAAAGGAAGGAACCTAACCCGGTGGATTCAAGTTGAACGCGAAAAGGATTGGAGGTGAACTTGTACCTGAGGAAGCTCGGATCTTCAAGGGTATGATTCTTGTTCTTATCTTTTCGTTAAATTAATAATTATGCATAAAGGATGATCCGGGTTTATGGTTTGTAAATTTTTTAAAACTCTGATTTTCCACGCTTTCGCATATTTTTGCAATTTGATTGCCTTCATGAATATTACAAACCTAACAATATGTTCTAATTATTGTCTAATAAAATAGATAACTTTATAAAAGTATTTTATTTTATATAAAAAGATTTTACCATTAGTCTAATAAAACGAATAACTTTATAAAAGTATTCTGTTTTATATAAAAAGCTTTTTTGTTTTATTACATTAATAATACTAATAAAACAAAACTCACCATCATTATTATAATTCACAATATTAATCGACCAGGTTGTTCCCAAGAAAGAGGGGGCTTTTCAATAAGGATTTCTCCCTATTGGCGCGCAATTAGGTGACCAAACCTCTCCTTGACAGAACTTCTAAACATCGTTAATAATGCAAATAATAATATTAATAACTTTGTCATCTCAATTATTGATTATAAAATATTGACAATAATTGAATCAAATAACGTGAGATACTATGCAACAATTTGTGTAACAATAATTGAACAAAACTGAGTGACTTCTCACGTAAGCATCAATAATCAATACCATGTGTTGCTGTACAACTACGCATATTACTGTACTTTTAACACTGGGTGTTTCAACAGTTAACGATAAAACTTTCGCCTTTATTTTCATAAAGTATTTTTGTCATTTTTTCAATACGACTATAATTCCGTTGTGGGGTCCACCAATGATTGTGCCGTTGTACGAATATTCCCTGTTAAAACGAATATTCCCCGACCAATCGAATATTATATAACAACTTGCATACTTTGCAAAATTTATAAATATTACCCATAACTATAATATTACTAGCTATAACCCGTGCCTGAAGGCACGGTGTAAAGAAAAATTAAATTAAAATTTGAAAAATATTACATTATCTAAAGACACATATCACCACAACAATTAATACATACTCAATCATCAATACATATCCAACCACCAAAACATCGAGCTAGTTAACATCAAGAAATTTCGGCTAAAATTTCTTTTAAAAATAAATATCCAGAAAATTCTAAACCTGTCTACAAAACTTACAATCATCATTACATATCCAAACCACAAAAAAAATTATCATTTAATATCCAAAATCATCATAACCATGTATAATTAGTTAACTTTATAAAATACGGAACACACAATGATCAACACATATCTAACCACCAAAACATCAAGCTAGTCGCTACTAATTTCAAAAAATTCGACAGAATTTCCTTTAAAAATAGATATCCAGACAAATATAAACATGTCTATAAAACTTACAATCATCCACACATATCCAAACCACCAAAAAATCATCATTCCATACCCAAAATAATCATAACCATGCATAATTAGTTAAATTTACAAAATACGGAACACAAAAAAAAATACATATATGAATAAATTAATACATACTCAATCATCAACACATCCAACCACCAAAATATCAAGCTAGTCGCTACTAATTTCAAGAAATTTCGACAGAGTTTCCTTTAAAAATAGATATCCAAAAAAATCTAAACATGTTTACAAAACTACAATCATCCATACATATCCAAACCACCATAAAAACCATCATTTCATACCCAAAATCATCATAACCATGTATAATTAGCTAACTTTACAAAAGACGAAACACAATGAATATATACATGCAGAAAATAGAGAAACAACATGTTGAGTATAAGACCCTTTACTTTACAGCTTACACCATGTATCCTTCAATATATACCTGAAAATATTTGAAATTTAAAAATTATCGAAATATATGAGTCAAAATTAAATTATTGTAAATCTGAAACATAATGAGAACACATATTTGTATGTAGGGGGAATGAGAGAGAGAGCTCTGTGTGTGTGGTAGAATAGATAAGGGTTTGAAATTTGAATAAACTGGAATGAGAGAAAGAGCCGCTGACGTAAACTTGATGTGACATTTGTCTATTTTCTCTCTTCGCTCTGTTTTATATTATAGATATCAAATTCATTTCATAATATTCAAAAATGATATTTATAGAAAATTCATCTTTATTCATAAAAGTTGGGGTCTTACAAATTAAATTTTATTTGATTATTTGAATTAAATGAATTTAATTGATTATTTATGTCAGTAAGATATTTGAAGGTCGTTCTATGACCTAGAATGTGCAGATGTGGTTAGTATTTTGGCTATGTGCTAGGATTAATTATTTTAAATTTCGAAGACTGAAAATATTGGTTTTTCGAGAAATTTCCGTAAAAATACTATTCATCCGTTTCTGTTCGGAGATTAAGTTTGAATTTCTGAGAAACACGTAATGATAGAATTGTAAGACGTGATGGAATATTCAATAATATTTTAGTTATGACAAACAAATTTTTCGCCCGCGGACTTACAACCTAAGGGTTAAGAAAAACGAGTTCCGAGAATTAAGTGGCTACGTATAATGATTAGGGTTATTATACATGAGAAATAAGAGTATGATACTACTTATTATACGAGTATAGTATCAAGATTATTAGGACGTAAAATACGAATATCATACGAACTATATACGAAGAGAATACGAGAATGGTATGCGTAGAATACGATTAGTCTTATTGGACTTTGAGTTCATGGACTTTGTAGAATCCAATTGGACTTGGATTATGTCAAGCCCAATGCATTGTTAAGTTGAGCCCAAGATAGGCCCAATAAGAATTAATGCTAAGGCCCAAACTAAGAAAACAAACTGCGGATCGAACCGATGGGTTACCTAATGGGTAAAACCCATGGGGCAACCCATGGGGGGACCCATGGACCATATGGGTCGGGCACTTGGTGGCCATGTAAAGTGAATTTACTTGGTGGCTAAGTAAAGGAATAGTAAAGAGGTGAATAGTAAGGAGGTGGGCTTAATGACCATTTTACCCTCTATTAGACTTTTCTATAAAAGGAAGGCTAGGTAGGTCCATTTGGTTGTTTTACCAAACTTGACCAATATATTGAGAGTGTGAGAGAGGAGCTTTAACAAGTAATTGATAGCAATCCAAGCAAAACATCAAGTTTATTCAAGAACGCGAAGAACGCTAAGGTAATATTTCATAAACATTAGTCTTCGATCTTTTTCGATTTCTTTTTTATAGAGAAGTATAAATTGGTGGAACATGTCTCTTTCGGAGTAATAAGGATGGATAATAGTGGATTAAACCATTAGAAGTCATGTATGGTTAGTAATCATAAGAAGTAAAGTAAGTTTAATAAAAGAAAACCGTTAAGCGTTTATTTGGTTGTTGATGGACTAATTGAAAACCATCATAAGGTATGTGCATCTTTTTTGGTTATGATTTAGATATTGAATCAATGGAGTTGTTCTATTTGATATGGCGTATAAAACTCGAGTAACGAAGTTATGGCGAAATTTACAGGAATATGCGTTAAACTGTTGAAAACATAGAATTTTCGAATTAGTAGTCGAAAGTTGTTGTGTAACTTAAAAACCTTGGTTTTCAATGGCATCATATAGCATAACGTATTTGAGAGTCGTGGAGTCAAGAATCGTCAGGATTACGACTTAGAACGAAGAAACGAGCTATGAACGCTTACGGACGTTAAACGAACGTGTAATAGGACGTTAAATAGTGAATTCATTGTTAACGAACTTAAAAACTACTTTTATCCGAATGAAATCGAAGTACATGAGTTATGTGAGATAATGGCTTTTGAAAGATCCAATTCCAACTTATAACGACCAAGTTAGGAGTCCGGGAAGAATCGAACTGAGAAAAAGACTTGGAAATCCAGGGTTCAGGGTCGACGCCGCAGTGCCACCCCAAGCTATAATACTCGCGCTGCAGTGCCGGGTGAGGGAAGTAGCTACTACAGAGTCGCACCACAGTGCCACTCTTGCATAGAAGTCTCGCGCTGTAGCGCCAAGACAAGGGTTAGACACTGTTAGTTGGCGCCGCAGCGCCAATGGTAAGCATGAGGAACGGCGCCGTAGCGCCGAGACAGGGGACAAGATAGAGTTAGTTATTTTGAACCCAATGTTGCAAGACAATTATGGGGCAAGTGAATATACTCCATATGCATGTTAAGACCATTCCTATATCACATATATAGTGATGACCTTAGGAATTGAACGTGGTTTATTAGTAATGAAACGATGAACGATAATAAGCCGTAAGGGCGGATAAGTACTTAAAACGAGTTTTACTAAATAAATAAATTCGGTTAAGTTATAGAAGAGAAAGAAGTTGGTAAATACAATGTGATTAGATTGTTTGGTAGCTAATTACAGTGTGCTATATGAGTATATCATGTAGAGACTGTAAAAACTGAGAACAGTTAAATATTTATTTGAAGACGCTTGAAGGAAAGTTTTCTTAACGCTTGTCTAACCATCGTGTTAGCCAAGTTTTCTGTGATTCTAGTTATGAGATGCATGAATTGTTTTACGAAAGGGTCGATGCCAGATTTAATTCGGCTAGACTAATCTTAAGAGTTGATTGATTTATTTACAAGTCTTTCAATATAGAATTGATAACGCTATCCCACGCTAATTGTGACGCCCCCAAAATAGGTATACATCACCCATCTTGAGTCGCCAAACACATGGTACAAAATTCAAATACAACTTAATTATACGATAGTCGTGTAAAATACGACAAAACATAATCTAAAAGTTTTAATAAGAATATTGTCACTAGACAATATCCACACTCAATGGAGTCCTCATTACATTTATTGTCACATTATTTTATAGAATAGTGAGGACTACTAAAACAACCATCTGGACCGTCAATCCGTTCCCCGACTCGTCCCAGCTATATTCTCATTTTCTGAAGAGAACAGTGAAAGAAAGGGTGAGCTCAACTAGCCCAGTAAGAAATACTATGACTAGGATAATGCAGAATAAATTATTCTTAGCCTTCAACAGTATAAAAACTGATAGAATATAATAGACAATAAGTTTTAGATCAACAACTGCAGCGGAATAAACAATCTATTAGGAGAGTCAAGTAGGGCATAAAATCTACTATCTTCTATGATTTAAAAAGTTTTCATCAACTTTATCGCAGAGACTCAGCTTAATAAATAAAATCAAATCATCCCTGCATCACGACCAAGGATATTCATGTAATCATCAATGGTCATGATTATACCAAATAATCCCTGGTCATAATCATACCAACAACTGTCCATCAATGAACTACAGGCCAATGAGGACTTTCACCACATCATTCGTCATATTACGGTCAAGATTATACCGAATAATCCGTGGTCATAATCATACCAAGTCCATCTATGCACGTAAGCCAGAGATGACTTTCATCAAAATATAAGCACGAGGATGATGACAATGACATATTAATTCAATAAAACAAGTTCAAGATAAATTTTAAAGATTTATAATTTAATTTATCTAGAAATAAATAACGTCCAAATTGTCAACATGATACTACTTTGTGGAGTAAAATCCAAGAATGCTCAGAAGAATATTTTCATGAAAAGATACTGGATGAAGCGTAAATATCCAGGATATTATACTAATTTCATGAAGTATAGAAGTCAAAACTTTAACCAACTGAGTATAATAGAATATATAAAACTGCAAATGGATTTTTGCCCGCCATGCGGTAATCCACGTAGAGAGATCATTTCCACAATTTAATAAGGAATGAATACGAAGGATCATTCACTATGCATGCGGTTGTCCACATAGACAGGTTATTCCAATAGAATAATAAAAATGGAATAACAAAAGAATTCACCATGCATGCGGTAGGCCGCGTAGATAGGTTATAACAAAAGAATTCACCAGGCATGCGATAGACCGCACAGACAGGTTATTCTAATAGAATAATAAAGAATGGAATAACAGAAGAATTCACAAGATATACGATAGACCGCACAGACAATTTATCCCAATAGAATAATAAAGAATGTAATAACAGAAGAATTCACCAGGCATGCGATAGACCGCACAGACAGGTTATCCCAACAAAATAATAAAGAATGGAATAACAGAAGAATTCACCCGGCATGCGATAGACCTCATAGATAGGTTATTCTAACAGAATAATAAAAAATGGAATAACAACCCTTACGAGTATTGAAAGAAAATAACTCTCTTCATGAATATGAAAGAAATAATACCCCTTACCTTAGAAGAAACTGGATACTGGAATAGTGAAGTAGCAGACTTCTCATCTTCTTTCTCTCTATAATTTCTCTCTATAATAATTGCACTTGTGAGACTTAATGAATTGGTGAGAATGAAAGAAGAATGAGCTTCTATTTATAGGAAAATAAAGTTTCGATAATTGCACGTTTTGGGGCTCAAAATATTACAATATAATACCTTCCTCTTTTTCTTTATTTTTAATTTAGTACTACAAGTATTATCAAACTTGCACTACCTCCCCTAATAGTAAATAATGTGAATTAATAGTTCATCCATGTGACTTAATCGTATAATCATGTGAAAAAAACTAATTACAGTATAGTACCTTATCTATACCTCTATTTTTAATTTAGTCATGCAAGTATTATCAATCTTGCACCAACTCCCCTAATAGTAAATCACGTGAATCAATAGTACACACATGTGAACACATAGTTATAAGCATGTGAATTAATAGTAATTAATTGCTCATTTATCCGGTGAATTACCCGATTGGTCAATATAACCTCCTGACATTAATTATTATCGAAATAAATGTCGATTTCCACTAACACTAATAATTCCCATACAATGGAACTATAAATCTCATCTTTAATCAACACAAACTTATTCATCATTAATATTATAACTCACAATATTTAACAACCAGGTCGTTCCAGGGAAAGAGGGGGCTTTCCGATAAGGATTTCTCCTTATTGGCGCGCAATTAGGTGACCTAAACCTCTCATTGACAGAACTTCTAGACATTGTGAATATTGTAAATAATAATATGAATAACTTTGTCATCTCAATTATTGATTTAATAAATAAAATATTATGCATATGATACTGTGACAATAATTGAATCAATAATATGAGAGATATTATGCAGCAATTACTGTAGCAATAACTGAGTATAACTGAGTGACTTCTCACGTAAGCATCAATAATCAATACTGTACTTTTACCACCGGGTAGTTCAATAGTTTAACGGTAAAACTTTCGCCGTTATTTTTATAAAAAGTTAATTATGTTGTTTTCTAACTATGACAATACTTTCATTGTGGGGTCCACCAATAATTGTGCCGTCGTACGAATATTCCTTGTTAAAATGAATATTCACCGACCAATCAAATATTATATAACCACTTGCTTACTTTGCAAAATTTGTAAATATTACCAACAACTATAACATTATATCAAATCCACACCATAATATTCAAAAATATATTTCGAGAAAAATTAATCTTTATTCATAAAATTTGAGGTCTTACAACCTCCTCTTCTTATGAAATTTCATCCTCGAAATTATGGTGCGTACCTGGTATGTCGAAGAGGTGAGGACATTGACTTCATTTCAGATTCTAACTCCCAGGTCATTTCCACAACATCATGGTTTCTCTGCAAAACTTTGACTTGAGGTATAACCTTGGAGCGTAGAATATGATCCTTCTTATCCAAGATTTTAACAGGTACCTCTTCATACGTTAAATCTTCCACTATCTCATCCGGTTCTAATTCAATAATGTGGTTTAGGTCTCACATATTTACGTAACATAGATATGTGAAAAACGTTATGAACACGAGACATACTTGGCGGTAAGGCGAGTCTATAGGCCACATTTCCTACACGATCGATGATTAAAAATGGGCCAATGAATCGAGGATTGAGCTTTTTTCTCTTTCTAAATCTTGTAACATCTTTCCATGGAGCAACACGTAACAACACATGATCTCCAATATTGAATTCCACGTCTTTTCGATGAAGATCAGTATAACTCTTTTGTCGATCTTGTGAGATTTTTATACGTTGTCGGATCGTTTGAATCTTTTCCATAGTTATACGTACCAACTCCGGTCCCAACAACGTTGCTTCACCCACCTCATCCCAGCATACTGGAGAACGACACTTTCTTCTATATAACGCCTCAAATGGAGCCATGCCAATACTTCCTTGATAACTATTCTTGTAGGAAAACTCCACCAAATGGTAAGAACTTGTCCCAACTTCCCTTGAAGTTAAGAACACAAAGTCTTAATAAATCTTCAAGAGTTTGAATAGTCCTTTCTGACTGCCCATCCATTTGAGGATGATATCCCGAACTAAATCGTAAATCCTTACCCATAGCTTTTTGCAAACTAACCCAAAATCTTGGAGTGAATCTTGGGTCTAGATCAGAAACTATGGATACTGGCATACCATGAAATCTTAAAATCTCATTTATGTACATACGAGTAAGACTTTCAAGTGTATAAGTTTCTCGTATCGGTGAGCAAATTTGGTCAATCTATCAACAATGACCCAAATCGCATCTATGCCTTGAGAAACCTTGGGAAGACCAGTAACAAAATCCATGGTAATGTGCTCCCACTTCCATTCTGGAATTTCAAGTGGTTACAATGGACCTTTTGGCAGTTGATGCTCCGCTTTGACTCGTTGACAAGTTAGACACCTTGAGATAAACCCCGTTATCTCTCTTTTCATATTGCTCCACCAAAATGTATGTCGAAGATCATGATACATTTTGGTACTCCCAAGATGGATTGCAAACAGTGTGTTGTGTGCCTCCATCATGATTTTATTCTTCAAGTCAGAATAGTTAGGAACACAAAGTCTGGAGTTGACTCGAAGTATTCCTTTTTCATTGATTCTTACTTCCGGAATAGCACCTTCTTGCACTTTCTTCCTCATACGCAGAGCAACTTTAACTTTATCAATTAAAGTCGATTCTACTCGTATATTCGCCATCATCACATGGGTCCCTGGAGTCTTTAACTTTATCTCCATCCTTCCTAAGTCATACAAAATGAGTCTTTGCGTTGAAAATATTGCACTCGTACCCTTATATGATCTTCTACTCAATGCGTCAGCTACTACATTCGCTTTTCCAGGATGGTATTAGATGGTATGATCATAATCTTTCAACAGCTCAAGCCATCAGTCGTTATCAGCATGTTGAGTTCCTTTTGAGTGAAGAAATATTTGAGGTTTTTATGATCCGTATAGATCTCCACCTTCTCTCCATACATGTAATGCCTCCAAATCTTAAGCGCAAAAACGACATCTGCTAACTCTAGATCACGAGTAGGATAATTCCTCTCATATTCTTTAAGTTGTCGTGAGGCATAGACTATGACTTTCCCATGTTGTATAAGAAAACATCCTAACCCTTTGCCTGAAGCATCACGGTAGATGACAAATCCCTCCGAGCCATATGGTATTATCAGAACAGGTGCTGAAATGAGTCTTCTCTTGAGTTCTTGAAAACTCTTCTCACATTCCTCGCTCTAATCGAACTTTGTCGGATCATACCAACAATTGTCCATCAATGAACTACAGGCCATTGAGGACTTTCACCACATCATTCGTCACATTACGGTCATGATTATTTTAAATAATCCTTGGTCATAATCATACCAAGTCCATCTATGCACGTAAGCCAGAGATGACTTTCATCACAATATAAGCATGAGGATGATGACAATGACATAATAATTCAATAAAACAAGTTCAAGATAAATTTTAAAGATTTATAATTTAATTTATCCAGAAATAAATAGCATCCAAATTTTCAACATTATTACGACGTATAATACGAATATCATACGAACTATATACGAAGAGAATACGAGAATGGTATGCGTAGAATACGATTAGTCTTATTGGACTTTGAGTTCATGGACTTTGTAAAATACAATTGGACTCGGATTATGTCAAGCCCAATGCATTGTTAAGTTGAGCCCAAGATAGGCCCAATAAGAATTAATGCTAAGGCCCAAACTAAGAAAACAAATTACGGATCGAACCGATGGGTTACCGAATGGGTAAAACCCATGGGGCAACCCATGGGGGGACCCATGGACCATATGGGTCGCCCACTTGGTGGCCATGTAAAGTGAATTTACTTGGTGGCTAAGTAAAGGAATAATAAAGAGGTGAATAGTAAGGAGGTGGGCTTAATAACCATTTTACCCTCTATTAGACTTTTCTATAAAAGGAAGGCTAGGTGGTCCATTTGGTTGTTTTACCAAACTTGACCAATATATTGAGAGTGAGAGAGAGAGATGAGCTTTAACAAGTAATTGATATCAATCCAAGCAAAACATCAAGTTTATTCAAGAACACGAAGAACGTTAAGGTAATATTTCGTAAACATTAGTCTTAGATCTTTTTCGATTTCTTTTTTATAGAGAAGTATAAATTGGTGGAACATGTCTCTTCCGGAGTAATAAGGACGGATAATAGTGGATTAAACCGTTATAAGTCATGTATGGTTAGTAATCATAAGACGTTAAGTAAGTTTAATCAAAGAAAACCGTTAAGTTTTTATTTGGTTGTTGATGGACAAATTGAAAACCATCATAGGGTATGTGCATCTTGTTTGGTTAGGATTTAGATATTGAATCAATGGAGTTGTTCCATTTGATTGGGCGTATAAAACTCGAGTAACAAAGTCATGGCAAAATTTACGGGATTATGCGTTAAACGTTGAAAACGTAGAATTTTCGAATTAGTAGTCGAAAGTTGTCGTGTAAATTGAAAACCTTGGTTTTCAATGGCATCGTGTAGCATAACGTATTTTAGAGTCGTGGACTCAAGAATCGTCGAATTACGACTTAGAATGAAGAAACGAGCTATGAACGCTCACAAACGTTAAACGAACATGTAATAGGACGTTAAATAGTGAATTCATTGTTAACGAATTTAAAAACTACTTTTATCTGATTGAAATCGAAGTACATGAGTTATGTGAGATAATGGCTTTTGAACGAGCCAATTCCGACTTAAAGACTTGGAAATCCACGGCTCAGGGTCGGCGCCGCAGCGCCACCCCAAGCTATAATACTCGCGCTGCAGTGCCAGGTGAGTGAAGTAGCTGTGAGGGCCCCGAATCCGAGGTCCTGAATCACCGCGGATTCGGTTCGATCATTCTATCACTATTACTATTATTGCGAAAGATATAAACATAAATTGTTTATACAATACATTTACACACTATTCCCCAAGGTCGAGTAACCTTAACTTAATACACAATTCAAACTATCTAATATATAACATTATTATCAAACTACACTAGTACAAAACTAATCGCGCATATTAACTTTAAGCTGGAACTGTCTTTAACCTTTCCTTGTATCCTATGCGTTCGTCTTAATCTGCAATGTTTTATCATGATATAGCAAGGGTGAGCATAAGAATTGCCCAACAAGTTTAAGTTCAATAATATAACGATATATCATGATTGAAAGAATTTGAATAATAAGCTGGCTACAATTCAACAATATAATTGTGAACTAGCAGGAACAAATTTATGACTGAACAAGTATTGAACATGAATAAATATATCTGAACCAACTGGTAATGAAGGTGATCAGCCTTTCATACCTAACTTAAACATGCAATATGTATAGAGTACAACTTTTACATGGAAATCAACAATGATTATCCATAAGCATATCCGAAAGAACAAATCTTAGTAGAGTTAAGTAAAAATAAACTTGCTTGAACCGTTGATTACCGCTACGCAATTTATAACGCTTTATTCGAAGACCTAATATTCGTAATATAGATCTCCAATATTAGAATAATATCATCATAATATATTACTATTTTATATATATATATATATATATATATATATATATATATATATATGTACATAGAATAACCTAAACACATAACACATAACCCTATCAGAGTATAACACACATAAGACTCAATATCAGGTCAAACTATTTCAGTATGACTTGAGTTCGACAAAGTTCTAACGTCTCGACGGTCTAGACGGACTTTTATCAAGTCTAAGTTCAATTAAACTCTGACTTAATGTAAGACCCCAAATTATTAATAAATGAAATTTAATTTCCTCAATTTATTATTTTGAAATAGTAAGGGTTGATTTGATTAATGTGGTTAGTTATGGGTAAAATGCGCAAATATTTTAAATAAGCAAGTGGTTATAAAATATTCATTTTTATCGGAGAATATTCGTTTGGTCGTGGAATATTCTTACTGTCGTGGAATATTCGTACGACGGCCCAGCCTTGTGTGGGCCCCATAACGGAAAGCGATTGGATGAAGAAAACGACAAGTATAAGTTGTTTATAAATAACGACGTAGTTGTTACCGTTAATACTGTTGGAATACCCGGTGGTTAAAACACAGTAATACGTGTTGTTGCATAGTAGCACACGGTATTGCACCAATTATTAATTCTTACGTAAGAAGGCACTACTCAATAATTGTTACAGTAATTACTGTTCAGTATTTTATTTTATTGATTCAATAATTATTGCGTTGATATTTTATATTACTGTTGTTTCAATAATTGTCACTACACAATATTTTCCCATTATCGAAGCAATAATTCATATTATCTGAATAATATTATTAGATAACATTTGTGAGACCCCAAATTTTATGAATAAATATTTAATTTTCTTGAAATATTTTTTTTAATATTATGGTGTGGATTTGAGATAATGTTATAGTTGTGGGTAGTATTTATAAATTTTGAAAAGTATGCAAGTTGTTGTATAATATTCGATTGGTCAGGGAATATTCTTTTTGGTCGGGGAATATCCGTATGACGGTACAATCATTGGTGGACCCCGCAACAAAATTATTTTCGAATTGAGAAAACGACAAAAATATTTTATAAAAATAACGGCGGAAGTTTTACCGTTAATACTGTTGAACTACTCGGTAGTAAAAGTACAATAATACGCGTGGTTGCATAGTAGCACACGATATTGATTATTGATGCTTACGTGATAAGTCACTCAGTTTTGTTTTATTGGTAATATTAATGTAATAAAACAGAAAAAACTTTTTATATAAAACATAATACTTTTATAAAGTTATTCTATAAATAGAATATATTATATTCTATTATGCATAGTGCTGCATACTGTCTGCATAGTGTTTTGCATAGTAAAATCTTTTTATATAAAACAAAATACTTTTATAAAGTTATCTGTTTATTAGACAATAATTAGAATATATTATATTTTATTATGCATAGTGTTTGTATAGTGCCTGCATAGTGTTTGCGTAGTAAAATCTTTTATAAAGTTATTCGTTTTATTAGATTATAAATAGAATACATTATATTTTATTTAAAAGATTTTTCTTTAAATATGGACCGTCAGATTAAAGTAAATCAATCTGGACTGTTCATGAGTTAATTACTATGCAGTCCATTTTTCTATAAATAGAAGCTCATTCATTCATTATTTCTTACGAATTCACTGAATCTTTAGAGAGAGAAACTATAGAGAGAAAGAAGAAAAATGTTCTGCTACTTCACTACTTCTATATCAAGTACTCTTCTATCTAAAGTAGGGAATGTTATTTGTTGTGACCGTAGGGGGTATTATTTCTTTTGTATTCATGAAGAGAACTTCTATTATTCCATTCTTTATTATTCTGTTGGAATAACCTGTATACGCGGACTTCCCTATACTTGGTGAAATTCTCATGTTATTCTATTCTTTATTATTCTGTTGGAATATCCTGTATATGCGTATTACGCTAGAACTGGTTCCGTCTTTACTATTCTGTTGGAACATCCTGTCGGTGTGTATTAAGCCTGACCTGGTTCCGTTATTTAGTATTATGTTGGAATAAATGTCTATGCGAAGTACCGCATGCATGGTAATTTTTGTTGTTATTCTATTCTTTATTATTCTGTTGGAACTTCCTGTCGGTGCGAATTTTGCCTGACCTGGTTCCGTTATTATTATTCGGTTGGAATAACCTGTTTATGCGAAATACGACATGCATGGTGATTTCTTTTGTTATTCCATTCTTTATTATACTCAGTTGGTTAAAGTTTTGACTTCTATACTCCATGAAATTAGTGGAATATCCTTGATATTTGCACTTCATCCAGTATCTTTTCATGGAAATATTCTTCTAAGCATTCTTGAATTTTACTCTACAAAGCAGTATCATGTTGACAATTTGGACGTTATCAGTTCCTAGATAAATTAATTCTTGAACTTGTTTTATTGAATTCTTATATCATTGCCATCATCCTCATGTTTATATTTTGTTAAAAGTCATCTGTGGCCTGTAGTGCATAGATGGACTTGGTATGATTATGACCAGGGATTATTCGGTGTAATCATGATCGTAATGTTACAAATGATGTGGAAAAAGTCCTCATTGGCCCGTAGTGCATTGATGGACAGTTTTTGGTATGATTATGGCTATGGATTCTCTTTGGCCGTAGTGCAAAGATGAATTATTTTATGGCATGATCAGGATCGTTGATCAAAATATGATTATCTTAAGCCGTAGTGCATGGATAATTCGTGGTCATGATACTAAAGAATATCCTTGGCCATAGTGCAAGGGTGATTCGATGATGTGGATTATTTATTAAGCTGAGTCTCAACGATAAAATTGATGAAAAACCTTTTAAATCATAAAAGATAGTAGATTTTATTCTCTACTTGATTATTTTAATGGATTGCTTGTTCCGCTGCAGTTAAACTTGATGTTTGTTATATTGTATCAATTTAACACTGTTTAAGACTAATGATAATTTATTTTGCATTATCTTAGTCATAATATTTCTTACTGGACTAGTTGAGCTCACCATTTCTTTCACTGCTCTCTTCAGGAAATGAGAATATAGCTGCGACGAGTCGGGGAACGGAGAGATGGTCCTAGATGGTGCATTAGTAGTCCTCACTATTCTGTGAAATAGTGTGATAATAATTGTAATGAGGACTCCTTTAGAGTTTGTATACTTTCTATTAGACAATATTTGTATTCAAACTCATATTTTATGTTTTATCGTATTGTACACGACAGTTGTATTATTAAGTTGTATTTGAATTCTGTACTATGTATCTGGCGACTCAAGATGGGTGATGTATACCTAATTTTGGGGGCGTCACAGTTGGTATCAAAGCTTAGGGATATGATCCCTGGCTAAGATGTGAGACTAGAATTAGGAGGGGAGAGACGGGGAATTCCTTCGCTAGTATGAACTACCTAAGTTTATTTGATATTTAATTGGTCGGTCAGAGTATAGAGATAATATGTGATATATTAATTAACCCTTATTTTGTGGCAGTATTTGAAAATGACATCTGAAAATGTTGAGATAAGCAATGGAGCACAGGAGACTGTTGATTCTCCACAGATCAATAATCAGGACAATGTGCAACAGGATGATGATAATCATCCTGTAAACAACAACACTGATCAATAGACGAACGACGATATGTTTAGGAGCTTTTTAGAATTCATGCAACATCAGGCGAAGGCGGTTCCTGTTCATAATGCAAGGAGGAAACAATGGCAACCCACAGTTGGTCACCGCTAAGCAATTCAAGGAGCTGGGACCACCCGAGTTTTTGGGAAAGCCAGAACCACTTAAAGCGGAGACGTGGTTAAAGCAGATCACCAAGATATTTGATGTCTTGGGATGCTCCGAGAAGTAAAAAGTTCCATTTGCCACCTTTATATTGCGTGAAAAGGCAGATCATTGGTGGGAATCTGTAAAACGTACCCAGCCTGACTGAACTAAAGATGTCTTAGGAGAAGTTCCAAGAGCTGTTCAATGAAAAGTACTTTCCCAAAAGCATTCGTCACATGAAGGAGGTGGAATTTATCAAGTTGGAGAAAAACAATATGACCGTGTCACAATACGAAGCCAAGTTTGCCGAGTTATCCCGTTTTGCGTCCCACTTGGTTGATAATGAATAGAGAATGACGTGGATGTTTTTAAGAGGTTTAAAACCTGAGATACGTCAATATCTTATCTCTCATAAACTGTGTTTGTATTCAGATGTTGTTAATAGGGCTCAGTTATTGGAGCGCGATAATGAGTCAACCAAACCAAAAGAGATCAACCTGCAAAATGATAATACCGGTGATAACAGTCATCAAAGCGGTGACAATAAGCATGGAGGGAATCAACATGCCAAAAATGGTAACCACTTCGGTGGTAATCATGGCCAAAATAATAAGAATGGAAATTTCAAGAAAAAAAGGTTCAACAATGATGTAAAGACGTCGGCACCAGCACTCAGTTTCAAAGGAAGAAGAACGACCATCGGTCGTATACTTCAAATGCGGAGGGGAGTGACACATCAGTCCAAACTGCGTGATGCCGTCCAAAGCATGCTATAATTGTGAAAGAGAAGGTCAGTTAGCCCGATTTTGTCATTTATCGAAAAGAAATTCAGCTAGGATGTAGGCATCAAAGGATGTCTCAGACAAGCCAAAGCTAGTAGTTTAAGAGAGAGTGTTTTTTTTTCGTGACGAGGAACCTGAATAAAATTATCATGGGTATGTTAGTCATAAACTCTTGCGAAGCCTATACCGTGTTAGATACTGGTTCTACTCACTCTTTTATTGCACCTAGTTGTGTTCAATGTTTGAAGTTAACTCTGGAGAAGTTAGACTTTGATATATCTAGTTTAAACTCAGTTAGGAGAAACCTTCGTTACCTCCACTATTTATAAATCTTGTTCAAAGCAACACTTTCACGTTACCTGTCAATCTTATCTCTTTGAAAATACTTGCCTTTGATGCGATTTTAGGAATCTATTGGTTAACTACTCATCATGATTTTTGTAAGGTTGTTAGCTTTCATACTCCTAACCAACCTGTTATGCGAATTCAAAGTAACCAAACCACTAAAGTCAATTTTTGTCATATCAAGCCATAAATAAGGAGCCCCGATCCTTTCGTTGTTGACTTTCTTGTGTGAAAAATGCACTGAAGCCAGACTTTCTGTAGGCAACGTCGTGAATGACAGTGGCAAGTTGATAGGTATCAATGTGACGTGCTATCCAAGTCTTGGATGAGAGTCACAGTTTTGAATGATATTTCTATTGTTAATAAATTTCCTTGACGTATTCTTGAAGACTTCTTAGCCTACCCCTAGAGCGTGCAAATCGAATTTTGTATTGACCCCAGTACAAAACCCATTTCTAAAAACCCTCAAATATTTTCTTCACCCAAAATGAACGTGTAATGTGCCAAAGAGTTTGGCTCGAGCTGTTGAAGATTACGATTGTACCATTCAATATCATTATGGAAAAGTGAACGTGGTAACTAACGCGTTGAGTAGAAGATCGTATGCGTTTACAAGTGCGATGTTGTTAACACAAAAACCCATTTCGTATAACTTAAAAATGATGAAGATAGAGTTAAAGACTCTAGTGACCTACGTGAAGATAACAAATATACGATTAGAATCGACTTTAATCGATAAAGTTAAAGCCGCTCAAGCTATATACTCAGAGCTGATGAATGTGAAGAAGAAGGTTCAAGAGGGCATTATTCTATAAGCAAGAATCGACGAAGAGAGGAATCTAAACCCTCGATTTAATTGGCCTATTTGAAATCCTCGATGAAGTAGGAACTGTGGCCTATAGACTCGTTTTACCGTGAAGTATGTCGCGTGTTCATAACCTTTTTAACGTATCGATGTTACGTAAATATGTGGACGTCCTGAACCACATTATTAATTTAGAACCTGACGAGATAGCAGAAGATTTAACGTATGAGGAGATCCATGATAACATCTTGGATAAGAAGGATCGTATTCAATACTCAAAGGTTATACCTCAAGAATTAGAATCTGAAATGAAGTCAAGGTATCCTCGCCTATTCGGCATACCAGGTACGTACGAAATATTTGAGGGGAAAATTTCATAAGGAGGGGAGATTGTGAGGCCCCAGATTTTATGAACTAAAGATTTAATTTTCTCGAAATATTTTTTTTAATATTATGGTGTGGATTTGAGATAATGTTATAGTTGTAGGTAGTATTTTTAAATTTTGAAAAGTATGCAAGTTGTTGTATAATATTCGATTGGTGATGGAATATTCTTTTTGGTCGGGGAATATCCGTATGACGGTACAATCATTGGTGGACCCTGCAACGGAATTATTGTCGAATTGAAAAAATGACAAAAATATTTTATGAAAATAACGGCGAAAGTTTTACCGTTAATACTGTTGAACTACTCGGTAGTAAAAGTGCAGCAATACGCGTGGTTGCATAGTAGCACACAATATTGATTATTGATGCTTACGTGATAAGTCACTCAGTTTTGTTTTATTGGTATTATTAATGTAATAAAACAGAAAAAACTTTTTATATAAAACAGAATACTTTTATAAAGTTATTCTATAAATAAAATATATTATATTCGATTATGCATAGTGTTGCATAGTGTTTTGCATAGTAAAATCTTTTTATATAAAACAAAATACTTTTATAAAGTTATCTGTTTTATTAGACAGTAATTAGAATATATTATATTTTATTATACATAGTATTTGCACAGTGTCCTGCATAGTTTTTGTATAGTAAAATCTTTTATAAAGTTATTCGTTTTATTACATTATAAATAGAATATATTATATTTTATTTAAAAGATTTTGTTTTAAATATGAACCGTCAGATTAAAGTAAATCAATCTGGATCGTTCATGAGTTAGTTACCATGCAGTACATTTTTCTATAAATAGAAGCTCATTCATTCATTATTTCTTACGAATTCACTGAAACTCTAGAGAGAGAAACTATTGAGAGAAAGAAGAAAAGTGTTCTGCTACTTCACTACTTCTATATCCAGTACTCTTCTTTCTAAAGTAGGGAATATTATTTATCATAACCGTAGGGGGTATTATTTCTTTTGTATTCATGAAGAGAACTTCTATTATTCCATTCTTTATTATTCTGTTGGAATAACCTGTATACGCGGACTTCCCTATACTTGGTGAAATTCCCCTGTTATTCTATTCTTTATTATTCTGTTGGAATATCCTGTCTGTGCATTTTACGCTGGACCTGGTTCCGTCTTTACTATTCTGGTTGAACATCCTGTCGGTGCGTATTACGGCTGATCTGGTTCCGTTATTTAGTATCTGTTGGAATAACCTGTCTATACGAAGTACCGCATGCATGGTGATTTCAGTTGTTATTCTATTCTTTATTATTCTGTTGGAACATCCTGTCGGTACGAATTTCTCCTGACCTGGTTCTGTTATTATTATTCTGTTGGAATAACCTGTTTATGCGAAGTACCGCATGCATGGTGATTTCTTTTGTTATTCCATTCTTTATTATACTCAATTGGTTAAAGTTTTGACTTCTATACTCCATGAAATTAGTGGAATATCCTTGATATTTGCGCTTCATCCAGTATCTTTTCATTATAATATTCTTCTGAGCATTCTAGAATTTTACTCTTGAAAGCAGTATCATGTTGATAATTTGGACATTATCAGTTCCTAGATAAATTAGTTATTGAACTTATTTTATTGAATTCTTAGATTATTGTCATCATCCTTAAGTTTATATTTTGTTGAAAGTCATCTGTGGCCTGTAGTGCATAGATGGACTTGGTATGATTAATACTAGGGACTATTCGGTGTAATCATAATCGTAATGTTACAAATGATGTGGAAAAAGTCCTCATTGGCTCGTAGTGCATTGATGGACAGTTTTTGGTATGATTATGGCTATGGATTCTCTTTGGCTGTAGTGCAAAGATGAATTGTTTTATGGCATGATCAGGACCGTTGATGAAAACATGATTATCTTAAGTCGTAGTGCATGGATAATTCGTGGTCGTGATACTAAAGAATATCCTTGGCCGTAGTGCAGGGGTGATTCGATGATGTGGATTATTTATTAAGCCGAGTCTCAGCGATAAAAGTGATGAAAAACCTTTTAAATCATAAAAGATAGTAGATTTTATTCTCTACTTGACTCTTTTAATGGATTGCTTGTTCCGCTGCAGTTAAACTTGATGTTTGTTATATTTAATCAGTTTAACACTGTTTAAGGCTAATGATAATTTATTCTGCATTATCTTAGTAATAATATTTCTTACTGGGCTAGTTGAGCTCACCCTTTCTTTCACTATTTTCTTCAGGAAATGAGAATATAGCTGGGACAAAATGGGGAACTGAGTGATGGTCCTATATTGTGCATTAGTAGTCCTCACTATTCTGTGAAATAGTGTCATAATAATTGTAATGAGGACTCCTTTTGAGTTTGTATACTCTCTAGTAGACAATATTTGTATTCAAACTAACACTTTATGTTTTGTCGTATTGTACACGACAGTTGTACTATTAAGTTGTATTTGAATTCTGTACCATGTATTTGGCGACTCAAGATGGGTGATGTATAACTAATTTTAGGGGCGTCACAGTTGGTATCAAAGCTTAGGGATATGATCCCTGGCTAAGATGTGAGACTGGAACTAAGAGGGGAGATACGGGGAATTCCTTCGCTAGTATGGCCTACCTAAGTTTATTTGATATTTAATTGGTCGGTCAGAGTATAGAGATACTATGTGATATGGTAATTAACCCTTGTTTTGTGGCAGTATTTGAAAATGGCATCTGAAAATGTTGAGATAAGCAATGGAGCACATGAGACTGTTGACTCTCCACAGATCAATAATCAGGACAATGTGCAACAGGATGGTGATAATTCTCCTCTAAACAACAACACTGATCAATTCATTAACGACGATACATTTAGGAACTTTTTAGAATTCATGCAACATCAGGCGAAGGCGGCTCCTGTTCATAATGCAGGAGGAAACAATGGCAATCTACAGTTGGTCACCGTAAAGAAATTCAAGGAGCTGGGACCATCAGAGTGTTTGGGAAAGCCAGAACCACTTAAGGCTGAGACGTGGTTAAATCAGATCACCAAGATATTTGATGTCTTGGGATGCTCCGAGGAGCAAAAGGTTGCCTTTGCCACCTTTATGTTGCGTGAAGAGGAAGATCATTAGTGGGAATCTGTAAAATGTACCCAGCCCGACGCACTCAAGATGTCTTGGGAGAAGTTCCAAGAGCTATTCAATAATAAGTACTTTCCCAAAAGCATTCGTCACATGAAGGAGGTGGAATTTATCAAGTTGGAGCAAAAAAACATGACCGTCTCGCAGTACACAGCCAAGTTTGTGACAACCCGAGAATTTGGGTAATTTATGAAAAACTTAAATGATTGATTTAAGGTCAAATATAGACCTAGACAGAAAATAAGTGTATGCGAATGATGTTATTGGGATCGAATTTTGAGGGTTTCAAAATTCTGTGAAGGGATTAGGCGAATTATTCAGGATTAAGAATTTATGTGATTAAGTTCTATGAATATGGTTATGTTCTGTGTACAGAATGTGGTTAAGGGTCAAGGGTTGACCAGATAAATTATATCTGTAACAAACCCTAAGAATATATTAAGAACGACAACGTTCAGATAGAAAACCCTAACGTCTAATAAGAAACCCTAGAAGTCGGTTCTGGAAACCCTAGTTTCAGTTCTGGGAATCCGAAACCTTAATTCGGTGCGTGAAACCCTAAATTGGGAACTTAATGGCATAAGTGTAAATAATTAAAAGATTAAATAGGGTTAATCTTAACAATTGATTACAAAACCCTAATTCCAAATTTGAAACCCTAATGCCAGATCTGAAAATCCTAGTTTCAGATTCTGTTTAATTGAAGCCCTAATCTGGGAAATTAACGGAGAATTTTAATGCTTAAGTGCTATGAATTAAGTATTAATTAGGGTAAAAGATTAATTAATTTACAAACCCTAATTTTCAAATTATGGAACCCTAATTGTTCCGTTAGAAATCCTAATTGTTTAGTTGTGGAATTAATCGCTAAAATTAGCAATGTTAATTAGGGAACCCTAATCCTAATTATTTCAATTTATGAGTAATTAGAAAACCCTAATCTAATTACGAGATTTAAATTCTAAAATAGAAAATTAATTTTTCTATTAGAAATCCTAATTAGCGGTTTATAAACCCTAATGACCATTTTGACCCTAATTGCGTAATTAGCAATTTTAATTAGGAATTATTAATCCTAATTAACAAGATTTAAGTATGATTAAGGAATTTTAATATAATTAGTAAATACTAATTATAAGTTAAAAATGTTAATTTTCTATTTTGAAAAAACTAAATTCGGGAATGTTAGAAACTAAATTTTTGCAAAGTTAAGGGTTAAAACCTAAACCCTAAATTGTCCAAACCCTAAACCCTAAGGGTTTCATCAAATTCAAAAATCCTAGAAAAAAATGAAATGGACAAAAATGTCCCTTTTGTTTATTAATTAAAGAAGCTTGGAAATCTTGTCAAGATCATGGTTGTTTAACAACCCTAGCCCTAGCCCTAGATAGCCTTTGACAAATCTCAGCAATCTCAGCAACTTAGCCATACAAGCAAGCCAAATACAATGAATCAAGTAAATTATATAAAGGATTTAGAGAGAGAAAATGTACAAAATATGGCCAAAATCAATTTTTGCTCCTACCAACTCTTACTTCTCTCTCAACCAACGAAATATATTGCCAAATCAGTTCTAAATTCAAGCCCGACGTTCATCATAAACAGATCAGAAGCCAGAATCGAAAATTAAAAGCTTAAAAGGTATAAATCTCTAATTTTTGGAAATCCTTCAATTGGTTGTTAAATGTTGCAATTGATTGTGCAAAGTTGTGTTATAAGGTGTCAATTGATGTTCTGGGTTGTCAAATCCATGACCCATAACATCAAAGTGCACGAATTTAAAATTTTACAAATCTGGAAAATCTGGAAATTTGAGTCTGACAGCCTTAAGTCAGACCTCGTAGATCTTTGTGTGTTAAATGTTTAGTGTGTTTGATGTTATATATCTATTCTAGGTCATGAGATCTTTCATATCCAACTTGAATCAGTGTTTTAGCATGTCTAGATCGCAAGTTATATGCAGTCAAAGGTCATTGACCCATCACGATTTCTGAAATTCTGGGTAACCCAGAATTTCCAGATCGGTCTGACAGGTTTTTCCAGGTCATGAATCTTGCTGTTGTTTGTTAGTTTGGTCGTTTTGTTGGTTTAAGGTTGTAGGCTGACATGAGTTCTACCGTGTAAAAGCTTTAGATCACCCAGAACTGCATCAGGATCATAAATAAATCATGGTCAAATGTAGTTGACCGAACTGCCTCAAGAACAATCTAGAAAACCCAGATTTGTTCAAGAACAGTTCTTGGTCGCCACTTTGACCGGCTTGAATCTTGTTCATCCGTTGTTGTTTAGATGATCTGATGATTTTTTATTGTACCTTGACATCAGGACTATAAACTAGAACCTTTATATCAAACTAACAATGCTTAGACTGAAAGTTACAAGGATCTAAAGTAGCACCCTCGTCTGTTCTTCATTTTCTGGAAAACCCAGAAAATGAAGAACAGCGATGTCAGACATTTTGAGAGCCTAGATCTCACTCATAGGATGTTGTATAGCCATGAAACAAGTTTGTGGTTGTAGTATTACATTAGTACTATAACGTTGTCACGAATTCCAGCCCACAAATCGATCAGAATACAGTTTAAATTCCGTTCAAACTAGCATACTCGTTATTTGTCAAGAACACTCAAGAACACTGAAGAACACCAATAGCGACAGACAAGTGTCGCTATAGGCCTTTAGCAACAGATTATTTATTATATTTTCGGAAATTAATTAAAATTAGAAAAAAATAGTTTTTAATTATTAAAAATACAAAATAAATTATGAAAAATTATTTTAAAGTCTAAAAAATAGTTTTTTTTTTACTATTTTGAGTATAATTTGAAAATATTTAATATTTTTGGAATATAAATGGTATTTATTTATTTAATTATAATATTAAATAAATTATTTAAAATAGTTTTTAATTCATGAAAAATCATGAAAAATAATATTATGGTATAATAAAATATTTTAAGTTATTTTTGATAACTTTTGATATTTTGTGATGAAATTCATTAATAATTTATTATTAATGGTAATTAATTTATTTAATAAATATATTAAATAAATTATGAAAATTAGAATTAATGTTTTATAAATCATATAAAAATGATTTAAGTGTTATAAAAATATTTTAAGTTATAAAATATAACTTTTGATATTTTGACATGAAAATATTAATATTTTAATATTAATAGCAATTATCGGATAATGGAATTAAGTGTTTAAAAATCATATAATTATGATTTTAAAGTATTAAAAATACTTTGTGATATTATAATTATATTATAATATTATGTAATGATTTTCATTAATATTTTATATTAAATAAATATTAATGATTAAGGTATTAAGTGGTATTTAATTCGTTTAAATACGGTACTAAGGATTGAAAATTGGTAATAAATGGTAATAATTATCCGAAAATTATTACGAGCCTAGGAAAAATATTTTGTCTGATAAGAAATTATCTGTGATATTGTTAAGTATTAAGTCAGAGTTTAATTGAATGTAAACTCGATAAAAGTCCGACTAGACCGTCGGGATGATAGAATTGTGTCGATTTCAACTCAGACTTCAATAGTTTGACTTGATACCTAGTCTTATGTGCGGTAAAGACTGATAGGGTTATGTGGTAATGTGTTTAGTATATTCTGTGGTTTTAAATATAGCAGTATTATACTGTGATGATATTATTCTAATTATTGGAGATCTATATTATTAATATTAGGTCTTCGGTGTAAAGCGTTATTAATTACGTGCGGTAATCAACGGTTCAGGCAAGTTTTCTCATACTTAACTCTAATAAGAGTAGTTTATTCCAGCTTATGGTTAATCATTGTTGATTGCCATGAAAATTGTACTCTGTACATCTTGCATGTATAAGTCAGGTATGAAAGGCTGATCACCTTCATTACCAGTTGGTTCAGAAATGTTTGTTCATGTAAAATACTTGTTCAGTCAAAATTCTGTTCCTGCTAGTTCACAATCATATTGTTGAATTATAGCCAACCAATTATTCATACTCTTCAATCATGATATATTGTTATGTTATTGTATATAAACTTGCTGGGCAACTTTTATGCTCACCCTTGCTATATCATGATAAACCATTGCAGGTAAAACAAATACGTCGTATACAGGAAACGATTAAAGCTAAGTACAGCTTGGGATATAAAGTGCAGTTAGTTTGTAATTGTGTATTTGATCAATATTGTTGTGTAATAGATATTTTAGGAAATGTGTAATAAGTTAAGGTTACTCGATTTTGGGTAATAGTGTGTAATGTATTGTATAAACAACTTATGTTTATATCTTCCGCAAACAGTTATAGAAATTATAGTGAACCGAGTCCGAGGCGATTCGGGGCCCGGATTCGGGGATGCTACAGTTGGTATCAGAGCTGTTGGTTATGAAGCTTATGTAGGAATACCTGAGACCAATAATCCGCGGTGATTAGGATAAGACTAACTCAAATAGAGTTAGTTGGTCAGTAAGATTCAAAGACTGAATCTCGGTAAGTTGTTAAGCTACAGAGTTCCCTAACTCTGGTTATAGTGGTGAACAGTAGTGGTGAACAGAAGTGCAAGGATAGGAGATCATAAAACAAAACGATCATAGTCATGGAATTGAATCGTAATATATACAATAAGATCACCCCGTGATCTGATATAAGGTTATGATAAGGGAAATGAATCAATCTAATGATTGAAAAGTTTACAGCAAGATGCTGTGTGAAAGTTGTACTATGAAATGGTACTATGAAGATGAAAACTCATAAATGAGTTATGGATAATGAATACGAATTAAATTCGTATTGAAAAAGGGGGGTTAGGGTTAGGTGGGGATTTGAATGAGGACTCGTGCCAGCAACAGAGTTGTATGATTCCTCGTATGGGAGGAGAATTGTACTTGGTGTAAAAACTACTTAGTTGGTGGCATTGGTAATAGTTGAAATGTTGTGTCACGCTAGTTATTATATAGATAAATAGGTCATAGGTAGAGAATATAGGATTAAGTACGAGTTCTTAGAACTCATACTTATGTAACATTCTTGACGCATAGTTATATGAAATGTTTATGAGCCCCTCAGCGAACGGACGCCAAAGGTCAGACTAGGGTCAGTTCGTAAACTCATATAATTGTGGTCAGGTTATGAACTCATAAGTGTGGTTTTATGAACTGGGTATAGTTATGTGTGAATGGAGTGTTAAGGATTATAGGAACAGATAGATTATTAAGCAAATGATCATTAGTGGAGACTTAGGTTTTCTCTAAACTCCCAGCTATGCTAAACTTCGAAATTTTTGACATCAAGCTAAATACGCACTATGTGCCTTTAAAAAAAAATGTAGACTCGTAACCATTTTTGAAACGGTTTAAAGTAAAGTCTATGCTACTTATTTCGGCTAGACGCAAATGTTTTGAAATATCAAAAATTGTTTTTATTTATCACTTATGTACCATGTAACCTGGTGCAGAGATGATAAAAATGATGGAATCATCAATGCATTATTACTTAGTGTGAATTTGACCCGAAGTCACTATTCTACTATGGTATGATGTAGTATGATAAAATCACCAATGACGAAATCCTCAATGGACTGTTAGTACAGTGCGGCATCATGACGTCATTCTCAAAAATGTTTTCAAAAATTTTAATTTGCCAACGGGGTTTGGCTACACCTAAATAATTCGATTGAATTGAATTATTGATATGGGTCTATGCTATTTGATTCAGCTAGACTAATGTTATAAAAACTCCAAGTGTTTATTGAAAGAATTTCCCGAACCATATTGCTTTGGTGCGGAATGCAATGATAAGACTGAGGTGAACTATAATGTTTGGATAAATAATCCAATCTAGTAGCGTAAATATTCGCTAAAAATGACTAATACGTTATGTATGACGTAACTGTACAATGGGATGATCACCTAAAGTACTAATAATGGTAGTTTACCTTCTTTGTGATTGTAAACAGACCAAGTAATGTATTGTTTTGTGGTATAATCACTACCGTTAAAACTAAATGTGTTCATGGTCTATATGACCCCTCAGCACAATTTTAAAACTTTTACTCTGGTGAGAGGTGTATTGGGTGGCATGTAATAATGTGTGTGAATGGTATATGTGTGAACGGTGTAAGGTGTCAGGTTCATGTGTGAATGGTATAAGGTGCACGGTGTAAGGTGTAAGGTGAATTTCGGGGACGAAATTCTTATAAGGAGGGGTGAATGTGACAACCCGAGAATTTGGGTAATTTATGAAAAACTTAAATGATTGATTTAAGGTCAAATAATAGACCTAGACAGAAAATAAGTGTATGCGAATGATGTTATTGGGATCGAATTTTGAGGGTTTCAAAATTCTGTGAAGGGATTAGGCGAATTATTCAGGATTAAGAATTTATGTGATTAAGTTCTATGAATATGGTTATGTTTTGTGTACAGAATGTGGTTAAGGGTCAAGGGTTGACCAGATAAATTATATCTGTAACAAACCCTAAGAATATATTAAGAACGACAACGTTCAGATAGAAAACCCTAACGTCTAATAAAAAACCCTAGAAGTCGGTTCTGGAAACCCTAGTTTCAGTTCCGGGAATCCGAAACCCTAATTTGGTGCATGAAACCCTAAATTGGGAACTTAATGGCATAAGTGTAAATAATTAAAAGATTAAATAAGGTTAATCTTAACAATTGATTACAAAACCCTAATTCCAAATTTGAAACCCTAATGCCAGATCTGAAAATCCTAGTTTCAGATTCTGTATAATTAAAGCCCTAATCTGGGAAATTAACGGAGAATTTTAATGCTTAAGTGCTATGAATTAAGTATTAATTAGGGTAAAAGATTAATTAATTTACAAACCCTAATTTTCAAATTATGGTACCCTAATTGTTCCGTTAGAAACCCTAATTGTTCAGTGGTGGAATTAATCGCTAAAATTAGCAATGTTAATTAGGGAACCCTAATCCTAATTATTTCAATTTATGAGTAATTAGAAAACCCTAATCTAATTACGAGATTTAAATTCTAAAATAGAAAATTAATTTTTCTATTAGAAACCCTAATTAGCGATTTATAAACCCTAATGACCATTTTGACCCTAATTGCGTAATTAGCAATTTTAATTAGGAATTATTAATCCTAATTAACAAGATTTAAGTATGATTAAGGAATTTTAATATAATTAGTAAATACTAATTATAAGTTAAAAATGTTCATTTTCTATTTTGAAAAAACTAAATTCGGGAATGTTAGAAACTAAATTTTTGCAAAGTTAAGGGTTAAAACCTAAACCCTAAATTGTCCAAACCCTAAACCCTAAGGGTTTCATCAAATGCAAAAATCCTAGAAAAAAATGGAATGGACAAAAATGTCCCTTTTGTTTATTAATTAAAGAAGCTTGGAAATCTTGCCAAGATCATGGTTGTTTAACAACCCTAGCCCTAGCCCTAGATAGCCTTTGACAAATCTCAGCAATCTCAGCAACTCAGCCATACAAGCAAGCCAAATACAATGAATCAAGCAAATTATATAAAGGATTTAGAGAGAGAAAATGTACAAAATATGGCCAAAATCAATTTTTGCTCCTACCAACTCTTACTTCTCTCTCAACCAACGAAATATATTGCCAAATCAGTTCTAAATTCAAGCCCGACGTTCATCATAAACAGATCAGAAGCCAGAATCGAAAATTAAAAGCTTAAAAGGTATAAATCTCTAATTTTTGGAAATCCTTCAATTGGTTGTTAAATGTTGCAATTGATTGTGCAAAGTTATGTTATAAGGTGTCAATTGATGTTCTGGGTTGTCAAATCCATGACCCATAACATCAAAGTGCACGAATTTAAAATTTTACAAATCTGGAAAATCTGGAAATTTGAGTCTGACAGCCTTAAGTCAGACCTCGTAGATCTTTGTGTGTTAAATGTTTAGTGTGTTTGATGTTATAGATCTATTCTAGGTCATGAGAGCTTTCATATCCAACTTGAATCAGTGTTTTAGCATGTCTAGATCGCAAGTTATATGCAGTCAAAGGTCATTGACCCATCACGTTTCTGAAATTCTGGGTAACCCAGAATTTCCAGATCGGTCTGACAGGTTTTTCCAGGTCATGAATCTTGCTGTTGTTTGTTAGTTTGGTCGTTTTGTTGGTTTAAGGTTGTAGGCTGACATGAGTTCTACCGTGTAAAAGCTTTAGATCACCCAGAACTGCATCAGGATCATAAATAAATCATGGTCAAATGTAGTTGACCGAACTGCCTCAAGAACAATCTGGAAAACCCAGATTTGTTCAAGAACAGTTCTTGGTCGCCACTTTGACCGGCTTTAATCTTGTTCATCCGTTGTTGTTTAGATGATCTGATGATTTTTTATTGTACCTTAACATCAGGACTATAAACTAGAACCTTTATTTCAAACTAACAATGCTTAGACTGAAAGTTACAAGGATCTAAAGTAGCACCCTCGTCTGTTCTTCATTTTCTGGAAAACTCAGAAAATGAAGAACAGCGATGTCAGACATTTTGAGAGCCTAGATCTCGCTCATAGGATGTTGTATGGCCATGAAACAAGTTTGTGGTTGTAGTATTACATTAGTACTATAATGTTGTCACGAATTCCAGCTCAGAAATCGATCAGAATACAATTTAAATTCCGGTCAAACTAGCATACTCGTTGTCTGTCAAGAACACTCAAGAACACTGAAGAACACCAATAGCGACAGACAAGTGTCGCTATAGGCCTTTAGCGACAGATTATTTATTATATTTCCGGAAATTATTTAAAATTAGAAAAAAATGGTTTTTAATTATTAAAAATACAAAATAAATTATGAAAAATTATTTTAAAGTCTAAAAAATAGTTTTTTACTATTTTGAGTATATTTTGAAAATATTTAATATTTTTGGAATATAAATGGTATTTATTTATTTAATTATAATATTAAATAAATTATTTAAAATAGTTTTTAATTCATGAAAAATCATGAAAAATAATATTATGGTATAAGAAAATATTTTAAATTATTTTTGATAACTTTTGATATTTTGTGATGAAATTCATTAATAATTTATTATTAATGGTAATTAATTTATTTAATAGATATATTAAATAAATTATGGAAAATTAGAATTAATGTTTTATAAATCATATAAAAATGATTTAAGTGTTATAAAAATATTTTAAGTTATAAAATATAACTTTTGATATTTTGACATGAAAATATTAATATTTTAATATTAATAGCAAATATCGGATAATGGAATTAAGTGTTTAAAAATCATATAATTATGATTTTAAAGTATTAAAAATACTTTGTGATATTATAATTATATTATAATATTATGTAATGATTTTCAATAATATTTTATATTAAATAAATATTAATGATTAA
Source organism: Panax japonicus (assembly GCA_020205505.1). Lineage (NCBI taxonomy): Eukaryota > Viridiplantae > Streptophyta > Magnoliopsida > Apiales > Araliaceae > Panax > Panax japonicus. The sequence goes on from CM035091.1 coordinate 75,994,310, forward strand.
TGTATTAAGTGGTATTTAATTCATTTAAATACGGTACTAAGGATTAAAAATTGGTAATAAATGGTAATAATTATCCGAAAATTATTACGAGCCTAGGAAAAATATTTTGTCTGATAAGAAATTATCTGTGATATTGTTAAGTATTAAGTCAGAGTTTAGTGATGTCATTTGGGTTGACAAATGCACCAGCTGCATTCATGGATATGATGAACAGAGTGTTCAAACAATATTTGGACAAGTTCGTCGTAGTGTTTATAGATGATATTCTAGTCTATTCTAAGACGCCAGAAGATCATGTTGAACACCTTAGATTAGTGTTGGAGACGTTAAGGAAGGAGAAGTTGTATGCGAAATTCACAAAGTGTGAATTTTGGTTAGAGAAGGTGCAATTTTTAGGTCATGTCATTGACCATGAGGGGATTTCAGTGGATCCAGTGAAGGTAGAAGCCGTGATGAATTGGGAACAACCGAAAACGCCGACGGAGTTGCGGAGTTTCCTAGGGTTAGCGGGTTACTATCGGAGATTTATCCAGGATTTTTCAAAGATAGCTACTCCGTTGACTAATTTGACGAGGAAGACGGTGAAATACGCTTGGACTGACAAGTGTGAGAACAGTTTCCAAGAACTAAAGAAGAGGTTGAGTGAGGCACCTGTGTTGTCATTACCCGATGACACGGGAAATTTTGTAGTTTATAGTGATGCTTCGCATAGAGGACTTGGTTGCGTGCTCATGCAGCATGGCAAGGTCATTGCGTATGCATCTAGGCAGTTGAAGGATTATGAGAAAGTTTACCCTACTCATGATCTAGAACTAGCCGCAGTAGTTTTTGCTCTAAAGATATGGAGACATTATCTTTATGGAGAAAAATGTAAGATATACACGGACCATAAAAGTCTAAAATATATCTTCACACAGAAGGAGTTGAATATGAGGCAGAGAAGATGGCTGGAGTTGATAAAGGATTACGACTGTGAAATCCTGTATCACCCTGAAAAAGCCAATGTAGTTGCCGATGCCTTAAGTAGAAAGGGTCGGGAAAAGTTGTCTTTGTTAACGGCTCAAACTGAGTTAATAACAGAGATGGCTAGGATGGAGTTAGAGGTGAAGCTACCCAGTGAAGAAGAAGGACCAATGTTTTTTGCAATGGAGATGCAACCAACCATTGTAGAGAGAGTTAAGGAGGTGCAACTCAAAACTGATGAGTGTGACCGGATGAAGGAACAGCTGACCAATGAAAAAGATACTAAATATAGTCTTGGTAACGAGGGATTATTGAGATTTAACGGAAGAATTTGGGTTCCGGATGAGACGGAATTAAAGGAGCAGGTTCTACAAGAGGCTCATGGTTCAAGGTTTTCGATTCATCCTGGTAGCACTAAGATGTATCAAGACCTTCGACAGAGTTTCTGGTGGCCGAACATGAAGAGAGAGATTGCTGAGTACGTCAGTAAGTGCTTAACTTGTCAGAGAGTTAAGGCTGAACATCAACGACCTAGTGGCTTGTTACAGTCATTAGAGATTCCGGAGTGGAAATGGGAGAATATCACAATGGATTTTGTGGTGGGACTTCCGACTACTCATAAGGGGTATGATGCAATTTGGGTAATAGTGGACCGATTGACGAAATCAGCTCACTTTTTGCCAATTAGGGTTAAGTATAACTTAGACCAGTTAGCTAGACCTTATATTAAGGAAATAATCTCTAGACATGGAGTGCCAGTATCGATTGTGTCAGATCGTGATCCACGATTCACGTCGAACTTTTGGAGAAGTCTGCAAGAGCACGTAGTTGAAGCTGAGTACGGCATATCGTCCACAAACGGATGGACAAAGCGAGAGGATAATTCAGACATTAGAAGATATGCTAAGAGCATGCGTTATGGATTTCAAGGGTAGTTGGGATGATCATCTACCATTAGTGGAGTTTGCGTATAACAATAGTTATCATGCAAGCATAGGTATGCCGCCTTACGAAGCTTTTTATGGTAGGAAATGCAGAACGCCACTGTATTGGGATGAGGTAGGAGAACACCGAATATTGGGACCAGAATTGGTGCAACAGACAGCGGATATTGTTAAAAAGATTCAGATGCGTCTCTTAGCAGCTCAAGACAGACAGAAGAAGTTTACAGATCTGCATAGAGAGAATCGAGAGTTTAAAGTGGGTTCATACGTATTCCTAAAAGTATCTCCCTGGAAAGGAAAGATACGTTTTGGGAAGAAAGGAAAGTTAAGTCCGAGATTTATAGGACCTTTTGAGGTTTTAAAACGGGTAGGTGAGGTAGCTTACATGGTAGCGTTACCTCCAGACCTAGAACGAATACATAATGTATTTCATGTTTCGGTATTGCGTCCTTATAAGCCGGATTATAAGCATGTGATAGAATACGAGCCTATTCATGTCGAGAAGGACTTAACGTATGAGGAAATGCCAATTCAAATTGTCGATAGGAAAGAACAAGTTCTGCGGAACAAAAGTATAGTTTCAGTAAAGGTGATATGGAAGAACCACGATGCAGAAGAAGCAACGTGGGAGTTAGAAGAAATGATGAAAAATAATTACCCGAATTTATTTGTGTAATTTTTTATATAGCGAGATTCTGGGAACAGAATCCTTATAAGGGGAAGAGAGTGTAACGCCCCAGAAAATTGAACATTTTGTAATTTCTTTTAATAATGAATAAAATAATATTATTTATTATTATTGCGTGTTGAGAAGATGGATGTCGTTCTATAACCTAGAAACGTCGTAACGTCGTAGTATTTTAACTAAGTGGGAGAATTAAAGTGTTTGAATTTCTAAAACGAAAATAAAAGTTTTCGGAGAAATTTCCGAAAAACACTATTCATCAATTTCTGCTCGGGAATTATTTTTGAACTTCCGAGAAATACGTAATGTTATAATATCGAGATGATATCGATTATGTAATAATAATCTAAGTATGGAAAATGAAATATTTCGCATGAGTACCTAATTTGAGATAGTTAGGTTATTAAGCGTTAAAAGAAGGATGTTGTGATCATATAATGTGTAAACATTATATGGAGTAAGGAAGGTAGGTATAATATGACGTATTGTATTATTATGTACGAAGAATGAGATAACGTATATTTCGAATTAATATACAAGATAGCATATGAGAATTATACGTAGGATATGTATGTTAGGTTATTGAATTTAAGGTAATGGACTGGTGGGATTTCTAGTTTATTGATAGAAGCCCAAGTGTATGATTATCACAAGTCCAATCTATTGTAACTCAAGCCTAATAGGAAAGTAGTTGGACTAATTAACCAAGCCCAAGGTGAAGCCTTGACCCATGGGTCAAACCAAGTGAGGAAGTGGGTAGTCTTGATGGGCAAGGATTAAGTGTGATGACCAAGTGTTGTGGTGAGCAAGTAAAAGAAGTGGCTAGCAAGAAGACTTGAAGGTTAAGTTGTGAATAGTAAGGAGGTGGAATGAGGAGGTGGGAATTGATTATTGTCCATTTTGCCCCAAGCTTTGGTGGCCTATAAATACCAAGTTCATTTCATTTTGTTGGTTGTTTTTGTTATCATCCAAACACTTTCCTCTCAAGCATATAAGCTACTTATTTGGTAGAGAGAATAAGTCACTTAAAGCACTTATAAGCCACTTCAACCTTTGATAGTTTCCAAAGCAAATAGAAGTCTTCAAGGGTAAGACTCATTTTCTTTTATCTATATCTTTTCTATGATAGGATTGATAGAGAAGGGGGATTGCTTGAGGATAACATGTAATAAGTTATAAGGAATGAACTTAAGCTGAATAAGTTGAATAAGCAACTTGAACCCTAATAAGTTGTTAAGATCATGAAGGACTTGTCATATGATGTTAGTATGTTGTTTATAACATGAGAACATTGATTGAAGGACTTAAATTATTGGTAAGTCATGAGTATGAAGATTTCTAGTTCATAAGTTGAGAAAGTCAATGACTTATGGAAATAAGTCAAAACCTACTTTGATTATAAGTTGGTGTAGTAAATAACTTTTAGTGATTATATGTTGGTTAAAATCCACTTAGAACGCTTAGTATGGTTGATTTTGACAAACTTCGCATGATTAGACGATTAACGTCGAATTCGTGAAATTCTCGGAATAGAAGTCATATTTTGTGTTGGAAGTCGGAAACGTTGGTTTTCGATGGAGACAAGTCATTTTAGTCATTATAGAGTTGCGGACTCGAAAATGACCGGATTTCGACTTAGAACAAAGAAATGAGCGTTGAACGTTCACAAACGTTTATCGTTTTCATTAAAATGGACTAATAGGTCAAATTTTAGCAAATGAAGTCAAATTGATAAAATTCTTGCATGAACGCATAGATTATGAAATTTGTGAACCGTAGGCTTTTGAACGGACCAATTCGGATTTAAAACGAAGAAGTTATGCGTCCGGGAAGTTAGCAAAATTTTCAAAAACTGCAAAATTTTCTGAGGACCAGAGTCCGCGCCGCGGCGCGACTCTAAGCCTTCTTGGCCGCGCCGCAGCGCGAGGCCGGATGATGGCACACTGCTAACTCACGCCGCAGCGCGAGTCACAGACCAATTAGTGGCGTCGCGTCGCGGCGCCAGTGCAAGGAAGAAGATAGAGAAAAAGGGTTCCAAGTGTAGAATGAAAGAGGGATTAATAGTAATGAATTGTGATGTAATCGCAACATAATTAAGACATTGTAAGGTGCTTGTAATACACTAATGCATGTTTATAATCAATCAAAGATGAGCGGGATATGAATGACGTAATGAAAGCCGAAACCCTTAATAACGAAACTAAGTTAGAATTACATTGAGATGAAGGGTAAGGTATAATAGAAAGCATACCTGGTTAATTATGATCTAATATGGTACGTTATATGATTATGAATTGTAGAATCATAGAGACTTAAAGTGTACGTGTATTAACCAGTAAGCAGACGCCAAAGGCAAGTATTCTAACCCTTGTTCCAGTTCAGTCTGGACAAGCTTTGTAATTCATGTACTCTTTCACATGAAATCTAGAATGATGAAGTCTTAAGCCAATTCTTCCGGCTAGACTTATATTATGATTCTGTCAAGCATGATTTGTAAAATACCGAGTTATATTGGTATGGTTTTCAATCGAAGACCTATACATGTTCAAATGTTTTGTCAGTTTAACGACAGGCACGTGAGGTTGCCACAAATAAACGTATACACGTTTAAAGAATGTAGTGTTGATCAACATAGAGTACTATGAGCTGATCACTCAGAAGTGCTCGTAAGCTATGCCGGACTTACGGACTTAGTGCCGGGATGTCCTTTTCAAAAGAACTTATGTATGCTCATAATCTTGAGCCATAATTGTTATTCTACTGAATATTGATGGAAAAATGTTTTGAAGGAAATGAAGTGCTATTTTGAATCACCAATAGTACTTCGTAACTATTGTTCAGTTACTGGAGATATATTAGTTCTATGTTTCAAGCGTGTTATGTATTAGAATTATAGTACTTGCTGAGCTAGCCGTGCTCACTCTTGCTTGAACCATATGAACACAGCTAAGATCGAGCGGACTGAAGGATCCGGCAAGGATAAAGGCAATGCGAAGAAGAACCCGTAGCATACTTATGTAATAGTATAGGAAGAATGTTTGTAATATATTGATATTATGACAAGAACAAATGAAAGGGTTACAAAGAACCTGGGTAATGTAATATTACTTTGATATATATGGAGTTATATTAGTCCTCTTGTGACTATTTGAGGAAATGTGTGAATGAATGGTAGTACCGTGTAGCACCATTTGTCGGGTTGGAAGAGACCCGAATTTGGGGGCGTCACACTCTTCAATCATGATATATTGTTATGTTATTGTATATAAACTTGCTGGGCAACTTTTATGCTCACCCTTGCTATATCATGATAAACCATTGCAGGTAAAACAAATACGTCGTATACAGGAAACGATTAAAGCTAAGTACAGCTTGGGATATAAAGTGCAGTTAGTTTGTAATTGTGTATTTGATCAATATTGTTGTGTAATAGATATTTTAGGAAATGTGTAATAAGTTAAGGTTACTCGATTTTGGGTAATAGTGTGTAATGTATTGTATAAACAACTTATGTTTATATCTTCCGCAAACAGTTATAAAAATTATAGTGAACCGAGTCCGAGGCGATTCGGGGCCCGGATTCGGGGATGCTACAAAGTTTGCCGAGTTGTCTCAATTTGCATCCCACTTGGTTGATAATGAAGAGAGAATGACGTGGATGTTTTTAAGAGGTTTGAAACCTGAGATACGTCAATATCTTATCTCTCATAAACTGTGTTTGTATTCAGATGTTGTTAATAGGGCTCAGTTATTGGAGCGCGATAATGAGTCAACCAAACCAAAAGAGAGCAGCCAATAAAATGATAATACCAGTGATAACAGTCATCAAAGCGGTGACAATAAGCATAGAGGGAATCAACATGCCAGAAATGGTAACCACTTCGGTGGTAATCATGGCCAAAACAATAAGAATGTATATTTCAAGAAGAGAAGGTTCAACAATGATGTAAAGACGTCGGCACCAGTACCCGTTTCAAAGGAAGAAGAACGACCACCAGTCCAAACTGCGTGATGCCGTTTCAGTCCAAACTGCGTGATGCCGTTTCAGTCCAAACTGCGTGATGCCGTTTCAGTCCAAACTGCGTGATGCCGTCCAAAGCATGCTATAATTGTGAAAGAGAAGGTCATTTAGCCCGATTTTGTCGTTTATCGAAAAGAAATTCAGCTAGGATGTAGGCATCAAAGGATGTCTCAGACAAGCCAAAGCTAGTAGTTTAAGAGAGAGTGTTTTTTTTTCATGACGAGGAACCTGAATAAAATTATCACGGGTATGTTAGTCATAAACTCTTGCAAAGTCTATACCGTGTTAGATACCGGTTCTAGTCACTCTTTTATTGCACCTAGTTGTGTTCAATGTTTGAAGTTAACTCAGGAGAAGTTAGACTTTGATATATCTTTTTAAACTCAGTTGGGAGAAACCTTCGTTACCTCCACTATTTATAAATCTTGTTCAAAGCAACACTTTCACGTTACCAGTCAATCTTATCTCTTTGAAAATACTTTCCTTTGATGCGATTTTAGGAATCGATTGGTTAACTACTCATCATGCTTTTCATAAGGTTGTTAGCTTTCATACTCATAACCAACCTGTTATGCGAATTCAAAGTAACCAAACCACTAAAGTTAATCATTGTCATATCAAACCATAAATAAAGAGCCCTGATCCTTTCGTTGTTGACTTTCTTGTGTGGAATGCACCAAAGCCAGACTTTCTATAGGCAACGTCGTGAATGACAATGACAAGTTGATAGGTATCAATGTGACGTGCTATCCAAGTCTTCGATGAGAGTCACAGTTTTGAATGATATTTCTATTGTTAATAAATTTCCTGACATATTCTTGAAGACTTCTTAGCCTACCCCTAGAGCGTGAAATCGAATTTTGTATTGACCTCAATACAAAACCCATTTCTAAAAACCCTCAAATACTTTCTTCACCCAAAATGAACGTGTAATGTGCCAAAGAGTTTGGCTCGAGATGTTGAAGATTACGATTGTACCATTCAATATCATTATGAAAAAGCGAACGTGGTAGCTGACGCGTTGAGTAGAAGATCGTATGCGTTTACGAGTGCGATGTTGTTAACACAAAACCCATTTCGTATAACTTAAAAATGATGAAGATAGAGTTAAAGACTCTAGTGACCCACGTAAAGATAAGGAATATATAATTAGAAACGACTTTAATCAATAAATTTAAAGCACTCAAGCTACATACTCAGAGCTAATGAATATGAAGAAGAAGGTTCAAGAGGGCGTTATTCTAGAACCAAGAATCGACGAAGAGAAGGAATCTAAACCCTCAATTTAATTGGCCCATTTAAAATCCTCGATGAAGTAGGAACTGTGGCCTATAGACTCGTTTTACCGCGAAGTATGTCGCGTGTTCATAATGTTTTTAACGCATCGATGTTACGTAAATTTGTGGATGACCCGAACCACATTATTAATTTAGAACCGGACGAGATAGCAGAAGATTTAACGTATGAGGAGATACGTGTTAACATCTTGGATAATATGGATCGTATTCAACACTCAAAGGTTATACCTCAAGAATTAGAATCTGAAATGAAGTCAAGGTATCCTCACCTTTTCGGCATACCAGGTACGTACGAAAATTTCGAGGGCAAAATTTCATAAGGAGGAGAGATTGTGAGACCCCAGATTTTATGAATAAAGATTTAATTTTCTCGAATTATTTTTTTTAATATTATGGTGTGGATTTGAGATAATGTTATAGTTGTGGGTAATATTTATAAATTTTGAAATGTATGCAAGTTGTTGTATAATATTCGATTGGTCGGGGAATATTCTTTTTGGTCGGGAATATCCGTATGACAGTACAATCATTGGTGGACCCCGCAACGGAATTATTGTCGGAATGAGAAAACGAAAAAAATATTTTATGAAAATAATGGCGAAAGTTTTACCGTTAATACTGTTGAACTACTCGGTAGTAAAAGTACAGTAATACGCGTGGTTGCATAGTAGCACACGGTATTGGTTATTGATGCTTACGTGATAAGTCACTCAGTTTTGTTTTATTGGTATTATTAATGTAATAAAACAGAAAAAACTTTTTATATAAAACATTATACTTTTATAAAGTTATTCTATAAATAGAATATATTATATTCTATTATGCATAGTGTTGCATAGTATCTGTATAGTGTTTTGCATAGTAAAATCTTTTTATATAAACAAAATACTTTTATAAAGTTATCTATTTTATTAGACAATAATTAGAATATATTATATTTTATTATGCATAGTATTTGCATAGTGCCTGCATAGTAAATTTTTTATAAACTTATTCATTTTATTAGATTATAAATAGAATATATTAAATTTTATTTAAAAGATTTTGCTTTAAATATGGACCATCAGATTAAAGTAAATCAATCTGGACCATTCATAAGTTAGTTACTATGCAGTCTATTTTTCTATAAATAGAAGCTCATTCATTCATTATTTCTTACGAATTCACTGAAACTCTAGATAGAGAAACTATAGAGAGAAAGAAGAAAAGTGTTCTGCTACTTCACTACTTCTATATCCAGTACTCTTCTTTCTAAAGTAGGGAATATTATTTGTTGTAACCGTAAGAGGTATTATTTCTTTTATATTCATGATGAGAACTTCTGTTATTTCATTCTTTATTATTCTATTGGAATAACCTGTATACGCGGACTTCCCTATACTTGGTGAAATTCTCCTGTTATTCTATTCTTTATTATTCTGTTAGAATATCCTATCTGTGCGTTTTACGCTGGACCTGGTTCCGTCTTTACTATTCTGTTGGAACATCCTGTCGGTGCGTATTACGCCTTACCTGGTTCCCTTATTTAGTATTCTGTTGGAATAACCTGTCTATGCGAAGTACCGCATGCATGATGATTTCTGTTGTTATTATATTCTTTATTATTCTGTTGGAACATCATGTCAGTGCAAATTTCACCTGACCTAGTTCCGTTATTATTATTCTGTTGGAATAACCTGTTTATGCGAAGTACCGCATGCATGGTGATTTCTTTTGTTATTCAATTCTTTATTATATTCAGTTGGTTAAAGTTTTGACTTCTATACTCCATGAAATTAGTGGAATATCCTTGATATTTGTGCTTCATCCAGTATCTTTTCATGGAAATATTCTTCTGAGCATTATAGAATTTTACTCTACAAAGCAGTATCATGTTGACAATTTGGACGTTATCAGTTCCTAGAAAAATTAATTCTTGAACTTGTTTTATTGAATTCTTATATCATTGTCATCATCCTCATATTTATATTTTGTTGAAAGTCATCTGTGGCCTGTAGTGCATAGATGGACTTGGTATGATTATGACCAGGGATTAGTCGGTGTAATCATGACCGTAATATTACAAATGATGTGGAAAAAGTCCTCATTGGCCCGTAGTGTATTGATGGACAGTTTTTGGTATGATTATGGCTATGGATTCTCTTTGGCCGTAGTGCAAAAATGAATTGTTTTATGGCATGATCAGAACCGCTGATGAAAACATGATTATCTTAAGTTTTAGTGCATGGATAATTCGTGGTTGTGATACTAAAGAATATCATTGGCCGTAGTGCAGGGGTGATTCGATGATGTGGATTATTTATTAAGCTGAGTCTCAGCGATAAAAGTGATGAAAAACCTTTTAAATCATAAAAGATGGTAGATTTTATTCTCTACTTGACTCTTTTAATGGATTGCTTGTTCCACTGCAGTTAAACTTGATGTTTGTTATATTCTATCATTTTAACACTGTTTAAGGCTAATGATAATTTATTCTACATTATCTTAGTCATAATATTTCTTACTGAGATAGTTGAGCTCACCCTTTCTTGCAGTGTTCTCTTCAGGAAATGAGAATATAGCTGGGACGAGTCAGGGAACGGAGAGATGGTCCTAGATGGTGCATTAGTAGTCCTCATTATTCTGTAAAATAGTGTGATAATAATTATAATGAGGACTCCTTTTGAGTTTGTATACTCTCTAGTAGAAAATATTTGTATTCAAACTCACAGTTTAAGTTTTGTCGTATTATACACGACAATTTTATTATTAAGTTGTATTTGAATTCTGTACCATGTATCTGGCGACTCTAGATGGGTGATGTATACCTAATTTTGGGGGCGTCACAATATTATTGGCATTGTCTAGAAATTTCTGTCTAAGGAGAGGTTTAGTCACCTAATTGCACGCCAGTATGGAGAAATCATTATTGGAAAGCCCCCTCTTTCCTGGAAACTGCTTGGTTGTCAATATTGTGATTCTGTAATATTATTTGTGAATAATTAATTATTGATTTATATGATGAGAAAAATATTCATTTTTATGTGGATATAGATGGAGAAAATTTTTAAAGTGACAATTATTTAAAATCGATATTTTATCTTTTTCGATAAAATAATATTTTATTATATTATTATATTATAATAATGATGATATTTTTATAATGAATGTGGGATATATGAGTATATGAGAAGGCAGAGTATTTTTGTTGCATTAAATGATTAAAACATGTTTTGTGTGTCGGCGGACCCAATTTCTTGACTGAAATTTGATTATAGCCTGTAAAATTGCCCATTTGTGGATTTCGGTCAATTTCTGTTTGGAATTTGGAAAACCTTTCTTCTGCAAATTTGTAGATAATTAAATTTCCTATGGAAAAAACATGTTGTTTGAATTTGTTTTGACAAAAGGGGCCATTTGTTATGAATTATTGAAGTTCTAAAGTTTTGAAATAATTGATTTTTGGAAGTTTTAATTATTTATATCAACAAAAACGTTTTAAACAAGTTGGTGGGCTCATTTTGTTGTTAAACATGTGGGATTCCAGCATTCAAAGGTTGGCATAGGAATTTATATATAATATATTAATATTATATTAAATTTTCTGCTTCGGTGTTCTAAGCATTTTTCTATAAATAAGGTGTTTAGGTTAGAATTGAAAATCACATCAGAAACACAAGTTTTCTCTCTCTTTCTCTCTTTACATTATCGAGTGTATTCTTGTGAGTATTTTAAGACTTTGAGTGTTACTATACAGTGCAAGTTCCGTTCAGCTCTATATCCAGTATTCCAGTTAGAAGTACCATCTTTTCGAGGTAAGGGATATTATTTTTTTTTAAAAAATAATATTATTTCTTTCAATATCATTATATCGGAATATTGGTAAGATTTTTCTTGTGAAATTCTTGTCTTTTAGTGTCGGGGTTATTATTCACGTATACGACACTATTCACAGAAAAATTAAAATTTTGTTTTTTCTTCAAAAATATCTATTACGGATACTAGCTTTGATTGTATCCATGTTTTGATCATTCTTGAATTTTACTCTACTATGATTATTTATGAGGTATTTTATCGAAATACGAATCCTAAATATTTGTTATTTTATTTCACTGGATTCGTTTTCTTTAAAATATTTTTCATCATCCTCAGTCCTAAATGATGATATTACTGAATATCTTTGGCCTGTAGTGCAAAGATGAATGATTTCTGATGAATATCTTTGGCCCGTAGTGCAAAGATGAATAGGTGTTTAGATGAACATGACCAACTGGTGAATATCTTTGGCCTGTAGTGCAAAGATGAATATTTGATTTATGATGTATATTGATTGATGTTACAGGGATAAAATATTGATGATGGACTTTTAAATTCATAGATAATAGTAGATTTCATTCTCTACGTAACTCTTCTATGAATTATTATTTCCGCTGCGAATATTGATATGAAACTTGTTGTCTATTGTATTTTATCAGATTTTTCCTGTTGAAGACTAACGATAATTTGTTGTATATTATCTTAGTTATAATATTCTTTACTAGGCTAGTTGAGCTCATCCTTTTCCTTTTTGTTCCATTTTTCTTCTCAGGAGGCGAGAATGTAGCGAGTACTAGTCGGGGTATAGAATGAAGATTCTAGAAAATCGTTTTAGTAGTTCTCACTATTTTTGTAAAATAATGTATCAATAATTGTAATGAGGACTTATTTGGGTATGAATATTGTCTAAATGGCAATATTTGTATTTAAACTCACATTTTTATATTGTATTAATAAAGTTGTAGTTGTTTCTGTACCATATATTTTGACGACTCAGAATGGGTGTTGTATACCTCTTTTGGGGGTGTCACAGTTGGTATCAGAGCTTAGGGATATGATCTCAGACGGAGATCGGGGAATAGAACTAGAAGGGGAGAGACGAGTAAATCCTTCGCTAGTGTGTCTTACCTAAGCTTATTTGTTGGTCGGTCATAATATAAGGGTATTATGTGATTTGTTAATTTGTTTAATTAACCCTTGTTTTATGGCAGTATTTAAGAATGGCAACTGAGAATGTTAACAGTGGAGTAAATGAAACCGTGGAGATGCCTGTACTCACCAACGAGGAGAACATGCAACAGGCTGGCAATGTTCCTCCTGTGAACAACACCATTGAGCAGATGATGAACGATGGGATGTATAGAAGCTTTTTGCAGTTCATGCAAAATCAGACGAGGGAAACTCGTGTTCAAAATACAAGAGGAAATGATAGCAATTCACGATTTGTCACAACCAAGTAGTTCAAGGAGTTGGGACCACTAGAATTCTGGGGAAAGCCGGATCTGATTAAGACGGAGACGTGGGTCAAAAAAATTACCAAGATATTTGATGTCTTGGGATGCACAGAGGAACATAAAGTTCTATTCGCCACCTTTATGTTTCGTAATGAGGCAGATTATTAGTGGGATTCTATGAAGCGTACCCATCCAGCCGCACTTAGCATGTCTTGGGAAACGTTTCAGAAACTGTTCAATGATAAGTACTTTCCTGAAAGTATTCGTCATATGAAGGAGGTAGAGTTTATTAGACTGGAGCAGAATAACATGATGGTGTCCCAGTACGAGGCGAAGTTTGCAGAGTTGTCCAGGTTTGCACCTCATTTGGTGGAGAATGAGGAACGTATGACTCAGATGTTTCTGAGAGGTTTGAAACCCGGCATACGTCAATATCTCATTTCACATAAATTTTTTCTCTATTCAGATGTTGTCAATAGGGCTCAATTATTAGAGCGAGATAACGAGTACGTTCAATGGAGGGACCACAACCAGGATCATACCGGTGACAGCAGTCATCAGAACAACAATAACCAGCGGAGAAAGAAAAATATTGACAGGAGCGGCAACCACTCTGGTGGTAATCATGGCCATGAGAATAGAAGAAGCTAGTCATGAGGAGATTTTAAAAAGAGGAGATTCAACAATGACAATACGAAGACGTCAGCACCAGCAACAACTGATTCCAAGGGAGGAGAATGACCACCGGTCATATGCTATAAGTGCGGAAAAGAAGGACATATCAGCCCAAACTGTCCACAACAGTTTAAGGTATGTTATAATTGTGGAAATGAAGGACATATCGCTCGAGACTGCACTGTAGCGAAACCAAGTCCAACGGGGATGGTGAGTCAAAAGGTTGTCCCAGAAAAGTGAAAGTCAACGGTTCCTGGAAGAGAGTTTGTCGTGACTGGTCAATATAAGAGGAACTCAAACGAGGTGATCACGGGTAATCTAATCATAAAATCATGCGAAGTTTATACCTTACTAGATATCGGTGCTACCCATTCATTTATTTCTCATGCTTTTGCTCAACGTTTAAACTTGACTCCGGAGAAATTAGACTTTGATTTATCTGTGGAAACTCCGTTAGGAGAAACTTTCATCACATCCACTATTTTTAAATCTTGTTTGATCCCAGTTGGCACCATCACCTTACCTGTTGACCTTATCTCTTTAAAGATACTTGCATTTGACGTGATTTAGGGATTGATTGGTTAACCACTCTGTTAGGTTTGTAATATTCATGAACGCAATCAAATTGCTCAAAATTAGCGGAAACGTGTAAAAATTAGAGTTTAAAAATTTTACAAACCATATACCCGGATCACCCTTTATGCGCAATTATTAATTAGACGAAAAAGAAAGAACAAGAACCATACCCTTGAAGATCCGAGCTTCCTCAGGTACATGTTCACCTCCAATGTGAACATGTTCAACTTGAATCCATCGGGTTTGGTTCCTTCCTTTGATCAACGTTAGCCACCCAAGTGTTTGGCCTCTAGAGGTGATCCACCAAGGAAGAAGAAGAATTCAAGAAGATGGGTATATGGCTCAAACCCTAGTTTTCTATCTCTATAGAAAAAGGGGCGTACTCTCCAACCATTGGAATAACGTATATTAGATATCTGATATAAGACTCCTCTTATAAAGATATCAAGTAACCCTATTAAAAATAAGGTATTATTTATTTAATTAAACTCTTTTAATTAAATGGGCTCCCTAATCTTATTAGGGATAATTAATTAAACTCCTTTAACTAATTTTCCCTCCTAATCCTATTAGGAATAAATGAGAGTACTTATATTAAATTAATTCCTAAACTCTTTTAGAAATTAAAATAATAATAATTGTAATAATATTAATAAGACTCCTTATTAATTTATATTTAATATTTCTAAAATATTAAATAATAAATATTAAGCTATTTAATTTATTCTATCACCATAGATTAAATTAAATATACTTAACATATTATTACGATTATGCCATTAACTTCTTAAATAATTATTTTTCCTTTTATGGTGTGACCTTTAGATTCTCCATATTAAACCAGTTGTGAATAAATCAATTAGAACAATTCTAATCTTATTTAAATAAATAAATTAAACTAATAATTTATTTAAATAAATAATATTTATTCTACAATAGGGATAAGCCTCCCTAGCGATCAACGACTTTCCAGATAATATAGATTTCAACATTAATCATAAAAGAACCTTTGAGTAAATAGTTGACGTACAATTCAATCCTTCCATCATACAATGTCCCAATTAAATATAAGACATGGAATTACTGTCAAGTCTTATTTTATTTAATTATATGTATTTCGACTCCTTAAATGCACAACTCCAAATAATGCAAATTAGAAACTCTTTCTAATTTCATTCTGCCTTGGCCAAGGACTACTGGGTTGTCATTTATCGAATCACATAGGACATTTCTCTTCTTTTACTAGAAGTGGTAGATTCTTTATTGATCATACATTATCTCCATGTACAACTTATTATACCCAAGCATATCCTTTGATATACCCTAAGGGTCTTAAGGAATAAGTCAAAGTATAACTCATCATACACAAGATACTATGATGATCTCAAGTCCAAGGATCACTTGTACTACTATCACTACAGGAATTCCTATTGACAGGCAAGTAAAACTCCATTAGGTATTCCTTAGCGAGTCACGTTCAGTGAACTTATTCTCTAATAAGCACCTACATACTTGCTTTAGTGTCTCCACACAAATGATCATGAGATCAATCATCCTCATCCAATGAGCAAGTAACGTATGTACTAATCTATCCGGATTCACTAATCCCCATTTAGTAATCCAACGATTGGGAACTATTTTAGTTTTAAGCTTTCTAAGAATTTAGATCTCATTAGAATGATCATCATCATTATTCTAAAAGCATTGCTTAAAACTATGGGTTTATCACATATTATAAAACAGCATCATGTAGATAATTAAAAGCCTTTAATAAATTAATACTTTTTATTAATAAATGAATAAGATTGTTTACAAAGTATATGCTTTATCATCAAACATGATTGGCTTGTGTGCATACTACTTTCAATCTCCCACTTGCACTAAAGCCAATCGCCATGGTATCTCATACCTTCTTCACTAAGTGACGATTATCCTGCTGTTGGATAAGCTTTAGTTAATGGATATGTAATATTGTTCTTGAGAGTTCACTATCTCTATAGTGATTTCCCATCTTTCAATGATTCTTATAATCAAATGAAAGTGCCACAACACATGTTTAGATCTAAGATGAGACTTAGGAACTATTCCTAGTTCTGTAATGAACTTTTCATCCAAACAATCAACTTGTAGCTTCATTTATAGCTATATACTTTGTCTTTATCACTAAACCAACAATTCTTTGTTGTTTGGAACCTTTCTAATTCACTGCACCACCGTTCAAGGTAACCCTTTACCTTAAAGTGGATTTTATGTCGTCTTGGTCTGTCTAAAAACTTGAGTTTATTAAGCCCTCTAGTTTTAATTCAGACCCGCCATGTATTATGATCACATCCTTAGTGTCGGTTAAGTACTTTTAGATGTTTTTCACTGTCTCACAGTAAACTTCTCCAGAATATGACTGATCAACATCAGGTCTCATACATTTCATTGCATACATGATAGTCACTCATGCAATCTCTCTTTTGGAGTCTATGGGGACTATTAAGAGAGATACACTCCATGGCTCATCAACATGAGACATCTCTTGGATTTTGTCATGCTAAACAACTTTAACATCAAATGAATATATGTTCATTGGGTTAAGTCGAGCTCTTCCCAAATCATTCATGGAGGAATGTTTAGACAACTTTATCATTACTGATTCTAGCATTGGCATGTCATTCCGTATCCATAATATTTCAACATATAATACAAGGAATGTCACGACGCTCCCACTGACCCTTTTGTACACACTAGGCTCATTCTTTTTTTTGATAAAATCAAACTCTTTTGATTGTTTCATCAAGATGAATGTTCCATATTTGAGAGTGTCTACAACTCTTACCTCATCGTATGTAACTGGATCATCATCTTCTATGATACGTACCTCATCATCATCATCCATGATGAATCCATACCTCCCAGGTATCTTCGGTAATATTCCAGATTTACGATTCGATTATGGTACAATAGGTCCATCTACAGGTTCCTCTTATTTGACTTATAGTGTTTTGTGGTTCTTGAACTCTTCAAGATGTATTATCCTCCCACTAGCCCCTTCAGTGATAAACATCTTTATCTTAAAAGGCAGCATGTTTCGCAACAAACACCTTTTGCTAAGTAGGATTATAGAACATATGCCCTAAACTTACTTTAGGATGTCCCACAAATCTGTACTTGTCAAATTTTGTCCCAAGCTTATCCTTTGAAACCTTTTCACATAAGTTGGACAACCCCTTATCTTAACATACTTAAGATTAGGAATCCTCCCTATCCATAACTTTTATGGAGTCTTGGGGCTGGATTTTGAGGTTACCTTTTCGTAGATATGCAGCCATTTCTAGGACATGATCCTAGAAGGATACTGGAATGTCGGTAAAATCATTATGGACCGCACTATGTCCAACAAGGTACGATTTTTCTATTCAGATACATCAATCAATTATTGCGTATCAAGATGTGTCCATTATGAGAAAACCATTTGAGATGATCTAGAAACTTATTGCACAAGTATTTATTCCTTGATCTAATCAAAGAATCTTAATACTTTGTCAATTTATTTCACTTCTGAATTCTTTGAACCTTTCAAATAATTCACACTTGTATTTCAACAAATACATACATTCAACTCTTTGAATGATCATCTCCTTTTCTTATATTAGTTTGTTCAATTTATAAAATAATTTTTACGTAAGTCAAGTATACAAAATCTATTAAGTAATATTTCAGTTCTATACAAAACATTATTATTATAAATAGAACAACAACTGTTCTTAAATATAATACCAAAAATTTCATTGTCCAACAATAAAATGGAAATAATGTTTCCAACGAGAACTAGAATGCAATAACAACTTATTGACTTAATAGATTTGCCAGTAGGCAGTGCTAAACTATAAGTTTCTATGTCGTCTAATGTTGCAACCTTTGCTTCATTTTCCACACATAGGATTACTTATATTTGTTTAGCTTTCTACTTCTGCTTGGTCCCTTCATAAATCTATATTTATGATAAGAAAAGTTGGTATCCAATACCCAAGTAGAACATTGACTTAAAGAAAAATTTATTTTAAATTATGAACAAAATTGTATTTGTAATCGAAACTTCACTAAGCTTCTTTGGTTAGCCTCTGCAAGATGCTTCTTGCAGTTTCCTTCCAGTGTCCAGGCTTATACAGTGGAAGCAAACTCCTTTGCTACCCGTATCATTTTTGTTCTTATTATCCTTTATTTTTTCCTTTTCTATTTACCTTCTTAGAATCGTTCTTCTTTTCAGAAGATCCTTTGGCTCCTACCAGTAAGACTTGGTCTTTCATGGTTGGAAAGTGACTCTCAACATTTTTCAACATGTTAAATCAGCGAGGCTGATATCTAGCTCGTTCATATAAAAAATTCACAACAATTGTGAAAGGAGTCCGGAAGTGAGTGCAAGATCAAATCTTGGCTCAACTCTCCATCCATGACAAAACCCATTTGTCCTAATTGATCAATCAAATTAATTATGTTAAGGACTTTTGTCTGTACTATAGTGTCATTGGCCATTCTAGATCTGAAGAGCTCCTTAGATATCTGATATCTATCAGTCCTACTTTCCTCACCATCAACTACTTGATGTGCAGTAGTATAGTAGGAGCATCCATAGTTTCATGCTGACGCTGAAGCTCGTTACTCATGGATACGAGCATGATGCATTGAGCCAACTGTGCATCATCTTGCCACTTTCTAAAAGTAGCAATCTCTTCCTAAGAGGCATTGTCTGCAACCATTGCAGGGATATGGGTATTAAGGACATAAGATAGCTTTTCAGCCATGAGAACTATTCTCAATTTCCTTAACCAATCCATTTAATTTGGTCCGGTTAAATAAGCATCTAATATGCTATGCAGTGATAGTAATTTAGACATTGTAAAAATCTGTAAATGAAACATTTTAACATACATTCTTTTATCAATTACCAAAATAAATTAGGTCATGTTTTAAATTAGTATCTCCCACTATTTTCTTCAAACTATATTACCCTCAATATATATAGTTCGACAATATCTAATTAAAGATATGCTAGTGAGAATAAGGATCCCATTTCAAATGTATATAGCCTTGTGTGTGCACAACAAACTATATATAAATAAATAGGTAGACAACTCTTGTCAATTACATCAACTATGTAACTCCTTGTATTTTGCCTCTTAAATCATAATGGTCAAGTGTGTGCACATCCGAACAAAAAAGATTTAAGTTAAGTCCGACCCAGCATTTCCATATAAGTGAAGAGAAAACTAAAGCCCTTGTGTGTGCACAACAAAGCAGTAATGTTCAATTCCTTATAAACATCATATGTAATAAAAACAACATCTTAAATATTTAATACTCGCCTTGTGTGTGCACAACAAACTCATATTAAATATTTAATACTCTATTGTTTCTATCATGCTAGAAGGTGACGTTCGATATTCCAAATATCTTTGAACGTTACAACTTAATATAAAATATTTGAGGGGTTTTTTATTAATTTGTCTCATCTTGTTTAGCGCGCATGCACATATATATATAAAATACGCGTCATATTAATAAACATGCGAAGCATGTTTGTATAATATATAATATATATATAGTTTAAGCATGCACATATAGAAAACTATATTCTACCCGGATTGATTATGGACTTTTATTCTAGTTTGGTTCACTAGAGCCATCAAGTGAACCAAAAGGTCAAACTTAGGGGTGCAAGAATTAAATTTAAATATAACTATTACATTTAAACCCGGGCTCCATTACAAACGAGTCTTCAAGCGCTCCTTGATCCTTGATCTCCAATTCTTCAAAATTAATTCTAACTATTCCTATTACAAAACTATTTAAAAAAATAGAAACCTTGATCAGCAGTCAAGGGGAAATACATAGGAGGGAGATAGAATTTACATTAAGAAAAATTTAGAGAAGACGAGGTACGCAGACCCCATTTTAATAAAACCCATACATTCATGCATCCAACTAAAATAAAATCCAATCACATTGGTCAATAGTCCATAATCAATCCCATTTATTATCATACACGTCATCATATGCATCAATAAATAACATTCATCTCATAAAAATAAACATTTAATATATATATTGATATCATTTAATGGGCAAATTTAGTTAGTATAAAATCTATTTTTGAATCAAAATAAACTCTTTTATTTTAATCCAAATTTAAATCAAAATAAAACTATTTTATTTTAATTTATCCAATTTTGAATAAAATAAACTATTTTATTTTAATCAAAATTATTAATCAAAATAAACTCCTTTATTTTAATTAATTATGGAATCCAATTCCATGTAAAAAAAACCTTTATAAAAGGAAACACGGATTTTCTTTCCTATTCACAAATAAACTCCTTTATTTTGAATAATATGAAATCTTATTTCATATCTAAATAAACTCCTTTATTTAAGGAAATTAGGATTCTCTTTCCTATTCATAAATAAACTCTTTTATTTTGAATAATATGAAATCTTATTTCATATTTAAATAAACTCCTTTATTTAAGGAAATTAGGATTCTCTTTCCTATTCACAAAAAAACTCTTTTATTTTGAATAATATGAAATCTTATTTCATATTTAAATAAACTCATTTATTTAAGGAAATTAGGATTCTCTTTCCTATTCACAAATAAACTCTTTTATTTTGAATAATATGAAATCTTATTTTATATCTAAATAAACTCATTTATTTAAGGAAACATGGAATCCAATTTCAACTATAATTAGTTATCATGGAATTCAATTCCAACTCTAATTAGTTAGCATGAAATTTAATTTTAAAATTAAAATAAACTCTTTTATTTTAATATTAAAATAAACTTTTTATTTTAAAATTAAAATAAACTTTTATTTTAATAATAAAATAATTAAGAATATTAATATATACTGTAACTATATATATAATATACATATATACGGTTATATATATATATATATATATATATATATATATATATATATATTATGGGCTATATGTATATACACAGCTGTGTATTACACAGTAGACTTATGGCGACAGATTTTTGGGCTATAACGACGGTAAACTGTCGCCATAGCCCATGATAGCTATGACGACGGATGAAACCGTCGCTATAGCCCAAAAAACCGTCGTCATAGCCTACTGTGTAATACACAGCTGTGTACATACATTTTTCCCATATATTATATATAATATATATGTTAACTTATGAGAATCCTGTGCACCAAATCATGTCAATTTATATATATACGGTCCCTTGCCAAGTTATTATATATATATATATATATATATATATATATATATATATATATATATATATATATATAAATAATAACCAAATATGCGGCAACAATTAGCAGCATAACGCGGCAACATTAACCACAAAATCCTGAAAGCTTGCAATCATCACGTGAACCAGCAGCTTGAAAAAAAAACGTTTTTGCCATTTTTTTTTATAAATTTCATACAACAAAATCATGCCCAATTAAATTTTTCTAAACTCATATCAATATATATATCAAATCTGAACAATTAATAATTCGCATAAAGATTTGGCTCTGATGCCACTGTTAGGTTTGTAATATTCATGAACGCAATTAAATTGCTCAAAATTAGCGGAAACGTGTAAAAATCAGAGTTTAAAAATTTTACAAACCATATACCCGGATCACCCTTTATGTGCAATTATTAATTAGACGAAAAAGAAAGAACAAGAACCATACCCTTGAAGATCCGAGCTTCCTCAGGTACATGTTCACCTCCAATCCTTTTCGCGTTCAACTTGAATCCACCGGGTTTGGTTCATTCCTTTGATCAACGTTAGCCACCCAAGTGTTTGGCCTCTAGAGGTGATCCACCAAGGAAGAAGAAGAATTCAAGAAGATGGGTATATGGCTCAAACCTTAGTTTTCTATCTCTATAAAAAAAGGGGCGTACTCTCCAACCATTGGAATAACGTATATTAGATATCTGATATAAGACTCCTCTTATAAAGATATCAAGTAACCCTATTAAAAATAAGGTATTATTTATTTAATTAAACTCTTTTAATTAAATGGGCTCCCTAATCTTATTAGGGATAATTAATTAAACTCCTTTAACTAATTTTCCCTCCTAATCCTATTAGGAATAAATGAGAGTACTTATATTAAATTAATTCCTAAACTCTTTTAGAAATTAAAATAATAATAATTGTAATAATATTAATAAGACTCCTCTTATTAATTTATATTTAATATTTCTAAAATATTAAATAATAAATATTAAGTTATTTAATTTATTCCATCACCATAGATTAAATTAAATATACTTAACATATTATTACGATTATGCCATTAACTTCTTAAATAATTATTCTTCCTTTTATGGTGTGACCCTTTAGGTTCTCCATATTAAACCAGTTGTGAATAAATCAATTAGAACAATTCTAATCTTATTTAAATAAATAAATTAAACTATTAATTTATTTAAATAAATAATATTTATTCTACAATAGGGATAAGCCTCCCTAGCGATCAACGACTTTCCAGATAATATAGATTTCAACATTAATCATAAAAGAACCTTTGAGTAAATAGTTATTGTACAATTTAATCCTTTCACCATACAATGTCCCAATTAAATATAAGACATGAAATTTCTGTCAAGTTTTATTTTATTTAATTATATGTATTTCGACTCTTAAATGCACAACTCCAAATAATGCAAATTAGAAACTCCTTTCTAATTTCATTCTACCTTGGCCAAGGACTACTAGGTTGTCATTTATCGAATCACATAGGACATTTCTCTTCTTTTACTAGAAGTGGTAGATTGTTTATTGATCATACATTATCTCCATGTATAACTTATTATACCCAATCATATCCTTTGATATACCCTAAGGGTCTTAAGGAATAAGTCAAAGTATAACTCATCATACACAAGATACTATGATGATCTCAAGTCCAAGGATCATTTGTACTACTATCACTACAGGAATTCCTATTGACATGCATGTAAAACTCCATTAGGTATTCCTTAGCGAGTCACGTTCAGTGAACTTATTCTCTAATAATCACTTACATACTTGCTTTAGTGTCTCCACACAAATGATCATGAGATCAATCATCCTCATCCAATGAGCAAGCAACGTATGTACCAATCTATCCGGATTCACTAATCCCCAGTTTAGTAATCCAATGATTGGGAACTATTTTAGTTTTAAGCTTTCTAAGAATTTAGATCTCATTAGAATGATCATCATCATTATTCTAAAAGCATTGCTTAAAACTATGGGTTTATCACATATTATAAAACAGCATCATGTAGATAATTAAAAGCCTTTAATAAATTAATACTTTTTATTAATAAATGAATAAGATTGTTTACAAAGTATATGCTTTATCATCAAACATGATTGGCTTGTGTGCATACTACTTTCAACTCATCATGCCAAAATTGATTATTTTCGTAAGGTTGTTAGTTTTCATATTTCTAACCAACCTGTTGTGCGAATTCTAACAACTAAGCCATTAAAATCAATCACTGTTATATCAAGTTATAAAGCTATTCGTTTATTAAAAAACGGATGTCAAGCTTTCTTAGCCCATGTTATGGATTTTAATAAAGACACGTCATATTTGAATAATATTCATGTTGTTATTGACTTTCCTGACGTATTTCCTGAAGAACTTCCCGGTCTACCCCTATAACGTGAAGTTGAATTCTTTATTGATCTTGAACCTGGTACAAAGCTCATTTCTAAAACCCCATATCGAATGGCTCCTATTGAACTTCAGGAGTTAAAGGTCCAACTACAGGAGTTATTGGACATCGGTTTTATTCGTCCTAGTACATCTCTTTGGGGTGCTCCTATTTTATTCGTAAAGAAGAAAGACGGGAGTATGCGACTTTGTATCAACTATAGGGAATTAAACCATGTCACTCTCAAGAATAGGTATCCGCTACCTCGTATTGATGATTTGTTTGACCAGTTACAAGGAGCACAATTCTTTTCAAAAATTGATCTTTGTTCTGGATATCATCAGTTAAAGATTAGAACTGAGGATATTCCAAAGACTGCATTTAGAATTTGGTACGAACATTATGAATTCTTAGTCATGTCTTTTGGATTGACTAATGCTCCTGCGGCTTTCATGGATATGATGAATTGAGTATTCAAGGAATATTTGGATCAGTTCGTTGTTGTCTTTATTGATGACATCCTCATATATTCCAAAAGTTGTGAAGATCATGAGCACCATTTGAAGTTGGTACTCCAAAGGCTTCGTGAAAACAAGTTATATGCCGAGTTGAAGAAATGCGAGTTCTAGCTTGAGGAAGTTGCATTCCTTGGGCACATGGTGTCAAAACATGGAGTATCTGTTGACCCGGCAAAGATTGAAGCAATACAAAGTTGGGAACAACCGAAGTCAGTGACCAAAGTACGTAGCTTTCTAGGCTTAGCTGGTTATTATCGGAGATTCGTGGAAGGATTTTCTCGAATCGCTACTCCATTAACTCAGCTGACTCGGAAAGATATCAAATTCGTATGGAGCGAGGAATGCGAGAAGAGTTTCCAAGAGCTTAAGAAGAGACTCATTTCGGCACCTGTTTTGACCATACCATCTGGTTCAGATGGATTTGTTATCTACAGCGATGCTTTAGGCAAAGGGCTAGGATGTGTTCTTATGCAACGTGGAAAAGTTATAGCTTATGCCTCACGACAACTAAAAGAATATGAGAGGAATTATCCTACTCATGATCTAGAGTTGCCAGCAGTCGTTTTCGCGCTAAAGATCTGGAGGCACTATCTATATGGGGAGAAAGTGGAGATATATTCAGACAATAAAAGCCTTAAATATTTCTTCACCCAAAAAGAACTCAACATGCGGCAACGACGTTGGCTCGAGTTATTGAAAGATTACGACCATACCATCCAATACCATCCAGGAAAAGAAAACGTGGTAGCTGATGTATTGAGTAGAAGATCATATGCGGGTACAAGTGCAATGTTGTTAACACAAAGGCTCATTTTGTATGACTTGTAAAGGATGGAGATAGAGATAAAGGCTCCAAGTACCCACGTGATGATATAAAGCATACGAGTAGAACCGACTTTAATTGATAAAGTTTAAGCTGCTCAAGCTACGGACATGGAGCTGATGCGTATGAAGAAGAAAGTGCAAGAAGGTGCTATTCCAGAAGCAAGAATCGATGAAGAAGGAATACTTCGAGTCCACTCCAGATTTTGTGTTCCTAATGATTCTGATTTGAAGTACAAGATCACGATGGAGGCACACAATACACCATTTGCAGTCCATCCTGGAAGTACCAAAATGTATCGTGATCTTCGACATACATTTTGGTGGAACAATATGAAGAGAGAGATTGCAAAGTTTATCTCGAGGTGTTTAACTTGTCAACGTGTAAAGGCGGAGAATCAAGTGCCAAAGGGTCCATTGCAACCACTTGAGATTCCGAAATAGAAGTGGGAAGACATTACCATGGATTTTGTTACGGGTCTTCCCACGGTTTCTCAACGCATAAATGGGATTTGGATTATTGTTGATAGATTAACCAAGTCTGCTCATTTCTTGCCGATACGGGAGACTTATTCCCTTTAACATCTTACTCGCATGTACGTAGATGAGAATGTTGTTAGGTTTGTAATATTCATGAAAGCAATCAAATTGAAAAAATTAGCGGAAACGTGTAAAATCAGAGTTTAAAAACTTTACAAACCATATACCCGGATCACCCTTTATGCGCAATTATTAATTAGACGAAAAAGAAAGAACAAGAATCATACCCTTGAAGATCGAGCTTCCTCAGGTACAAGTTCACCTCCAAATCCTTTCTCGTTCAACTTGAATCCACCGTGTTTGGTCCCTTCCTTTGATCAACGTTAGCCACCCAAGTGTTTGGCCTCTAGAGGTGATCCACCAAGGAAGAAGAAGAATTCAAGAAGATGGGTGGTTGGCTAAACCCTAGTTTTTCTATCTCTATAGAAAAGGAGCGTACTCTCCAACTATTGGAATTACGTATGTTGTTAAAGTCAACAACCTATTCACCCATAATAAGACTCCTCTTATTTATAGATGTAGGCAACCCTCCTTAACAATTAAGGAATTGAGTTTTATTTAATTAATTAAGCTCCCTAATCTTATTAGGGATAATTAATTAAACTCTTTTAATTAATTTGCCTCCTAATCCTATTAGGATATTTGAGAGTACTTTTATTAATTAATTCCCAAACTCCTTTAGGAATTAAATAATAATAATAGTAATAATAATAATAAGACTCCTCTTATTAATTTATATTTAATATTTCTAAAATATTAAATAATAAATATTAAGCTATTTAATTTATTCTATCACCATAGATTAAATTAAATATAATTAACTTATTATTACGATTATGCCATTAACTTCTTAAATAATTATTCTTCCTTTTATGGTGTGACCCTTTAGGTTCTCCATATTAAACCGGTTGTGAATAAATCAATTAGAACAATTCTAATCTTATTTAAATAAATAAATTAAACTAATAATTTATTTAAATAAATAATATTTATTCTACAATAGGGATAAGCCTCCCTAGCGATCAACGACTTTCCAGATAATATAGATTTCAACATTAATCATAAAAGAACCTTTGAGTAAATAGTTACCGTACAATTCAATCCTTCCACCATACAATGCCCCAATTAAATATAAGACATGGAATTACTGTCAAGTCTTATTTTATTCAATTATATATATTTCGATCCTTAAATGCACAACTCCAAATAATGCAAATTAGAAACTCCTTTCTAATTTCATTTTGCCTTGGCCAAGGACTACTGAGTTGTCATTTATCGAATCACATAGGACATTTCTCTTCATTTACTATAAGTGGTAGATTCTTTATTGATCATACATTATCTCCATGTACAACTTATTATACCCAAGCATACCCTTTGATATACCCTAAGGGTCTTAAGGAATAAGTTAAAGTATAACTCATCATACACAAGATACTATGATGATCTCAAGTCCAAGGATCACTAGTACTACTATCACTACAGGAATTCCTATTGACATGCAAGTAAAACTCCATTAGGTATTCCTTAGCGAGTCACGTTCAGTGAACTTATTCTCTAATAAGCACCTACATACTTGCATTAGTGTCTCCACACAAATGATCATGAGATCAATCATCCTCATCCAATGAGCAAGCAACGTATGTATCAATCTATCTGGATTCACTAATCCCCAATTTAGTAATCCAACGATTGAGAACTATTTTAGTTTTAAGCTTTCTAAGAATTTAGATCTCATTAGAATGATCATCATCATTATTCTAAAAGTATTGCTTAAAACTATGGGTTTATCACATATTATAAAACAGCATCATGTAGATAATTAAAAGCCTTTAATAAATTAATACTTTTTATTAATAAATGAATAAGATTGTTATAAAGTATATGCTTTATCATCAAACATGATCGGCTTGTGTGCATACTACTTTCAATCTCCCACTTGCACTAAAGTCAATCGCCATGGTATCTCATACCCTTCTTCTCTAAGTGACGATTATCCTGCTGTTGGATAAGCTTTAGTTAATGGATATGTAATATTGTTCTTAAGATTTCACTATCTCTATAGTGATTTCCCATCTTTCAATGATTCTTATATTCAAATGAAAGTGCCACAACAGATGTTTAGATCTAAGATTAGACTTAGGAACTATTCCTAGTTCTGTAATGAACTTTTCATCCAAAAAATCAACTTGTAGCTTTATTTATAGCTATATACTTTGTCTTTATCACTAAACCAATAACTCTTTGTTGTTTGGAACCTTTCCAATTCACTGCATCACCGTTCAAGGTAACCCTTTACCTTAAAGTGGATTTCTGTCGTCTTGGTCTGTCTGAAAAACTTGAGTCTGTTAAGCCCTCTAGTTTTAATTCAGACCCGCCATGAATTATATCACATCCTTAGTGCTGGTTAAGTACTTTAAGATGTTTTTCACTATCTCACAGTGAACTTCTCTAGAATATGACTGATCAACATCAGGTCGCGTATATTTCATTGCATACATGATTGTCACTCATGCGATCTCTCTTTTAGGAGTCTATGGGGACTATTAAGAGAGATACGCTCCATGGCTCATCAACATGAGACATCCCATGGAGTTTGCCATGTTAAACGACTTTAGCATCAAATGGATATACGTTCCTTGGGTTAAGACGAGCATCCTTTTAAATCTATCTATATAGATTTGCATTCCTAATTAAGATACTCTTCCCAAATCATTCATGGAGGAATTTTTAGACAACTTTATCTTTACTGATTGTAGCATTGGTATGTTATTCCTCATCCGTAGTATATCAATATATAATACTAAAAATTTCACGACGCTCCCACTGACCCTTTTGTACACACTAGAAATCTTATCTCGTCGTATGTAACTGGATCATCATCTTCTATGATACGTACCTCATCATCATCATCCATGATGAATCCATACCTCCTAGGTATCTTCGGTACTATTCCAGATTTACGATTCGGTTGTGGTACATTAGGTTTATCTACAAGTTCCTCTTATTTGACTTTTAGTGTTTTGTGGTTCTTGAACTCTTCAAGATCTATTATCCTCCCACTAGCCCCTTCAATGATAAACACCTTTATCTTAGAAGGCAGCATGTTTCGCAACAAACACCTTTTGCTAAGTAGGATTATAGAACATATGCCCTAAACTTACTTTAGGATGTCCCACAAATCTATACTTGTCAAATTGTGTCCCAAGCTTATCCTTTGAAACCGTTTCACATAAGTTGGACAACCCCTTATCTTAACATACTTAAGATTAGGAATCCTCCCTGTCCATAACTTTTATGGAGTCTTGGGGCCAGATTTTGAGGTTACCTTTTCCGTAGATAAACAGCCATTTCTAGGACATTACCCCAGAAGGATACTGGAAAGTCGGTAAAATCATTATGGACCGCACCATGTCCAACAAGGTACAATTTTTTCATTTAGATACATCAATCAATTATTACGTATCAGGAGGCGTCCATTATGAAAAAACCATTTGAGATGATCTAGAAACTTATTGCACAAGTATTTATTCCTTGGTCTAATCAAAGAATCTTAATACTTTGCCAATTTGTTTCACTTCTGAATTCTTTGAACCTTTCAAATAATTCACACTTGTATTTCATCAAATACAAACATTCAACTCTTTGAATGATCATCTCCTTTTCTTATACTAATTTGTTCAATTTGTAAAATAATTTTTCACGTAAGTCAAGTATACAAAATCTATTAAGTAATATTCTAGTTCTATACAAAACATTATTATTATAAATAGAACAACAATTGTTCTTAAATATAATACCAAAAATTTCATTATCCAACAATAAAATGGAAATAATGTTTCCAACAAGAACTGGAATACAATAACAACTTATTGACTTAATAGATTTGACCGTAGGAATTGCTAAACTATAAGTTCCTACGGCTAATGCAGCAACCTTTGCTTCATTTACCACACATAGGATTACTTATCCTTTGTTTAGCTTTCTACTTCTGCTTGGTCCTTCATAAATTTATATTTATGATAAACAAAGCCGGTATCCAATACCCAAGTAGAACCTTGACTTAAAGAAAATTTATTTCAAATCATGAACAAAATAGTATTTGCAATCGAAACTTCACTAAGCTTCTTCTGGTTAGCCTCTGCAAGATGCTTCTCGTAGTTTCTTTCCAGTGTCCAAGCTTATTGCAGTGGAAGCAAACTCCTTTGCTATCCGTATCAGTTTTGTTCTTATTATCCTTTGTTTTTGCCTTTATATTTACCTTCTTAGAATCATTCTTCTTTTCAGAAGATCCTTTGGCCCGTACCAGTAAGACATGGTATTTCTTGGTTGGAAAGTGACTCTCAACATTTTTCAACATGTTAAGCAAATCAGCGAGGCTGATATCTAGCTTGTTCATATGAAAAATTCACAACAATTATGAAATGAGTCTGGGAGTGAGTGCAAGATCAAATCTTGGCTCAACTCTCCATCCATGACAAAACCCGTTGTCCTAATTGATCAATCAAATTGATAATGTTAAGGACTTTTATCTGTACTATAGTGCCATTGGCCATTCTAGATCGGAAGAGCTCCTTAGATATCTGATATCTATCAGTCCTACTTTCCTTACCATCAACAACTTGATGTGCAGGAATACAGTAAGAGAGCATCCATAGTTTCATGCTGACGCTGAAGCTCGTTACTCATGGATGCGAGCATGATGCATTGAGCCAACTGTGCATCATCTTGCCACTTTCTAAAAGTAGCAACCTCTTCCTCGGAGGCATTGTCTGCAACCTTTGCAGGGATAGGCGTATTAAGGACATAAGATAGCTTTTCAGCCGTGAGAACTATTCTCAATTCCTTAACTAATCCGTTTAATACGGTCCGGTTAAATAACATCTAATATGTTTCGCAGTGATAGTAATTTAGACATTGTAAAATTCTGTAAATGAATTTGTAATTAACAACATTTTAACATACATTCTTTTATTAATTACCAAAATAAATTAGGTCTTGTTTTAAATTGGTATCTTCCACTATTTTATTCAAACTATATTACCCTCACTTATATAGTTCGGCTAAATCTAATTAAAGATTTGCTAGTGAGAATAAGGATCCCATTTCAAATGTATATAGCCTTGTGTGTGCACAACAAACTATATATAAATAAATAGGTAGACAACTCTTGTCAATTACATCAACTATGTAACTCCTTGTATTTTGCCTCTTAAATCATAATGGTCAAGTGTGTGCACATCCGAACTAAAATGATTTAAGTTAAGTCAGACCCAGCATTTTCATATAAGTGAAGAGAAAACTACAGCCCTTGTGTGTGCACAACAAAGCAATAATGTTCAATTCCTTATAAACATCGTATGTAATAAAAACAACATCTTAAATATTTAATACTCGCCTTGTGTGTGCACAACAAACTCATATTAAATATTCAATACTCTATTGTTTCTATCATGCTAGAAGGCGACGTTTGATATTCCAAATATCTTTGAACGTTACAACTTAATATAAAATATTTGAGGGATTTGTTATTAATTTGTCTCATCTTGTTTAGCGCACATGCACATATATATATATAAAACACGCGTCATATTAATTAACATGCGAAGCATGTTTGCATAATATATATATATATATATATATATATATATATATATATATATATATATATATATATATATATATATATATAGTATAAGCATGCACATGTAGAATACTATATTCTACCCGGATTGATTATGGACTTTTATTCTAGTTTGGTTCACTAGAGCCACCAAGTGAACCAAAAGGTCAAACCCTAGGGGTGCAAGAATTAAATTTAAATATAACTATTACATTTAAGCCCGGGCTCCATTACAAACGGGTCTTCACGCGCTCCTTGATCCTTGATCTCCAATTTTTCAAAATTAATTCTAACTATTCCTATTACAAAACTATTTAAAATAAATAGAAACCTTGATCAGCATTCAAGGGGGAGTACATAGGAGGGAGATAGAATTTACATTAAAAAAAATTGGAGAATACGAGGTACGCAGACCGCATTTAATAAAACACATACATTCATGCATCCAACTAAAATAAAATCCAATCACATTAGTCAATAGTCCATAATTAATCCCATTTATTATCATACACATCACAATATGCATCAATAAATAATATTCATCTCATGAATAATAAACATTCAATATATATATTGATATAATTTAATTGGCAAATTTAGCTAGGATAAAATCTAATTTTGAATCAAAATAAACTCCTTTATTTTAATCCAAATTTAAATCAAAATAAAACTATTTTATTTTAATTTATCCAATTTTGAATAAATAAACTATTTTATTTTAATCAAAATATTTAATCAAAATAAACTCCTTTATTTTAATTAATTATGGAATCCAATTCCAAGAAAAAAAAACTTTATTAAAGGAAACACGGATTCTCTTTCCTATTCACAAATAAATTCCTTTATTTTGAATAATATGAAATCTTATTTCATATCTAAATAAACTCCTTTATTTAAGGAAATACTGATTCTTTTTCCTATTCACAAATAAACTCCTTTATTTTGAATAATATGAAATCTTATTTCATATCTAAATAAACTCCTTTATTTAAGGAAAATATAGAATTCAATTTCAACTCCAATTAGTTATCATGGAATCCAATTCCAACTCTAATTAGTTAGCATGAAATTCTAATTTTAAAATAAAAATAAAACTTTTATTTTAAGATTAAAATAACCTTTTTATTTTAAGATTAAAATAAATTTTTATTTTAATAATAAAATTATTAAGAATAATATATTATATATATATATATATTAATACCGTCCGTGTGGCATTTAAAAAAAATGATCCTACAGAAACATGATAACGGGGAGTGGGCCACGTGATACACCTTTTATATATGTTGCAGAACACATCCAGGATTAGATAATACTAATAAGTAATCAAAATAAATCATGAATCACATATGCCTTTGCCATTCACGTGAATAATAAAAACAAAGCAGTATAAGTTAATCTGTAGTACTATTACATGGCCACGTGATTGGTAATGTATCATGAAACCGTGAATCTCCCTTGTATTTATTCGGGCCAAGTAATCATATTACTATATTAACATCCCACCAAACCGTTCATGTCACGGAATTTCAAGAAAAGTGCAGATTTCCGAAAATGCAACAGACTTCCGAAATTTAATACGACTTTTTCCATCTTTTTTTTTAATTTTATACAATAAAATTATGCCCAATTAAATTGTTCTAAACACATATCAACATACATATTAAATTTGAACAATTAATAATTCGCATAAAGTTTGGCTCTGATGCCACTGTTAGGTTTGTAATATTCATGAACGCAATCAAATTGCAAAAATTAGCGAAAACGTGTAAAATCAGAGTTTAAAAACTTTACAAACCATATACCCGGATCACCCTTTATGCGCAATTATTAATTAGACGAAAAAGAAAGAACAAGAATCATACCCTTGAAGATCGAGCTTCCTCAGGTACAAGTTCACCTCCAAATTCTTTCCCGTTCAACTTGAATCCACCGTGTTTGGTCCCTTCCTTTGATCAACGTTAGCCACCCAAGTGTTTGGCCTCTAGAGGTGATCCACCAAGGAAGAAGAAGAATTCAAGAAGATGGGTGGTTGGCTAAACCCTAGTTTTTCTATCTCTATAGAAAAGGAGCGTACTCTCCAACTATTGGAATTACGTATGTTGTTAAAGTCAACAACCTATTCACCCATAATAAGACTCATCTTATTTATAGATGTAGGGAACCCTCCTTAACAATTAAGGAATTGGGTTTTATTTAATTAATTAAATTCTTTTAATTAATTAAGCTCCCTAATCTTATTAGGGATAATTAATTAAACTCTTTTAATTAATTTGCCTCCTAATCCTATTAGGATATTTGAGAGTACTTTTATTAATTAATTCCCAAACTCCTTTAGGAATTAAATAATAATAATAGTAATAATAATAATAATACTCCTCTTATTAATTTATATTTAATATTTTTAAAATATTAAATAATAAATATTAAGCTATTTAATTTATTCTATCACCATAGATTAAATTAAATATACTTAACTTATTATTACGATTATGCCATTAACTTCTTAAATAATTATTCTTCCTTTTATGGTGTAACCCTTTAGGTTCTCCATTTTAAACCGGTTGTGAATAAATCAATTAGAACAATTCTAATCTTATTTAAACAAATAAATTAAACTAATAATTTATTTAAATAAATAATATTTATTCTACAATAGGGATAAGCCTCCCTAGCGATCAACGACTTTCTAGATAATATAGATTTCAACATTAATCATAAAAGAACCTTTGAGTAAATAGTTACCGTACAATTCAATCCTTCCACCATACAATGCCCCAATTAAATATAAGACATGGAATTACTGTCAAGTCTTATTTTATTCAATTATATGTATTTCGATCCTTAAATGCACAACTCCAAATAATGCAAATTAGAAACGCCTTTCTAATTTCATTTTGCCTTGGCCAAGGACTACTGAGTTGTCATTTATCGAATCACATATGACATTTCTCTTCTTTTACTAGAAGTGGTAGATTCTTTATTGATCATACATTATCTCCATGTACAACTTATTATACCCAAGCATACCCTTTGATATACCCTAAGGGTCTTAAGGAATAAGTCAAAGTATAACTCATCATACACAAGATACTATGATGATCTCAAGTCCAAGGATCACTTGTACTACTATCACTATAGGAATTCCTATTGACATGCTAGTAAAACTCCATTAGGTATTCCTTAGTGAGTCACGTTCAGTGAACTTATTCTCTAATAAGCACCTACATACTTGCATTAGTGTCTCCACACAAATAATCATGAGATCAATCATCCTCATCCAATGAGCAAGCAACGTATCTACTAATCTATCCGGATTCACTAATCCCCAATTTAGTAATCCAACGATTGAGAACTATTTTAGTTTTAAGCTTTCTAAGAATTTAGATCTCATTAGAATGATCATCATCATTATTCTAAAAGCATTGCTTAAAACTATGGGTTTATCACATATTATAAAACAGCATCATGTAGATAATTAAAAGCCTTTAATAAATTAATACTTGTTATTAATAAATGAATAAGATTGTTATAAAGTATATGCTTTATCATCAAACATGATTGGCTTGTGTGCATACTACTTTCAAATGTGAGATTGCATGGCATGCCAGTATCCATAGTTTTGGATCGTGACCCAAGATTCACTTCAAGATTTTGGGTTAGCTTGCAAAAAGCTATGGGCACAGATTTACGATTCAGTTCGGCATACCATCCTCAAACGGACGGGCAATCAGAGAGGACTATTTAAACTCTTGAAGATCTATTAAAACTTTGTGTCCTAGACTTCAAAGGCAGTTGGGATAAGTATTTACCATTGGTGGAATTCTCCTACAACAATAGTTATCAGGCAAGTATAGGTGTGGCTCCATTCGAAACATTGTATGGACGAAAGTGTCGCTCTCTAATATGTTGGGATTAGGTGGGTGAAGCAACATTGTTGGGACCCGAGTTGGAACATATGACTACAGAAAAGATCTAAATGATTTGACAACGTATACAAATGGCACAGGATCGACAAAAGAGTTATGCGGATCTTCATCGAAAGGACGTGGAATTTAGTATTGGGGATCATGTATTGTTGCGTGTTGCTCCATGGAAGGGAGTTACAAGATTTGGGAAGAGAGGAAAGCTCAATCCACGATTTATTGGTCCATTTCAGATTCTTGACCGAGTAGGAAAAGTGGCCTACGGACTCGCGTTACCTCCAAGTATGTCTCGTGTTCAATTTTTTTTTCACATATCTGTGCTACATAAATATGTGAAGGACCTGAACCACGTTATTGAGTTAGAACCAGATGAGATAACCGAAGACTTAACGTGTGAGGAGGTACCTGTTAAGATCTTGGATAAAAAGGAGCATGTCCTACGCACAAAAGTCACACCACAAGTTAAAGTTTTGTGGAGGAACTATGTTATTGAGGAAATAACCTGGGAGTTAGAAACGGAAATGAAAGCGAGGTATCCTCATCTTTTCGAAACACCAGGTACGTACGTCAATTTCAAAGACGCAATTTCATAAGGATGGGAGGTTGTAAGACCCCAAATTATTAATAAATGAAATTTAATTTCCTCTATTTATTATTTTGAAATAGTAAGGGTTGATTTGATTAATGTGGTTAGTTATGGGTAAATTTCGCAAATATTTTAAATAAGAAAGTGGTTATAAAATATTCATTTTTATCGGAGAATATTGGTTTGGTCGTGGAATATTCTTACTGTCGGGGAATATTCGTACGACGGCGCAGCCTTGTGTGGGCCCGATAACGGAAAGAGATTGGATGAAGAAAACGACAAGTATAAGTTGTTTATAAATAATGGCGTAGTTGTTACCGTTAATACTGTTGGAATAACTGGTGGTTAAAACACAGTAATACGCGTTGTTGCACAGTAGCACACGATATGCACTAATTATTGATTCTTACGTAAGAAGGCACTACTCAATAATTGTTACAGTAATTACTGTTCATTATTTTATTTTATTGATTCAATAATTATTGCGTTGATATTTTATATTACTATTGTTTCAATAATTGTCACTACACAATATTTTCCATTATCGAAGCAATAATTCATATTATCTGAATAATATTATTAGATAAAATTATTGGCAATGTCTAGAAAGTTCAGTCTAATGAGAGTTTTGGTCACCTAATTGCACGCCAGTAAGGAGAAATTATTATTGGAAAGCCCCCTCTTTCCTGGGAACTGCCTGGTTGTCAGTATTGTGATTCTATAATATTATTTGTGAATAATTAATTATTGATTTATATGATGAGGACAATATTTATTTTTATATGGATATAGATGGAGAAAATTTTTAAAGTGACAATTGTTGAAAATCGATATTTTATCTTTTCTGATAAAATAATATTATATTATATTATTATAATATAATAATGATGATATTTTTACAATGAATGTGGGATATACGAGTACATGAGAAGGAAGAGTATTTTTGTTGCCTTAAATGATTAAAATATGTTTTGTGTGTCGGTGGACCCCATTTCTTGACTGAAATTTGATTATAGCCTGTAAAATCGTCCATTTGTGGATTTCGGTCAATTTTTGTTTGGAATTTGGAAAACCTTTCTTCTGCAAAGTTGTAGATAATGAAATTTCCTATGGAAAAGACATGTGGTTTGAATTTTTCTGACAAAGGGCTATTTATTATGAATTATTGAAGTTCTGAAGTTCTGAAATAATTAATTTTCGGAAGTTTTAATTATTTATATCAACAAAAACGTTTTTAACAAGTTGGTGGGCTCATTTTGTTGTTAAATATGTGGGATTCAAGCATTCAAAGGTTAGCGTAGGAATTTATATATAATATATTAATATTATATTAAATTTTCTACTTTGGTATTTTAAGCATTTTTCTATAAATAAGGTGTTTAGGTTAGAATTGAAAATCGCACTAGAAACACAAGTTTTCTCTCTCTATATTATCGAGCGTATTCTTGTGAGTATTTTAAGACTTTGAGTGTTGCTATATGGTGCAAGTTCCCTTCAGCTCTATATGTGACGCCCCCAAAATAGGTATACAACACCCATTCTGAGTCGCCAAATACATGGTACAGAAAGCAAACTACAACTTCAATAATACAATTGTCGGGCAAAATACGACAACACATACTGTGAGGCTAAATACAAATATTGTCTTCTAGACAATATCCACACTCAAATAAGTCCTCGTTACAATTATTCAAACACTATTTTACAGAAATAGTGAGGACTGCTAAAACATCTTTCTAGATCCATTACTCCGTACCCCGACTAGTTTCCTGCTATGTTCTCACCTCCTGATAAAAATGGAACAAAAATGAAAAGCGTAAGACCCCGAATTTTATGAAATAAAAGTATTCAATTTTTTTTTATAATTACAATTCAGTAAATGGTTAAATTGATAAAAGGTTAAAGTTAAGGGTGATATATGAATTTTTTTCAAAATAAGCAAGTGATTATAAAATACTCATTGTTGTCGGGGAATATTCGTTTGGTCGTGGAATATTCTTTCTGTCGGGGAATATTCGTACGACGGCGCAGCCTTTTGTGGGCCCCGTAACAGAATAACTATCGGATAAAGAAAATGACAAATTAAAGTTTTTATAAATAACAGTGTAAACGTTACTGTTAACACTATTGGAATACCCGGTGGGTAAAGTAAAGTA
Organism: Panax japonicus; assembly: GCA_020205505.1. NCBI lineage: Eukaryota > Viridiplantae > Streptophyta > Magnoliopsida > Apiales > Araliaceae > Panax > Panax japonicus. The sequence goes on from CM035091.1 coordinate 76,032,567, forward strand.
ATACGCGTTGTTGCACAGTAGCACACAGTATTGCACAATATTTTTGAATTATTGATTCTTACGTAAGAAGGCACTACTCAATAATGGTTACAGTAATTACTGTTCAGTATTTTATTTTATAATTGCTGCGTTGATATTTTATATTGCTGTTGTTTCAATAATTGTCATTACACATTATTTTTCATTATCGAAGCAATAATTCATATTATCTGAATAATCTTATTAGATAACATTATTGGCAATGCCTAAAAAGTTCTGTCTAAGGAGATGTTTGGTCACCTAATTGCGCGACAGTAAGGAGAAATTCTTATTGGAAAGCCCCCTCTTTCCTGGGAATTGCCTGGTTGTCAATATTGTGATTCTGTAATATTATTTGTGAATAATTAATTATTGATTCATATGATGAGGAAAATATTGATTTTATGTGGATATAGATGGAGAAAATTTTTAATGTGACAATTGTTGAAAATTGAAATTTTATCTTTTTCTGATAAAATAATTCATTTAAATATATTATTATATTTTAATAATATAATAATGATGATATTTTTACGATGAATGTGAGATATACGAGTATATGTGGAAGAGGAGTATTTTTATTACCAAAAATATTTAAAGTATATTTTATGTGTAGGTGGACCCCATTTTTTGACTGAAATTTGATTATAGCCTGTAAAATCGTCCGTTTGTGAATTTCGGTCAGTTTCTGTTTGGAATTTGGAAAAACTTTCTTCTGCAAAGTTGTAGAGAATTGAATTTCCTATAAAAATTCGCGAGATTTGAATTTTCGGACAAAAGGGCTATTTATTATGAATTATTGAAGTTCTGAAGTTCTGAAATAATTGATTTTTGGAAGTTTAAAATATTTTTAATTACAAAAACATTTTTTTCATTTTTGAAACTCATTAAACATGTGATTAGGAGGCTGAATTCAGATTGTCCAAGGTGTACGCGAAGATTATATATATATATATATATATGTATATATATATATATATATATTAATATTTTATTAAATTTTCTGGTTTGGTGTTCTAAGCAATTTCCTATAAATAGGTGCTTAGGTTAGAATTGAAAATCACACCAGAAACTGAAGTTTTTTCTCTCTATAATATCGAGCGTATTCTTGTGAGTATTTTGAGTATACTTTGAGTATTGTTATACGGTGCAAGTTCAAGTCATAGCCTATATCCGGTGTTTCAATTAGAAGTACTGTCTTTCGAGGTAAGGGATAGTAAGTGGTGTTATTTTATTCTCAAATGATATTATTTCTTTAATATCATTATGCTGAAATATTGGTTGGAACTTTTTATCAAATTTAGAACTTTTTCATGCATACTATTCATGAGTTACTATTCACGAGTTACTATTCATGAGTTACTATTCACGAGTTACTATTCATGAAGCATGATGATGTTTTTGTGAAATTTCTATCTTTTGGTGTCGGAGTTACTATTCACGTATACGACACTATTCACGAATACGGCACTATTCATCGAAAAATGAAAATTTTTCCTTTTCGTCTAAAATATCTATTGTGGATACTAGCTTTGATTGTATCCATATTTTGATCATTTTTGAATTTTACACCACTATGATTATTTTTGAGGTATTTTTGGACATGGTTAAAATAAAGTACGAATCCTTAATCCTTAATCCTTGTCATTTTGTTTCACTGGATTCGTTTCTTTAAAAATATTTTTCATCATCCACAGTATTAAATGATGATATTATTGAATATCTTTAGCCTGTAGTGCAAAGATGAATGATTTCTGATGAATATCTTTGGCCCGTAGTGCAAAGATGAACAGGTGTTTAGATGAACATGACCAACTGATGAATATCTTTGGCTTGTAGTGCAAAGATAACTTGTTGATGTATATCTTTGGCCTGTAGTGCAAAGATAACTTGTTGATGTATATCTTTGGCCTGTAGTGCAAAGATGACTTGTTGATGAATATCTTTGGCCTGTAGTGCAAAGATGATTTATTGATGTATATCTTTGGCCGTAGTGCAAAGATGAATTTATTAGTATGATTATGAACATGAATTGTGATTTGGTATAACCATGATCTTTGATGTTTCAGGTGATAAAAATTATCTCTGTCCTGGATGAGAAAAAGGAATTTAGAACAACAGTTACGATTATGAGTTATACATGTGATTGTGGACATGAATTGTTGATTGATGTTATAGGGATAAAACATTGTTGGTGGACTTTTAACATGGAGAAGATAATAGACTTTATAGTCTATTTGACTCTTCTAATGGATTGCTCGTTCCGCTGCAACTATGGTTGAATTTTTTTTTATCATATACCATATGTTCTAAATCTCTGATCTATTTCTGTTGAAGGCTATTGATAATTTATTTATCTTTAGTCATGACATTCTTTACTGAACTAGTTATGCTCACCCTTTTGCTTCATAATTCCTTTCAGGTAATACGAGTGTAGCTGGGTCGAGCGGGGGATAACAGGGGAATAGAACGGTGGTCATCATTTAGTAGTTATATTTGGTGAATCAAATAGGGTGAAGCGAACCCAACGTTGGAAGGGTGTTTTGCCACTGTCATACAAGATGTCTAATGACATACCACCTCGTGTCATCATAAGTCACGGATGTGCTCATCCACTTGCTGAGTATATCTACCAGCACTATCTATATGATCTTGGAGTCTATTTGAAATATAACTCTCAATTAGAGATAGTGAAGATAATGATATGTCAGGAGAAGACTTGCCATTGGGAAGAATATGATAGTAATCTTCTTATTTGTCTTTGGGGTCTATTGGGTCAACCAAGGATAATTTTGTGGCCGTATGATATCTATAATAACCTAGACGCATGACCTCCTATGTACGAAGGTTTCCTTGAGCATTTCCCAAAGATTCTAATTTCTAAAACAATTTTTGACTATACCTTTATGTAAGGTGTCATTATGAGGTGCTGTCCACGGTTGGGACATGAGTCACAGTTGATATATATTTGTATACAAACTCACAACATATGTGTTGTTGTATTTTGCACGAAAATTGTTGTAATAAAGTTGTAGTTGTTTTCTGTACCATGTATTTGACGACTCAGAATGGGTTGGATGGAATGGATCTATTTTGAGGTTGTTACATTTGGTATCAGAGCTTAGGGTTATGATCTCTAGCGGAGATCGGGATTAGAACTAGGAGGAGAGAGATGAGTAAATCCTTTGCTAGTATGTCTTACCTAAGCTTAATTATTGGTCGGTCATAATATACGGATATTATGTGATAAGTTAATTTGCTTAATTAACCCTTGTTTTATGGAAGTATTTGAGAATGGCAGCTGAGAATGCTAACAATGGAGTGAATGAGACTGTGGGGATACCTCTAATCACTAACCATGATAATGTGATGTCAGACGAAGAAGGAATTAGAGATATCCATGTGGTGAGTGGAGAATTGATAGTTGCACCCGAGATAGTCGCAAAGGTAACAGCTGAGAGTGAGGCAGAAGAGGAAGAAGAGCTACCTGAGGAGAGTTTATTGGAGGTATTATATAATCAAAATGTAGAATTTCAAAATCGTATTCATGAGTTAGAAGAACAGGCTGAAGAACGACAGGCGGTCGTGGAGCAAAAGGATGCAATAATTCAAGCTTGTGTTACCCGATATGTAATGGTTGAACAGAAGCATTTTTTGGCTGAGTGTAAGATGATAAAGATGGAATCTGAGCTGAAAGAAGAAAAAACTGAACGAGTAAGAATGAGTGATGCATGGGTAAAAGCTACACGACACGTGGATATTGTGGAAAGAGATGTCCTATATAAGAAGGTTAAAATAGATGATATGAATTTCTCTTTTTGGAAATCAATTGGGAGAACTCAACATCGAGTTTTGAATTACCCTGTACAGAGCGGTCAACCTGAATTTGATATGGATCGAAGATTGATGATTCAGATCATGAATCAGGAGTACGAAGAGGCAATTGAGGGTGGAATATGCCCTATAGAGAAGTATATTCCAACGGTAGTGATGACGCCAAATGCTGCCCCAGACAAGTCAAAGCCGAGTAGTTCGAGGGATAGCGGTTGTCATGACTTCCCAACAAATGAGGAACGCAAATGAAGTTATCACGGGAGATGAGTAATGGAGAAATCATAATGACCCGGGAGATAGAATCTGAAATGAAAGCAAGGTATTCTCAACTTTTCGAAATACCAGGTACGTAAATTTCGGGGACGAAATTTCACAAGGAGGGGAGATTGTAAGACCCCGAATTTTATGAAATAAAAGTATTCAATTTTTTTTATAATTACAATTCAGTAAATGGTTAAATTGATAAAAGGTTAAAGTTAAGGGTGATATATGATTTTTTTTTCAAAATAAGCAAGTGATTATAAAATACTCATTGTTGTCGGGGAATATTCGTTTGGTCGTGGAATATTCTTTCTGTCGGGGAATATTCGTACGACGGCGCAACCTTTTGTGGGCCCCGTAACAGAATAACTGTCGGATGAAGAAAATGACAAATTAAATTTTTTTATAAATAACGGTGTAAACGTTACTGTTAACACTATTGGAATACCCGGTGGGTAAAGTAAAGTAATATGCGTTGTTGCACAGTAGCACACGTTATTGCATAGTATTTTTGAATTTTTGATTCTTACGTAAGAATGCACTACTCAATAATGGTTACAGTAATTACTGTTCAGTATTTTATTTTATAATTACTGCGTTGATTTTTTATATTGCTGTTGTTTCAATAATTGTCATTACACAGTATTTTTCATTATCGAAGCAATAATTTATATTATCTTAATAATCTTATTAGATAACATTATTGGCAATGTCTAGAAAGTTCTGTCTAAGGAGATGTTTGGTCACCTAATTGCGCGCCAGTAAGGAGAAATTCTTATTGGAAAGCCCCCTCTTTCCTGGGAACTGCCTGGTTGTCAATATTGTGATTCTGTAATATTATTTATGAATAATTAATTATTAATTCATATGATGAGGAAAATATTGATTTTATGTGGATATAGATGGAGAAAATTTTTAATGTGACAATTGTTGAAAATTGAAATTTTAGCTTTTTCTGATAAAATAATTCATTTAAATATATTATTATATTTTAATAATATAATAATGATGATATTTTTACGATGAATGTGGGATATATGAGTATATGTGGAAGAGGAGTATTTTTGTTACCAAAAATATTTAAAGCATATTTTATGTGTCGGTGGACCCCATTTTTGACTGAAATTTGATTATAGCTTGTAAAATCGTACGTTTGTGAATTTCGGTCAATTTCTGTTTGGAATTTGGAAAAACTTTCTTCTGCAAAGTTGTAGAGAATTGAATTTTCTATAAAAAAAACGCGAGATTCAAATTTTCAGACAAAAGGGCTATTTATTGTGAATTATTGAAGTTCTGAAATAATTCATTTTTAGAAGTTTAAAATATTTTTAATTACAAAAACGTTTTTTTCATTTTTGAAACTCATTAAACATGTGATTAGGAGGCTGAATTCAGATTGTCCAAGATGTGCGTGAAGATTACATATATATATATATATATATATATATATTAATATTTTATTAAATTTTCTGCTTTGGTGTTCTAAGCAATTTCCTATAAATAGGTGCTTAGGTTAGAATTGAAAATCACACCAGAAACTGAAGTTTTTTCTCTCTATAATATCGAGCGTATTATTGTGGGTATTTTGAGTATACTTTGAGTATTGTTATACGGTGCAAGTTCAAGTCATAGCCTATATCCGGTGTTTCAATTAGAAGTACTGTCTTTCGAGGTAAGGGATAGTAAGGGGTGTTATTTTATTCTCAAATGATATTATTTCTTCAATATCATTATGCTGAAATATTGGTTGGAACTTTTTATCAAATTTGGAACTTTTTCATGCATACTATTCATGAGTTACTATTCACGAGTTACTATTCATAAGTTACTATTCACGAGTACTATTCATGAAGCATGATGATATTTTTTGTGAAATTTCTATCTTTTGGTGTCGGAGTTACTGTTCACGTATACGACACTATTCACGAATACGGCACTATTCATCGAAAAATAAAAATTTCTATCTTTTTCATGCAATAGTGCCGTATTCGTGAATAGTGCCGTATACGTGAATAGTAACCCCGACACAAAAAGTTCTAAATTTGATAAAAATTCAGATCAATATTTCGGCATAATGATATTGAAGAAATAATATCATATATGAAGAAAATAACATATCTTACCTCAAAATATCAATATTTCTGATCGGAATATCGGTATAAGGCTGAAGAAAACTTGCACTGATGAATAAAAACTCACAAAGTATCTAAATACTCACAAAATACACTCAATAATCTAGAGAGAGAAAGAGAGAAAACTTGTTTCTGGTGTGATTTTCAATTCTAATTTAGCCCTCTATTTATAGAAAAATCTTAGCATACTTGACCTGCAACCTGATGGCTTTACATGCTACTATTCTCACCCACTACATTTGAAATAAATTCAGCACATTTCTTCACCAACCACAAGTGGGGCCCACTCAATTCAGAATTTTCCACCAAAATGCTAAATTTGGATACTTCAACAATTTTTGATCTAGTCACCTCTTAAAATTCATAACAAATCATACGTTCATTTTTAACGGTTCAAAATTTGTGGACATATACTCAACTTATATAGGTATAACATATTCAAAAATTATAACGATCCAACGGTCGGATTAAAAATTATAAGTCACACAATATATCTCAAAAACACTGGTTTAATTTATAATACCTTTATTCTGACAAAAATACTGATAAAACACTTCAACATTAACTCCTTCATTTTTAACCACAATAAATATATCCAACATTTATATCCACATAAAATAAATATTTCCTTATCATATGAATCAATAATTAATTATTCACAAATAATATTACAGAATCACATTTATGACAACCAGGCCATTCCCAAGAAAGAGGAGGCTTTCCAATAAGAATTTCTCCTTTCTGGCGCGTAATTAGGTGACCAAACCTCTCCTTGACAGAACTTTCTAGACATTGCCAATAATGCTATCTAATAATATTATTCAAATAATATGAATTATTGATCTGATAATGGGAAATACTGTGCAGTGACAATTATTGAAACAACAATAATATAAAATATCAACGCAACAATTATTGAATCAATAAAATAAAATATTGAACAGTAACTACTGTAACAATTATTGAGTAGTGCCTTCTTACGTAATGATCAATAATTCATCAATACTGTGCTTCCACACGTATTACTGCATTTTAACAACCGGGTATTCCAACAGTGTTAACGGTAACAACTACGTCGTTATTTATAAAAACTCAAACTTGTCATTTTCTTCATCCGACAGTTATTCTATTATGGGGCCTACAAATGACTGCGCCGTCGTACGAATATTCCCCGACAACAAGAATATTCCACGACCAAACGAATATTCCACGACAACAAGAATATTCCACGACCAAACGAATATTACCCTACAACAATGATTATTTTATAACCACTTGCATATTTTGAAAAATTTACACATTTCACCCATAACCAGAGAATTATATCAAATTAATGCCTTATTATTCACAAATATAATTAGAGGAAATTCGATTTTATTTATAATAAGTTGGGGTCTTACACTATATCTAGTATTCCAGTCAGAAGTACTGTCTTTTCGAGTTAAGGGATATTATTTTTTTTAAAATGATATTATTTCTTTCAATATCATTATGCTGGAATATAGGTAAGATTTTTCTTGTGAAATTCTTGTCTTTTAGTGTCGGGGTTATTATTCACGTATACAACACTATTCACGTATACGAAACTATTCACAGAAAAATTAAATTTTGTTTTTCCTTCAAAAATATCTATTATGGATACTAGCTTTGATTGTATCCATATTTTGATCATTTTTGAATTTTACTCCACTATGATTATTTATGAGGTATTTTATCGAAATACGAATCCTAAATATTTGTTATTTTATTTCACTGGATTCGTTTCTTTTAAAATGTTTTTCATCATCCTCAGTCCTAAATGATGATATTACTGAATATCTTTGGCATGTAGTGCAAAGATGAATGATTTCTGATGAATATCTTTGGCCCGTAGTGCAAAGATGAACATGTGTTTAGATGAACATGACCAACTAATGAATATATTTGGCTTGTAGTGCAAAGATGAATATTTGATTTATGATGTATATTGATTGATGTTACAGGGATAAAATATTGATGATGGACTTTTAATTTATAGATAATAGTAGATTTCATTCTCTACGTAACTCTTCTATGAATTATTATTTCCGCTACGAATATTGATATGAAACTTGTTGTCTATTGTATTTTATCAGATTTTTCCCTGTTGAAGACTAACGATAATTTGTTCTATATTATCTTAGTCATAATATTCTTTAGTGGGCTAGTTGAGCTCACCTTTTTCTTTTTTATTCCATTTTTCTTCTTAGGAGACGGGAATGTTGCGAGTACTAGTCGGGGTATGGAATGAAGGTTCTAGAAGGTCGTTTTAGTAGTCCTCACCATTTTTATAAAATAATGTATCAATAATTATAATGATGACTTATTTGGGTATGAATATTGTCTAGATGGCAATATTTGTATTTAAACTCACAGTTTTTATGTTGTATTAATAAAGTTGTAGTTATTTCTGTACCATGTATTTTGACGACTTAGAATGGGTGTTGTATACCTTTTTTGGGGGTATCACACTTAATAGTTAACAATTATCTCAGATAATTTTAATATCAGTCGAAATATTTTTCTTAAGCTCGTAATAATTTTTAAATAATTATTACTATTTATCATAAATTTTCAATCATTAAACACGTATTTAAATGAATTAAATACAACATAATTCTTTTATTATTAATATTTATTTAATATTAAATATTAATAAAATACATGTCATAATAATATAATATATTTATAATATCATTAAGTATTTTTATTACTTTAAAATCACCTTCATATGATTTTTAAATCGTTAAATTTATTATCCGGTAATTACTATTAATATTAAAATATTAATATTTTTATGACAAAATATAAAAAGTTATATTTTACAACTTAAAATATTTTTTAAGACTTAAATCATATTTATATGATTTATAAATTATTTATTCTATTTTTCCTTAATTTATTTAATATAGTTATTAAATAAACTAATTATCATTAATATTGATTATTTAATGAAATTCATCCCAAAATATTAAAATTCACTGAAAATATCTTTAAATATTTTCTTCTACCATAAGATTATTTTTCATGTTTTTTCATGAATTAAAATTATTTTTAAATAATTTATTTAATATTATAATTAAATAATTCAAATACTATTTATATTCCAAAAATATTAAATATTTATGAAATATACTCAAAATAATTAAAAACTATTTTTCAGACTTTAAAAATAATTTTTCGGAATTTATTTAGTACTTTTAATAATTAAAAACCATTTTTATCTATTTTTAAATAATTTTCAGAAAAAACAGAAATTAAATAAATTCAAAACCGTCGCTAATGGGCCCTATAGCGACTAACCCGTCGCTATAGGTGTTCTTGAGGTGTTCTTGAGCATTTCCAGAAAATCATGTCAGTTATCAAGTTAACAACTTTGACCACATTTTGATCTGTGATCCCAAAGATTTCTAGACTGTTAATCGTTTTAATATTATAGTATGTATGTAATACTACAACTACAATTTGATTTCATGACCAATACGTAACACAAATGAGAAATTTAAGCTTCACAAATCTTGTCAGACACTGTTTTCAATTTCTGGGTTTTCCAGAAATTGAAGAACAGTTGAGGTTTCTTATTTTAGTCCTTTAATCTAAGCTTTCTTGGCTCGGTATATGTGATATAAAGGTTCAAGTATGTAATATGTATGTCAGTGTACTATTCTATAATAACCGACCAACATAACAACAACAATTCAATGAGATCTAGATGGTCAAAGTTCTGACAAAAATCATGTTCTTGAACAAATCTGGGTTTTCCAGATTTTTCTTCCGGCTGGTGGTCAACGGTAGTTTGACTAGTTACAACTTTGTGTCTACGCAAGACCTGGTTAATCTAATGGTTTGTATGTATAGCCTGCATGTCAGTCTACAAGATACAACCAACAAAATCATATAACAACTTAAACATAAAAAGATCTAGCGACTACAAAAGCTTGTCAGACCGGTTATGGGTTTCTGGGCTGCCCAGAACCTAATTTTCGTGAACGGTCAACGTAGTTTGACTTCCTATATCCAGCGATCTAGAAATAATATGTCCATGATTTTAGTTCCAGATGATAGTCCACATGGCATAGATTAGATCCAAAACATAAAACACAGAAAACGACTAACACATACGGATCTAGAGACACTGACATTGGCTTGTCAGACAACAAAACTAGGGTTCTTGACCAGTTTTAAAAACTAGATTTTCATGCCTCTAGATGTTATGGATCCATGATCCAACAATCCAGATCACTCAAAAACACCCTCTAACACATTTCTAACCAACCAATTTCAACTTTTAACATCAAATCAAAATATTTTAAAAATTGTTCTTATACCTTTTGAAGCTTTGATTCTTATTCTTATCCCTGATGATCTAATATTTGATAGTTATGGACTGATCATGTCTTATCTTATCTCACTTTCTCACTCTACATTTTTGGATTTTAGAGAGAGAATGTCTTGGAGAGAAATAAAAATGTAAGTGGCCATTTCTCTCTCTTTGAATCTATATATTTTGATATAATGCAATCCATTGGCTGAGCTAGCTGCTAAAGTATATTAATTTAGGTCACATGGGGTTGATGTAGCTGCTCAACCACTCCATATATTGGCAAGATTACAAGTTACCCTCAATAATGCACTAAAGGGCATTTTGGTCATTTTGCATATAAAATTAATGGCATTTTGGATATTGACCAAACTCTTAGGGTTTAGGGTTTGAGTTTGGATTTAGGTTTAGGGTTTGAAGCCCTTAGGGTTTAGGGTTTGAACCCTTTAGGTTTTGCAATTTAATTTTCTAAAATTTCCAATTTAGGTTTTAAAAACAAAAATTTAATATTTCTAAATTATAATTAGAATTTTCTAATTATATTAAAATTTCTTAATCATAATTTAAATCTTGCTAATTAGGATTAGTATTTTCTAATTAAAATTACTAATTAAGCAATTAGGGTCAAAATAGTCATTAGAGTTTATAACCCTAAAAATTAGGGCTTCTAATAGAAAAATAATTTTCTAATTTAGAAATTAGATTTCGTAATTAGATTAGGATTTTATAATTACTTATAACTTGAAAATTAGGATTAATATTTCCTAATTAACATTAAGAGTATTAAATTAACACTTAGGTTTTCTCCAATTATAAATTAGGGTTTCTAATCCAGAATTTAGGGTTTTCAAATTTTAAAATTAGGATTTTCTAATTAATTAAGCTTTATCTTAATTAATATATTAATTTATAGCACTTAAGCAATATAATAATCATTTAAGTTCCCAGATTAGGGTTTCATACATCGAATTAGGGTTTTGAATTCTAGGAACAGAAATTAGGGTTTCCAGAATCGATTTCTAGGGTTTCTTGTTAATCGTTAGGGTTTCCTAATCGAACATTGACGTTCTTAATATATACTTAGGGTTTGTTACAAATACCGTTTATCTGGTCAACCCTTAACCACATATTGTACACATACATAACCATATTCACAGAACATATTCCCTTATACCCTTAATCCTAAATAATTCACCTAAATTCCATCTTAAAAATATCAAATGCATACACTTATTTTATGTCTAGGTTCTAATTTTGAACCTTAAATCAATGAATAAAATTTTTAAAAATATTCAAAATTTTGGGGGTGTCATAGTAGCTACTGCAGAGTCGCGCCACAGCGCCACACTTGCATAGAAGTCTCGCGCCGTAGCGCCAAGACAAGGGTTAGACACTGTTAGTTGGCGCCGTAGCGCCAATGGTAAGCTTGAGGACGGCGCCGCAGTGCCGAGACAGGGGAAAAGATAGAGTTAGTTATTTTGAACCCAATATTGCAAGACAATTATGGGGCAAGTGAATATACTCCATATGCATGTTAAGGCCATTCCTATATCACATATATAGTGATGACCTTAAGAATTGAACGTGGTTTATTAGTAATGAAACGATGAATGATAATAAGCCGTAAGGGCGGATAAGTACTTAAAACGAGTTTTATAATTAAATAAATTCGGTTAAGTTATAGAAGAGAAAGAAGTTAATAAATACAATGTGATTAAATTGTTTGGTAGCTAATTATAGTGTGCTATATGAATATATCATGTAGAGACTGTAAAGATTGTAAAGAGACCGAGAACTGTTGAATATTTATTTGAAGACGCTTGAAGACAAGTTTTCTTAATGCTTGTCTAACCTTCGTGTTAGCCAAGTTTTCTGTGATTCATGTTATGAGATGCATGAATTTTTTTACGAAAGGGTCGATGCCAGATTTAATTCGGCTACACTAATCTTAAGAGTTGATTGATTTATTTACAAGTCTTTCAATATAGAATTGATAACGCTATCCCACACTAATTGTGATGCCCCCAAAATAGGTATACGTCACCCATCTTGAGTCGCCAAATACATGGTACAAAATTCAAATACAACTTAATTATACAACAGTCATGTAAAATACGACAAAACATAATCTAAGAGTTTTAATAAGAATATTGTCATCTAGACAATATCCACACTCAATGGAGTCCTCATTATGTTTATTGTCACATTATTTTATAGAATAGTGAGGACTAGTCAATCCGTTCCCCGACTCGTCCCAGCTATATTCTCATTTCCTGAAGAGAACAGTGAAAGAAAGGGTGAGCTCAACTAGCCCAGTAAGAAGTATTATGACTAAGATAATGCAGAATAAATTATCCTTAGCCTTCAACAGTATAACAACTGATAGAATATAATAGACAAAGAGTTTTAGATCAACAACTGCAGCGGAATAAGCAATCCATTAGGAGAGTCAAGTAGGGCATAAAATCTATTATCTTCTATGATTTAAAAAGTTTTTCATCAACTTTATCGTTGAGACTTAGCTTAATAAATTAAATCAAATCATCCATGCATCACGGCCAAGGATATTCATGTAATCATCAATGGTCATGATTATACCGAATAATCTTCGGTCATAATTATACCAACAATTGTCCATCAATGAACTACAGGCCAATGAGGAATTTCACCACATCATTCGTCACATTACGGTCATGATTATACCGAATAATCTCTGGTCATAATCATACCAAGTCCATCTATGAACGTAAGCCAGAGATGACTTTCATCACAATATAAGCACGAGGATGATGACAATGACATAATAATTCAATAAAACAAGTTCAAGATAAATTTTAAAGATTTATAATTTAATTTATCCAGAAATAAATAACGTCCAAATTGTCAACATGATACTACTTTGTGGAGTAAAATTCAAGAATACTCAGAAGAATATTTCCACAAAAAGATACTGAATGAAGCGCAAATATCCAGGATATTCTACTAATTTCATGGAGTATAGAAGCCAAACTTTAACCAACTGAGTATAATAGAATATATGAAACTGTAAATGGATTTTTGCCAGCCATGCGATAATCCACGTAGACAGACCATTTCCACAATTTAATAAGGAATGAATACGAAGGATCATTCACCATGCATGCGGTTGTCCACATAGATAGGTTATTCCAATAGAATAATTGTAACGCCCCGAAATCCAGTTTATCTTCACACCCGGATTCCGTACGTCTATAATTCAATTTCATCTTACAAGAGTAACTTTTATCCGCCATAAAGGATACATAACAATTCATTAAACTAGTCTATAATTCAATTTCATCTTTTTACATTACAAGTCTTCACTTGATCTTCTCGCTCATTCACCTTCTGAATGGAACTTCATCTGGATACCGTCAGCTTGATCTTTACGGGATCCTTAAGTTCTTATAACCTTGTTCGCTGAAAATTGTTTTTTCATTTAAAATAAAGTGTGAGCATTCAATTGCCCAGCAAGTCATAACAGTTGAACAAACAACTTCAGAATTAAAACATTTCTTTAGAACTTCTGTAACCGATCAAAGGTTATGAAGAAGCTTGAATAATAGGAATAATCTCGATTCCTATCATCTTAAAACATCAGTCATTCCCATTTTGAAATACTTTTATGGTTATAACTTTTTTATACACATCCTATCTGGCTAGAATCATTAACACAGACTTAACAATAATGGTTCATGTATAAACAGAACATACTTGTATTGAACAGCTCAATCACAGAACAATTCATATCATAGAAACACCGAATTGTTCAAATTGTGGCACAAGGCCTCATACATACTACCACCTTGTACATACATCGCACATATGCACATAGACAAGACTTCTCAAGTACAACATCTGAGAAGTTTAAGTACTAGCATTCATGTAATATGAATGAAGTTAGGAAACTTGCCTTACGCCCAGCTACAGCATACGCTGAACTGCTCATTTCAATTCCTATATAACACATAAGGAGAAAACATAAACACCAATTAGTCATATATTGAACTTACGAATTGATTTACTTAGATTTAATTCTTAGGGTTCGCGTTCTTGCAATATAAGTTTACGTGACTAACTTCCTTTACCAATTTATGGCTTTATGACATACGGAGATGTCTTACTCATACGTTCATCATCTTGGATGATTTATATTCTTATCTTCTTCTTATAACTTCTCTAGGACTCAGCACACATCGCGTCTCTGCTTGTTGTCCATATGGTACTCTGAATGGTTCCCACAAACAACCAACAAACAAGTTCCCATCTCATCTACACTGTCATCACAGTGAGTTAGATCGGTTGCCAGTTTTGTATATACCTTCACTCTCTGAAGGAATTGTTTAGCCCAGCTCCCATATGTCAACCATCAAAGGTTACGATTGTATCATAACCTAACTTCTCTTAACTTATACGAACTATTAAACTATAATGTTCGATTAAGACAATTTCTTATTCCTTACGGCTTTCTGACAACTAAATGTCATCCCTCCGGATTCATTCTTTATCGAATCACATTCGGCTTTCATTAATCTTATTACCGTTTGTTACGGCTTTCTTGATAATTCATATACTATTTAATACTTTCTTTATCCATTATATGAACCCCATGTTCATTACTCGTTCTTAGTGTCAAAGCCATACCGATCATTGTATGCTAAGACCAAGCATCCATCGCAACGACGTTGCGTTCACAGCGTCTATACGCTTCACACTTATCTCTCATTATCATGACATAACATCGAAATGTTATTCATTACCCTCGTCGCTCAATGTCTAAGGAATCACAACTATAGCATTCCCTCGCATTCGCTCATCGTGACTACGGTCCCCAGATATCGGTTACGTAACCCGCGTTTATATTCTTTTTCTTTTAATCTCGCTTAATCTTTCTATTCAACCTTTACTAAAGGTTTAACTCACTTCCATAAGTGTTATGTTACGTGATCTACATGTTCCTATTTCTTTCTTGCACATCCCTAAGTACTTGAGTAATAAAATCTCATTTATGGGCATTGCCTTGCACCGACGCTACGGCGACGTGCCCTTCCTTTTCTCTCGTGCTGCGGTGCGACCTACTTCTCTCTCCTCTCTTCTCGGGCTGGCGCTGTGGGGCCAAGTACTTTGTTATCTCTCGCACTGTAGCGCCACTCTCCAGAAGATTATGGCCGAGCTCGCGTTGCGGCGCCACTTCCCACAGTCTATCCGGTGTTGCGACGCCGAGACAAAATCCTAGAAATTTTTCTAAGTGTTAAATAAATTCTTTGAGACGCTCACTTCCCGATCTCATAAATCCTTCGTTATAACTCGGAACGAGGTCATTACAAAGCCATTCTCTTCCTTATCTTACGTACTTCAATACCCCTCAGACAGAACTTTGTTCTGAATCCGTTAACATGCCATTCGATTGGCTTGATCTTCACCCTTTATTCATTTTTTACGCTTTTAACGATTTTCGTTTGTTCGTCCGTAATTCAATCATCCGAACTCAAAAATCGTTCGTTCTTGATTTCAGGACTCATTTTTTCTACGTTCTATTACTTTCTTATGAAACCCTACACGTTCGGGTTCAATTACTAACTTTCTAATTCTCGTTTGACTTTTATGAAATTTTGCCATAACTTCGTTATAGCTAAGTTTTAATCCGTTCTTCATGAACATTTCTACCGTTCCTAACCAAGAAATAAGCAACTAACTTATACGCGATGGTTTTAAACTTGTCCATTAACAACAATTATCATACGATGGTTTTAAATTTGTCCATCAATAACGTTCTTCGTGTTCTTCGCGTGTTCTTCATATTCTTCGTTCATTCTTCATTTTAATCGATATTTTGGATTACGATTCCACTTTTTATTGGAATTTGATGTTATAGAACATAATTCCTTACTTATTTAACCTACTTATTCATACCATCCACTCGGATCATTCAAATTCATTACGAATCTTATACTTCCTTAAGAAATTTATTTAGTAAACTTTAAATTCTTATTTCTCCCTTTTCTCATGATTTCAACCATAAGAAATCATTCCAATCTTCTTTTACTCCTTAATCTCATTATGTTATGTTTTAAACATATTAAACTTGAAGAAAATTTAAAAGAGACTAGGTTCCGGAATACCGTTCTTCTTTAATCTTCTCCCGTCGGACAAAGTTTGTACACGGGCTAGCCTTTCCTCTTCCTTCTCCTCCCATCCGAATTCTCTCTCTCTCTCTCTCTCTCTCTCAGTGTAGTAGGATTTTCAAAATCCAAAACAAATGAGCTTAAGCTTCTTATTTATAGAAAACTAAGGCCAAGGGTATTTTAGTCATTTCGCCCCCAACCTTCTTACTATTCACACCTCCTCAATATACCTCCTTACTATTCACGTAGCTTCCCTTGGAAGCTTTGTGGTTTCGTCTTTCGGATTTCGTCCGACAGTTCAAAAATTGCGATTCTCGGAATCCAACTATTTTTGGATATTTCGCCTTTCCTTTACCGACTAATTATTACGTATTCTTTGGATCTTCGAAAAACTAAAAAATACTTTTCGACATTAAGCGTTTTCCTTCACGTTTTACCCTAATGTAGCTAAAGTAGTGAAAAGTACATAGCAGTACTTTTTCGCTATTTTTATTTTGTCTGATTTCTGCACGTTTTTCGAGAAAAACTTTTATCGTCTTACTTAACTTTTCACAATATATTATCATCAAATCTTTCGACGGAATGTCATTTTGCACATATCGAACTCTGAGAACGGCCTAGGTTATTCAAACACTAACCCTTAGGGTTTCGTCGGGTGAATAGTGCCTATTTCATCTTTTTCCCCAAAAAAATATTTTGTTCCCGGAAAACTTCTATTTTCGTCTTGAAAATTCTTATTCACTTAGTCTAGCTCGTAACCAGAATACTCCCGACTTATAATCATCCTAGGTTATAGAATGATTAACAAACACATAGCACATAATAGTATTAATAAAAATTAGTTTTATTAATAACTAATTCTTTAAACCTAAATTCTGGACAACACGAATTTCTGGGTTGTCACAATAATAAAGAATGGAATAACAGAATAATTCACCATGTATACGGTAGCCCGCGTAGACAGGTTATTCTAACAGAATTATAAAGAATAGAATAACAAAAGAATTCACCAGGAATGCGATAGACCGCACAGATAAGTTATTCTAACAGAATAATAAAGAATGGAATAATAGAAGAATTCACTAGATATGCGATAGACCGCACAGACAGGTTATCCCAACAGAATAATAAAGAATGGAATAACAGAAGAATTCACCAGGTATGCGATAGACCGCACAGACAGGTTATCCCAACAGAATAATAAAGAATGGAATAACAGCAGAATTCACCAGGTATGCGATAGACCGCACAGACAGGTTATTCCAACAGAATAATAAAGAATGGAATAACAACCCTTACGAGTATTGAAAGAAAATAACTCTCTTCATGAATACGAAAGAAATTATACCCCTTACCTTAGAAGAAACTGGATACTGGAATAGTGAGGTAGCAGACTTCTCTTCTTCTTTCTCTCTATAATTTCTCTCTATAATAATTGATCTTGTGAGACTTAGTGAATTGGTGAGAATGAAAGAAGAATGAGCTTCTATTTATAGGAAAATATAGTTTCGATAATTGCACGTTTTGGGGCTCGAAATATTACAATATAATACCTTCCTCTTTTTCTTCATTTTTAATTTAGTCCTACAAGTATTATCAAACTTGCACCACCTCCCCTAATAGTAAATAATGTGAATTAATAGTTTATTCATGTGACTTAATAGTATAATCATGTAAAAAAAACTAATTACAGTATAGTACCTTCATTTATACCTCCATTTTTAATTTAGTCATGGCAAGTATTATCAATCTTGCACTAACTCCCCTAATAGTAAATCATGTGAATCAATAGTATACACATGTGAACACATAGTTATAAGAATGTGAATTAATAGTAATTAATTACTCATTTATCCTGGTGAATTACCCGATTGGTTAATATAACCTCCCGACATTAATTATTATCGAAATAAATGTCGATTTCCACTAACACTAATAATTCCCACACAATGGAACTATCAATTTCATCTTTAATCAACACGAACTTATTCATCATTAATATTATAACTCACAATATTTAACAACTATGTCGTTCCCAGGAAAGAGTGGGCTTTCCGATAAGGATTTCTCCTTATTGGCGCGCAATTAGGTGACCAAACCTCTCATTGACAAAACTTCTAGACATTGTCAATATTATAAATAATAACATGAATAACTTTGTCATCTCAATTATTAATTTAATAATATAAAATATTATGCAGATGATACTATGACAATAATTGAATCAATAATATGAGAGATATTATACAGCAATTACTGTAGCAATAATTGAGTATAACTGAGTGACTTCTCACGTAAGCATCAATAATCAATACCGTGTGCTACTATGCAATCACGCGTATTACTGTACTTTTACCACCAGGTAGTTCAACAGTTTAACGGTAAAACTTTCACCGTTATTTTTATAAAAGGATAATTCTATCGTTTTCTAACTACGACAATACTTTCGTTGTCGGGTTCACCAATGATTGTGCCGTCGTACGAATATTCCCTTTTAAAACGAATATTCCCTGACCAATCGAATATTATATAACCACTTGGTTACTTTACAAAATTTGTAAATATTACCCACAACTATAACATTATATCAAATCCACACCATAATATTCAAAAATATATTTTGAGAAAAATTAATCTTTATTCATAAAAGTTAGGGTCTTACAGTAATTGTTTGGCACAGATTCAAGGTAAGCCTGAGTATAAATAAACAACTATATTTTACATAGATACTCGATGGGCACGCGAGGTTGCCAAAAACTTAAACGTAAATACGTTTAACGTATGAATGTTGATCAACATAGAGTACTATAGACTGATCACCTAGAAGTGCTCGTAAGATATATCGGACTTACAGTTTTAGTGTCGGGTTATCCTTTTTCATGAATGTAAACTAAAGAGAATGTTCATGGCCTTTTGACTTACTCAGAATTCCTAAGATACTGTATGTATTTCAAAATTGTTTTAAAAGAATGAAAAGTGATATCAAATATTTCATAGTACTTCATAGCTATTTGTTCAGTTATTGAAGAATAATCATATGATTCTCGATGTGGTATTTATATTATACATTGCTAGACTTGCTGAGCTAGTTATGCTCACTTCTTGCTTGAATTATATGATTGCAGCTAAGGCCGAGTGAACTGAGGGTTCTAAAAAAGATAAAGGCAAGGCTAAGATGTATAATTAGTTATCCTGTAATAGACTAGTATGTTTGTATGTAGTATACTTATGAACAATGAAGAATGTTTTCAGGAACCTGGGAAAGGATTTATTATTATTGTAATAAGAATATAGTTAATACACCCATTTTGATGTTGTTTCAATAGAATGAATGTATAGTTATGAGTACCGTGTAGCACCATCTGTCGGGTTGGAAGATACCCAAATTTGGGGGCATCACATGTTGGTATCAAAGCATTAGGTTATAAAACTTAAGGGGGGATGAACCTTAGGCTAATAACCTCGTTAGTAGATGAGAAGTGGAAAGGAATGATCTCTAGTTGAACGAGTTAATTAAGTATTGAGGAAACTCAGTAACGAAAGATTTAAAAGGTGGAAATTAACCCTAAATAAATTAAATATGATTTGTGCATATATTATTGTGTATTATATACTAATCAACATGTTATGTGTTATTGTAGATGTCCATTGATATCTACATGTATAGGGATATACATGTAGTGAGTGGAGAGTCAGTGAACAGAATAGAGCCAATACCAGTGCCAGTAGCGGTGGTACTAGTGGTGATTATAGAAGAGTCCGAGCCTAAGGAGGAATTTTCAGAGGAGGACTATACAGAGGGGGAGATGGGATTGGTGTCATATCATAATATGATGATCGATGTGGAGGAGGATATGGACGTAACATCATTTAATACGGTGATATCTGCACTAGAGATAACACCTCCAAATATAATGAGGGCATTGTATCTAGCAATGCTTGACCGTAACATACAACTGCGCACTATTGTGCAGAACCCGAAGGAGGAGATTAGTGATCTCCATAAGGCTAAGGAATCTGCAGAAGCATAGTTTGAGATTGAGTATGATGAGAAGGTGCTAATGAAGGATAAGGCAACAGATTATAAGAATGAGGCTGCAGAGCATCGTAGAGAACTGGGGATGAGGGACCAGAAAATAGCACGGATGTCAGACATCCATGATATTGCTCATGAGGATTTCAAGCTGAAACTTGCTTGTTATTCCATTGAGTCGGGACAAACTCGACATACTATAAGTCAGGATATTATGTCGATTATAGCGAATGAGAAACACGAGAATGATGTTATGCAATATTAGGAGTCTAGAGCGGTAAATACTTTTGTGTAGTGACGTAAAGCCATCTTTTGTATAATTAAAGGGTAGTCTTTTTGTAAATTCCAATTTTTGTGAAGTTTAATTATGGGATAGGAATGTAATAGCTTTTTGCTATGGAAAGAAAATTGTAAATAGTTTCAAACTATGAAGAAACATATGAATATAATGAAGTTTTTATTAACTGTGCTTTGTTGTGTATGAGTTGTTGTTTGGCGAATAATAACTAAGTAAGCAAATAAGTAATAATGAAACTTTATTTATTTAATCAGCAAAATGCCGCAAAGAAGGAGACAACGTAATCAGGAGGCTGAGTCTCATAACGATAATCAGAGGGGTCAAAACAACTGTGACACCCCCAAATCTGGGCACTTCAATCCCACAGATTTGGTGTTCACTGTCCAATTAAATCATAACTAACTACCCATATCCAAAGGATAAAATTAAACTCAAAAGCTTAAACAATCAATCTCCCATTAAAGGGTTACATAATCTAAAATTAATCCCAGGTCATCTAACCTTTATTACAATCATCAGCGGAGAATTAAAACATGATCATAATTACATCTATTACATAAGCTTCATAAATAAAAGGTAAATTAAATGTTATCATCTAATCAAGCATTTTGTCCCTGCCCTTGCTTGTAGAAAGCTCTTCAAACTTCTTAAATTCATCTGCATTGTTTTGTACAAGAGTGAGCAAACAATTGCCCACAAGAAGGATAATATATAATAATATTTTATAAATGATAATTAACTGAGTTTTCAATGGTAAAGTGTTCTTACCAGAACAATAAACTTTAATTCAACAATTATGAGTTCAAAGGAATAATGAACGTTAAGTTAACAATAGATATCAACATCAAAGAATATACTAAGGGTCACAAGACCACGAACTATACTCTAGGTCTCAAGTATTTCTACTTTAACCTTTAACAGTCTAAAAGACTATAATCATCATCTATGTCCTAGGTTAACATGTGTTTCTACTGTAATCTTTAACAGTCTAAACGACTATATGGACCATCATCCCGTACTCCAGGTGATCAGCCCTTTGTACTATGTATTGCGCAAACATTTTAACGCTATTACGTAGCTCTAAAATAATCCCCTAATATAGGGTTGTTCATCTCAGCTTAGATTATCAGGTTCCGAACCAAAGGAAGTTTGGTTGAGAATTAACTTCAAAGGAATTCTAGATCTTTAGAATTCTCATAAACCAAGTACTGGTTACATCAGATAGAGACCAATAACTATTCAAGAGTTTAATTATAATATCTTCATGAACAAGGTATATCGATGAATCAATAAGAGCTAGAGTATTAACAATTTCTAAATTGAACAAATGTTATCATCGACAACATGCTTTCAAAATTTGTGTGAGTACATATGCAAACCAAAGGAAGTTTGGTCTGGGTTGACTTCAAGGGTAATTTAGAGTTTAGAACATTCATCAACTAAGGATTTATTGAATTGGTAAAGAATCACTAGGCAACTTAGAGTTCGGTACAATAATGTAGGATAGTACAATGACATTGGAGAACGAAGGTCAAACAACAGTTATTAGTAGCTGAATAAACACATTTCTTATAACAAAATTACAAACTTTGAATAACCAAAGTAATCTCGTTTGGAATAAAGAAATACAGATTAACTAACTTGTTCAACAATTAAATGAGAGTTAAAGAATTCGTATGACAATAAATCGTTAAACAAGAGGTTAGGGTTAGAGAATTTGCGTAATAGTGAAAAGTAACCTTTTTGAATAATAAAGTAGCAAAGGTTAAAGGTTAGGGAACTTGCCTCGTGCGTAGGTTAAACAATCACTACTCACGTTCACCACAAGTCCTACACATACCATATGTATTGACAATACATATTAGTTACACTAATATTAGTTTCATATAGCTCACTAACAACATCACATCTTTTCATGAACATCACTATTTAGCTTTATTACAACTACTTAAGTGATCATATCATTGCATCACATACACATTAACAACTTGATACAACATCCTATTACATGTCCAACATGTTATCATTAGTGTAAGACCCCACCTTTTTATAAATGAAATTTAATTTCCTCTGTTTATTATTTTGAAATAGTAAGGGTTGATTTGATTAATGTGGTTAGTTATGGGTAAAATGCGCAAATATTTTAAATAATCTAGTGGTTATAAAATATTCATTATTGTCGGAGAATATTCATTTGGTCGTGGAATATTCTTCCTGTCGGGGAATATTTGTACGACGGCACAGTCTTTTGTGGGCCCCATAACGAAAAGCGATTGGATGAAGAAAAACGACAAGTATAAGTTGTTTATAAATAATGGCATAGTTATTACCGTTAATACTGTTGGAATATCCGGTGGTTAAAACACAGTAATACGCGTTGTTGAACAGTAGCACACAGTATTGCACTAATTATTGATTCTTACGTAAGAAGGCACTACTCAATAATTGTTACAAGTAATTACTGTTCAGTATTTTATTTTATTGATTCAATAATTATTGCATTGATATTTTATATTACTGTTGTTTCAATAATTGTCACTACATAGTATTTTCCATTATCAAATTAATAATTCATATTATTTGAATAATATTATTAGATAGCATTACTGGCAAGGTCTAGAAAGTTCTGTCTAATGAGATGTTTGATCACCTAATTGCACGCAGTAAAGAGAACTCCTTATTGGAAAGCCCCCTCTTTCCTGGGAACGGTCCTTGTTGTCATTATTGTAATTCTGTAATATTATTTGTGAATAATTAATTATTGATTTATGTGATAAGAAAAATATTCATTTTATGTGGATATAGATGGAGAAAAATTTTAAAGTGACAATTGTTGAAAATTGATATTTTATCTTTTCTGATAAAATAATTCATTTAAATATATTATTATATTATAATAATATAATAATGGTGATATCTTACAATGAATGTGGGATATATGAATAAATGAGGAGGAAGAGTATTTTTGTTATTAAAAATACTAAAAACATGTTTTTCATATTTATGGACCCCATTTCTTGACTGAAATTTGATTATAGCCTGTAAAATCGTCCGTATATGGATTTCGGTTAATTTCTATTTTGAATTTGGAAAAACTTAAACCTACAAAGTTGTAGAGAATTGAATTTCCCATAGAAGCAAATTAGATTCGAATTTTTCTGATAAGAAGGCTATTTATTATGAATTATTGAAGTTCCAGAATAATTGATTTTTGAAGTTTTAATTAATTTTTTTAAGAAAAACATTTTAAACAAGTTGGTGGGCCCCACTTATGTGGTTAATGTGCTGAAATTGGATTGTCAAAGTGGGCGTAGGAAATTTATATAAATATATTAATATTTTATTAAATTTTCTGCTTTGGTGTTCTAAGCATTTTCCTATAAATAGGGTGCTTATGTTAGAATTGAAAATCACATCAGGAACTAAAGATTTCTCTCTCTATATTATCGAGCACATTCTTATGAGTATTTTAATATTTTGAGTGTTGTTATACGGTGCAAGTTCCTTCAGCACTATATCCAGTATTCCAGTTAGAAGTATTGTCTTTTTGAGGTAAGAGATGTTATTTCTTCAATATCATTATGCCAAAATATTGATATGAATATTATTGTGGAATTTCTACCTTTTTGTGTCGGGATTACTATTCACGTATACGACACTATTCACGAATACGACATTATTCACCGAAAAATAGAATTTTCTTCTTTTTGTCCAAGATGTCTATTATGGTTAGTATCTTTGATTGTATCTTACAATGAATGTGGGATATATGAATAAATGAGGAGGAAGAGTATTTTTGTTATTAAAAATACTAAAAACATGTTTTTCATGTTTGTGGACCCCATTTCTTGACTGAAATTTGATTATAGCCTGTAAAATCGTCCGTATATGGATTTCGATTAATTTCTATTTTGAATTTGGAAAAACTTAAACCTACAAAGTTGTAGAGAATTGAATTTCCTATAGAAGCAAATTAGATTCGAATTTTTCTGATAAGAGGGCTATTTATTATGAATTATTGAAGTTCCAGAATAATTGATTTTTGAAGTTTTAATTAATTTTTTTAAGAAAAACATTTTAAACAAGTTGGTGGGCCCCACTTATGTGGTTAATGTGCTGAAATTGGATTGTCAAAGTGGGCGTAGGAAATTTATATAAATATATTAATATTTTATTAAATTTTCTGCTTTGGTGTTCTAAGCATTTTCCTATAAATAGGGTGCTTAGGTTAGAATTGAAAATCACACCAGGAACTAAAGATTTCTCTCTCTATATTATCGAGCACATTCTTATGAGTATTTTGATATTTTGAGTGTTGTTATACGGTGCAAGTTCCTTCAGCACTATATCCAGTATTCCAGTTAGAAGTATTGTCTTTTTGAGGTAAGAGATGTTATTTTCTTCGTAAATGATATTATTTCTTCAATATCATTATGCCAAAATATTGATATGAATATTATTGTGGAATTTCTACCTTTTTGTGTCGGGATTACTATTCATGTATACGACACTATTCACGAATACGACATTATTCACCGAAAAATAGAATTTTCTTCTTTTTGTCCAAGATATCTATTATGGTTAGTATCTTTGATTGTATCCATGTTTTGATCTTTATTTAGAATTCTACTTCATAATTGGTTATTATGGAGTATTTTTGAACTTGGATAAACCGAAGTACGAATCCCAAATATTTGTACTTTTGTCTCACTGGATTCGTTTTCTTTAAAATATTTTTCTTCATCCCCAGTCCTAAATGATGATATAACTGAATATCTTTGGCATGTAGTACAAAGATGAATAATTTTCTGATTAATATCCCTGGCCCGTAGTGCAAAGATGAACAGGTGTTTAGATGAACATGGCCAACTGATGAATATCTTTGGCCTGTAGTGCAAAGATGACTATTTAATTCAAGATGTATATTGATTGATGTTACATGGATAAAATATTGACGATGAACTTTTAAATTCATATATAGAAGATAATATATTTTATTCTCTACTTAACTCTTCAAATGAATTATTATTTTCGCTGCGAATATTGATTTAAAACTTGTTGTCTATTGTATTCTATTAGATTTTTCCTTGTTGAGGACTAACGATAATTTTTTCTATATTATTTTGGTCATAATATTCTTTACTGGGCTAGTTGAGCTCACCCTTTTACATTTTGTTCCATTTTTTCTTCTCAGGAGGCGAGAATGTAGCGAGTACTAGTCAGGGTGTGGAATGATGGTTCTAGAAGTTATTTTAGTAGTCCTCATTATTTTGTAAAATAGTGTATCAATAATTGTAATGAGGACTTATTTGTGTGTGGATATTGTCTAGATGACAATATTTGTATTTAAACTCACATTTTAAGTGTTGTCATATTTTGCACGACAATTGTATTAATAAAGTTGTAGTTGTTTTCTGTACCATGTATTTGGCGACTCAGAATGGGTGTTGTATACCTATTTTGAGGGCGTCACAGTTGGTATCAGAGCTTAGAGATATGGTCTCTGGCGGAGATCGGGGAATAGTACTAGGAGCGGAGAGACGAGTAATCCTTCGCTAGTGTGTCATACCTAAAGCTTATTTGTTAGTTGGTTAGAATATAGGGATATTATATGATATGTTAATTTCTTTAATTAAACCTTATTTTATGGCACTATTTGAATATGGCAACTGAGAATGTTAACAGTGGAGTAAACGAGACAGTGGAGACACCTTTACTCACCAATGAAGAGAACGTGCAACAGGCCGAAAATAATCTTCCTGTAAATAATACCACTGAGCAGACGATGAAGGACGGGATGTTTAGGATCTTTTTACAGTTCATGCAATACCAGGCGAGGGAGACTTGTGTACAAAATACGGGTGGAAATGGTAGCAATGCGCGACTTGTCACAGCCAAGCAGTTCAAAGAGTTGGGACCACCAGAATTTATTGGAAAACCAGATCCGATCAAGGCAGAGATATGGGTTAAACAAATTACCAAGATATTCGATGTCTTGGGATGCACGGAGGAACAGAATGTTCCATTCGCCACATTTATGTTCCGTGGTGAGGCAGACTGCTGGTGGGAGTCTATGAAGCGTACTCAGCCTGCCGCACTCAGCATATCTTGAGAAACGTTTCAGAAACTTTTTAATGACAAGTACTTTCCTGAAAGTATTCGCCATATGAAGGAGGTAGAGTTTATTAGATTAGAACAAAATAACATGACGGTGTCCCAGTACAAGGCGAAGTTCGTAGAGTTATCCAGGTTTGCACCTCATTTGGTAGAGAATGAAGAACGAATGACGAGGATGTTTCTGAGAGGTTTAAAACCCGAGATCCGACAATTTTTATCACTCATAAATTTTCTTTATATTCAGATGTTGTCAACAGGGCTCAATTATTAGAGAGAGATAACGAGTACGTTCAACCGAGGGACCACAACCAGGATCATACTGGTGGCAGCAGTCATCGGATCAATGAAAACCAGCGGGGAGGAAAACATTCAGACAAAAGCGGTAACCACTCTGGTGGTAATCGTGGCCAAGAAAATAGAAGAAGCGAGTCGGGGGGAGATTTTACAAAGAGGAGATTCAACAATGACAATGTGAAGACATCAGCACCAGCAACAACTGGTTCTAAGGGAGGAGGAGAACGACCACCTGTTGTATGCTATAAATATGGAAAAGAGGGACATATCAGCCTAAACTATACACAACATTTCAAGATATGCTATAATTATGGAAAGGAAGGATATATCGCTCGAGATTGTACTGTAGCGAAACCAAGTCCAGCGGGGATGGTGACTCAAAAGGTTATCCCAGAAAAGTCAAAGTCAACTATTCCTGGAAGAGCGTTTGTCAAGACTGGTCAAAGTGCGAGGAACCCAAACGAGGTGATCACGGGTAAGCTAATCATAAACTCTTACAAAGTTTATACCTTATTAGATACCGATTCTACCCATTCTATTATCTCTACTGCTTGTGCTCAACGTTTAAACTTGACTCAGGAGAAATTAGGCCTTGACTTATCTGTTGAGACTCCATTAAGAGAAACTTTCGTTACATCTACTGTTTATAAATCTTGCTTGATTCAAGTTGGAACCATCACATTACTTGTCGATCTTATTTCGTTGAAAATACTTGCATTTGATGTGATTTTAGGGATTGATTGGTTAACCACTCATTATGCTAAAATTGATTATTTTCGTAAAGTTGTTAGTTTTCATATTCCTAACTAACCTGTTATGCGAATTCAAACAACTAAACCACTACAGTCAATCACTGTCATATCAAGTCATAAAGCTATTTGTTTATTGAAAACGGATGTCACGCTTTCTTAGCCCATGTCACGGACTTGAACTAAAACACGTCAGATGTGAATAAAATTTCTATTGTTAGTGAATTTCCTGACGTATTTCCTGAAGAACTTCCCGGTCTACCCCCAGAACGTGAAGTTAAATTCTTTATTGACCTTGAACCTGGTACAAAGCCCATTTCTAAAACCCCGTATCGAATGGCTCCTATTGAACTTCAGGAGTTAAAGGTCCAACTACAGGAGTTGTTGGACATCAGTTTCATTCGTCCTAGTGCATTTTTCAGGGGTGCTCCTGTTTTATTTGTGAAGAAGAAAGACAAGAGTATGCGACTTTGTATTAACTATCGAGAATTAAACCATGTCACCATCAAGAATAGGTATCCGCTACCTCGTATTGATGACCTGTTTGACCAGTTACAAGGAGCGCAATTTGTTGGGAGAATACATATTATGATTTGGTGTTTTAATGTATATGCTAATGATTATTTGTAAAGTCCTCCAAGTAAGATATGTACAAGGACTTAATGATAGATCAAATTTGTTAGGTTGATCTAAGCTCTTAACATGTATCATTCTTTAATGGAATGTATAGATAGAAATATCAAAGATATTAGGTTGATCTTGAGATGTAATAGATAGGCTTCGAAGAAATCGGAGTATATAAATCTGATCAACATTGCAGAAGTCAAGGAAGAAACGTAGAGCTTCAAAGATCGTAGTGTGCCTGCCTTGAAGGGCCTCTTCCAAAATCGAAGAGTGGTCCCAACGTTTGTCGAGCCAACTCAACGATCGTAGTGTGCTAAAGGAAACGTAGAATTTACAAGTCAACGATCGTAGAGTGCTCTCAAAAACGTAGAGTTTACAACTCAAGCAAGCAAATATCGTAGTGTGCAAAGACTTAAGAGAAATCGTAATGCTCTCGGCTGATAGCATCAGACCAGGCACCAAGGCGACAAGTCACCACGATCTGAATCGTAGAGTACCATAATTTGAATCGTAGAGTATCATCTGTCTTGTGTCAGGAAACGTCGAGCCTCATAATTTATGTGGAGATAGGTTCCAATAAAAGAGGAATGGATTCTAAACGTTGCAGTACTCAACAGTCCCAAAGTCATAAGAAATATCCTTAGTATGCAACAAAGAAGCATATTGAAAAAGCTAAGGAAAGTACCATTGGTAAGGGGGAAACACCTTTTCAACTGTTAGGTGAGAAAGCAGTCTGTAGTGTCAGTGGGCCAGAATGCAGCTCAGAAGATGCGCATAAATGTCTCCATTAAAGAACAGAAAAGTCAAATGCATTTAATGCTTCTACGGATGGATCCAACGGATAGTTTTCAGATCACATATATGCAAATCAAGCAGATGAGTGTGAGATAAGCAAGCATTGAACAAACAACATGAACAGTTCTCAAAGCTCAACTCTACGATATAAGAAATTGCAAAGCTTGCTCAGCTACTAAGTTTTTCGAACAAGTGCTTAAACAGCAACTGAGTAGCAACCATCAAGAACTCAACATCTATCAATAAACTGAAGAAGAGTACCAAGTCTGCTGGACTTGAAGAGTTCTAAGTGAACTGTAAGAGAACCAAGTCTGCTGGACTTGAAGAGTTCAAGAGTGAACTAAGAAGCTCCTAAACTGCTAGTCTAGAAGGAATCTGTGTGATTCAGAAGTTGTAAAAGACATCCTTAGTGGATTTCCTACTTGTTAAGTAGAAGAGTGGACTAGGAGCTTTAAGTGCTCTGAACCACTTAAAATGACTGTCTTTTACATTCATACTATAACTGCTATATCTGCCATAACTGCTATATCCTTAGTGGATTTCCTACTCATTGAGTATAAGAATGGACTAGGAACTTTAAGTGCTCTGAACCACTTAAAACGACTGTCTTTTATATTCATACTATAACTGCTATATCTGCCATAACTACTATAACTGCCTCACTCTCATAACTCCACTACTTTGCAAAAGAGATTAAAACAAACATAAATTCCGCTAAGTTTTAATCATCATTAACTAATAAGTTTAAAACGAAAAGATTTTTGAAATATCTATTCAACCCCCCCCCCCTTCTAGATCTATTTGAGACCGTTCAAAATGGGCCCTACATACCAATGAAGCTTGCACCAACCACTGACGTTCCAAACAAAATACAAATCAAGGTTAAAGAAGAGTGGACAGACAACGAGAAGAGAGTTGTCCAACTTGACAAAAAGGCCAAGAACATCCTGTTCCAATCCTTAGAAGACGATCTGTTCGAAAATGTTGTCAACAGCAAATCAGCTAAGGAGGTTTGGGAAGCATTGTTGATTATACACGGAGGAACTGAAGAAGTTAGAGAAAACAATCTTTCCTGACACAGCAGTATGAGATGTTTGCTCATGTTCAAGGAGAAAACGTGGCTGCCACCTATGAGAGATTCAACGTTCTGCTCAACTCTCTACGAGTATATGGGAAGATCTATCCTAACAAAGATCTGATCATAAAGTTCATGAGAGCCCTATCGAGCAAGTGGGATGCCAAAACCACTATTATAAGAGAGTCAAAGAATCTTCACAAGATGACAATTCAACAACCATATGGAAATCTCCTGACTTACGAACTAGAGCTGACTCAGTGAGCTAAAACCCTATCAGAAGGAAGAAGGAAGGATAAGGGTGTTGCTCTCAAGGAAACTGAAAGTACATCAAAGGTCAACACTGAGATTGACTCTGATTATGATGAGGACGATGATGAAGACCTTGTTATGCTGGTGAAAAGATTAAGAAGGTTCATGCATCAAGGCAAACCCAGCAAACCAAAGAAGGTCAACCATTACAACAGCCAGGAGTAAATGAATGATCTATGCTACAACTGCAAGAAGTCTGGCCACTTCATTGCCAACTGCAACAAACCTGTAAGAAAAGAACTAAAGAAGAAAACACATGCAAAGAAGGAATAAAAAGGCAACAAAAGGCCTCAGAAGAGAGACAAAGGCCTGGTAGCTGGAGGATCGTGGAGTGATTCAGACAATGACTCCAATGCTAACTCCGGAGATGATGAAGAACCATAAATGGATAATCTGTGCCTAATGGCCAAACATGCAATGTACAAACAAAACCTTAATATACATGATGTAAGTCTCGATGAGATATTTGACTTCAACTCACCTGATGTAGACATAAATGATTTAAGAACTGCTCTGCATGGCATAACCACTGATCTACATCAATACATGAAGTGGTTCAGAGTTTTGTCTAAGAATCATTCACTTCTTCAAGAGGTGAAGAAGAAAGTTCAAGAAGAGCTTGAAACAGACCTTCTAAGTACTAATCTTCTCTCCAAGCTTGAGGCTGAGAATGAGACCTTAAAACAGACAAACACACTTAATGCACAAAGAGAGTCTAATCTAACCTCTAAAATTGAGGAACTAGAAAAGACTATCTCTGCATGGATCAAATCTTCATCATCCATGGACTCCCTGCTCTCTAGTCAGGGAAGTACATTCGATAGAACTAGGCTTAGGCTTTGGGGAATCCATCTCAGAGTCATGTGTGGAAAATATAAAGGAAACTAGCACTAGTAATGCCTCAAGTTTCAGTAGAAGCATTACCTTTATGAAATCCTCACAGAAGGAAGAACAAGTTCAACCTTGTTCTACTGTTTCCATTCATACTCAAAGGAGCAAAGGATCTCATACTGGCCAGGGATTCATAAAAGAGAAGAGTAACCTAATCTCTACTCACCAACCTCAAAGAATCGTAGAGTCAAGCAAGACCAACTCTACGAATCAAATGGGAAGGTACAGTAGAGGTAAGACACACTCATCACTATTTATGAAATCCAAGGACACATGGAAGAATGAGAATCAGTTTAACAGAAGGACAAAAAAAGAACCACACAAGTCCAAATGGAGGATGAATCATCATACACATACAGGCATGCATCATACTAGATGTTTTATATGCAATAAATATAGCCACAAGGCTGCCAAGTGTTATTATAATTCCATGCATGTAAGACCCAAGATTAAACAGATTTGGGTCCGCAAAGGCACTAACAAAGAAGGACCCGTGCTAGTATGGGTACTGAAATGAAGGTTCAATGTTTTGACAGGAAAAGAGCTCCACGATCACTACATGGTATCTGGACAGTGGATGCTCAAGCCACATGACTGGGAACAAAGCCCTTCTATCTAACTACATAGAGAAGGAGGGTCCCTCAGTCATCTTTGGAGACAACGGCTTGGGCAAGACAAGAGGATATGGCTCTGCTGGCAATAGTGCAGTATCGTTCAGCAAAGTAGCATATGAGGAAAGTCTCCAACATAACCTTTTAAGCATCAGTCAACTCTGCGACAAGGGTCATCAAGTAACATTCCTCAACAACCAATGTCAAGTCAGAGATTTGAATACATCTGCTGTAAAGCTAACCGGGACAAGAGAAGGAAATGTCTACACAGTGAATCTTGGTCAACTAAGCTCAGACGAGACAATATGTTTTCTGGCAAAGGCTTCTGAAGAAATGAGTTGGCTATGGCATAGACGGTTGTCGCACTTAAACTTCAAAAGTATATCTAAACGGGCATCAAAAGATCTCGTTGCTGGCCTACCTAAGTTCAACTTCGTAAAAGAGAGTCCATACAATGCCTATTAGTTTGGAAAGAAAACCAGAAGCTCATTCAAGAGCAAAACTGCCAACTCTATCGACAAGCCCCTGCAGTTGCTTCACATGGATCTATTTGGGTCAATCCCAATAACTAGTCTTGGAGGAAAAAGATACTCTCTAGTTATAGTCGACGACTACACCAGATTCACATGGGTATTCTTCCTAACTTCAAAGGATGAATCGAGCTCCCAATTAATCAAGATATTTGAACTGATGATGAACGAGAAAGGAGAGAAAATCAAGGTCATATGGAGTGATCATGGCAGAAAATTCAACTTCTCAAAAATGGACCAGTTTTGCTCAGACAATGGCATCAGTCATAACTTTTCAGCTCCACGAACTCCTCAACAAAATGGAGTAGATGAAAGAAAGAACAGAACCTTGATAGAGGCTGGAAGAAATCTACTAGCAGCAACTCATCTACCTGAATACTTCTGGGCAGAAGCTGTTAACACTGCATGCTACACGCAGAACAGATCACTGATACATTCTACGATCAAAAAGACGCCCTACGAACTATAGAAAGGAGAAAAGTCAAATGTCAGCTACTTTTATATTTTTGGCTGTGCATGCTACATTCTCATCAATGGAAAGCAATACCTGACAAAATTTCAGCCCAAGTTAAACGAATGAATCTTTCTTGGATATGCCACGGACAGTAAGGCCTACAGAGTGTTCAACAAGAAGACAGTGAGTGTTGAAGTCTCGATCCATATCATATTTGATGAAACAGACTTAGACAATACAGTGCTTTAAGACACTACGACCGTTAGTGCAGACACTACGAATGAAATCGTCGAGCCTAACACTACGATTATAGTGCCAGATAGTGTAATCGTTGAGCAACAAAATGAGATCATAGAGAGGTCTATGCAAGACAATGAACCTCCACACCAAGAAGAAGAAATAGATCTTGAAGACTTAAGACAAGACGGCATCAGGACAGATGTCCCAACCGGTAACAGATGGGCCAGAGATCACACTCAGGATCTAATCATTAGAGATCCGAGTGCTAGAGTCAAAACAAGAGCTACCACTCAAAATGAATGCTTTTATCTATGCTTTCTATCTCAAATAGAACCAACGAAGATAGAGGATGCTATGGAAGACTCTAGTTGGATAGAAGCCATGCAGGAAGAACTCAACCAATTTGAACGAAGAAAATTATAGAGATTGGTACCAAGACCAAAGAGTCATCCTGTCATTGGAACCAAGTGGGTCTTCAGAAACAAAATGGATGAAGATGGAGTTATTACCAGGAACAAGGCAAGATTAGTGGCAAAGGGCTACTCTCAAGAAGAAGACATTGACTACTGATGAGACATTTGCACCTGTTGCCAGATTAGAAGCCATCAGAATCTTTCTTGCCTTTGCTGCTCACATGAAGTTCAAAGTATTTCAGATGGATGTCAAAAGAGCATTCCTGAATGGAGAACTCCAAGAAGAAGTCTATGTAGAGCAACCTTCAGGTTTCATCAATCCATCTCTTTCCAATTATGTTTATAGATTAAACAAAGCCTTATATGGTCTTAAACAAGCACCTAAAGTATGGTATGAAACACTAACTAACTTCTTAATTGAAAATGGGTTCACTAGAGGTAGATGAGATACCACACTATTTCTTAGAAAGCAAAAAGACAGTCTTATTAGTTCAAATATATGTTGATGATATTATCCTTGGTTCTATTGATGAAAAGTTATGCAAGAGATTCTCTAAGCTGATGCAGAGCAAGTTTGAAATGAGCATGATGGGTGAGCTGAATTTCTTCCTTGGACTGCAAGTAAAGCAGACTGATGAAGGAATTTTCATAAACTAAGCCAAGTACATCAAAGACTTACTCAAGAAGTATGGCATGGAATCAGCCTCTTCCATGAAAACACCAATTGCTCCTGCAACCAAGCTTGACAAAGATGAAAAAGGTAAAAGTGTTGATATAACTCAATATAGAGGTATGATAGGTTCTCTTTTATATCTAACTGCCAGTAGACCAGACATAATGTTTGCAACATGCATATGTGCTAGATTTCAGGCTAACCCTAAAGAGTCACATTTATCTGCTGTAAAGAAGATCTTCAGGTATCTCAAGGGTACACCTTACTTGGGGCTTTGGTACCCCCAAGGAATCCTCATTTGAACTAACAGGATACACAGATGATAATTTTACAGGATGCAAAATAGATAGAAAGAGTACCAGCGGCACCTGTCAATTGTTAGGAAACAGACTTGTGTCCTGGTTTAGCAAAAAGCAAAACTCAGTGTCTACTTCAACTGCAGAAGCTGAATACATTGCTGCTGGCAGCTGCTGTGCTCAGATCCTATAGATGAAAAATTAGCTAGCTGACTATGGGTTTGATTTCAAATTTATTCCCATTCACTGCGATAACACAAGTGCCATAGCAATAACTCATAATCCTGTTATGCATTCTAGGACTAAGCATATAGAGATAAGGTATCACTTCATTAGGGATCATGTACAAAATGGAACTATATCTTTATAATATATCCCGACTGAAAATTAACTTGCTGATGTTTTTACAAAACCTCTAGATGAATCCAGATATAATAAGTTAATAAGTGAGCTAGGAATGCTAAATCTATAACCATAAAATATACTCTCTAGATTGTGCTAACCATAACAGATGCAAAGGCTAAACTCAAAATCGTAGACATGATCAATGGAAGTCCACAATCATAGTGCTGAAGAGACAAAACCACCTCAACGATCGTAGCAAATACTCAACCATCGTAGAGCAGACTCAACGATGACAAAAGTCCCATCAACAAAGCAAGAGTGCATCCTATGATGATAAGCTTCAAAACACAGCAATCCCTCTGATAAGCGCCTCAGGAACAAAACTAACCCTTAACTCACTCCAAGAGGTTGGCCCTTCCTGAGTTACCTTAAAAGAATGATATTTCAAAAACTTATCACAAGGATCCGACCAGACTCGACGATCGCAGATCGGACATGATGAATGCTGGACAGACTCGACGATTGTAGAACAGACACGATGAATGCTGGACAGACTCGACGATCGTAGATCAGACTCAATAAATGCAAAGCACTCAATGATCACAAAACTACATCAAACGATCGTAGTCCTCCCTAAGGACACCTCAGCTCTGCAGGAGCCAAGGGTAAATTAGTACAATCCCAATCAGTTAAAATCGTAGAAGCCAAGCAAAAGACGACACCTGTCCCACTAAGTAAAAAGGAGAGAGGGAAGTTGTAAGTACAAATTAAAATCATATTTTTTGAAATCAGAAGTTCGAAAGGTTATCTCTCTCATCCTCTCTCAAAGCAGAAACCCTAAATCAGAAGAAAGTTCAGTCATATCTCACTTCCAACTACAAAATCAATAGCGGCATCCAACGTTATCTCAGGCTACAGACTCTATTTTGATGAGTTCAAAATAGCTCAACCCTAGTTCCACAAGACTCTGGCCTTATTGAAGAAGGCAGGTCTCGAAGAAGCCTTGAGCACAGATACATTGATTTATCCCATGTTAGTGAAAGAGTTATACAAGAATGGAGTATTTGAAAATGACATCATCACCACGAGAGTAAGGGATTTGGAAATCAGACTGAAGGCCGAAGACATCAACCTCGTCTTAGGTCTTAAAAATGAATGGGATCCACTCTTAGATAGCGTAGACATCCAAGAGGGACTTAGAAGAATGCATCACAAGAAAATTCCATTTGTGAAAGGATACAAGAAGAAGGAGTCCCCACAGAGGTATAAATTTCTAGCCGATATATTTGGGAAATATATATGATGTAAGAGCTCAGGTCATGACTTTGTGAATGAAGTTCAACTTAAGCTCATGACCGCCATGAGTTATGGAATACAACTCAACTATGGAGCCCTATTGCTCGATTGGATTGGTAAGTGGCTCGTCAACTCAAAGAAATTAAAAAGCCCTCAGAAGATACTATACGGGCGATTCATAAGTATCATTCTACAATCAGCCCTGGGTGAAAAAATTGGGGATGAAGAAGGAGAAGCTATCAACCCAAATAGGCGAATGACCCTAGAAATTGTTTGAAAATTAGAAGAGGAACCCAACTGAGTATGTTCGAATGATGACCGAGTCCATTGGAAGAACAGGGGATCTGAAGGACTCAGGCCTTCCAAGAAACATGTATGTGGTCAGGGAGTTCACAGAAAAAGAATAAACCAACAAAGAAGAACCCTCTATCCTTACCAGAAAAAGTAAGGGCAAAAGGAAGCTAAAGGCTAGACTGTTAGAAGAGCCTCAAGGATCTACCACTGATATACCTGTAGAGTCCTCTGATATAGTGAATAGTGAATAGTGAATTGATTTTTTGACCAAATAGTGAATCCAGGAAAATTTTATGTTTATAGACTATTTTTACTAATTTCATCATTCCGGACTCAAATATCACGTCCGCGTCTCCAAATTCAACTCTGAACACAACTTTAATTTTAATAACATTCATCATTAATATTATAACTCACAATATTTAACAATCAGGTTGTTCCTAGGAAAAAGGGGGCTTTCCGAGAAGGATTTCTCTTTATTGGCGCGCAATTAGGTGACCAAACCTCTCCTTGACAGAACTTTTAGACATTATCAATTTTGCAAATAATAATATGAATAACTTTGCCGTCTAAATCATTAATTTAATAATATATCATATTATGCAGATGATACTGTAACAATAATTGAATCAATAATATGAAAGATATGATACAGCAATTATTGTAGCAATAATTGAGTATAACTGAGTGACTTCTCACGTAAGCATCAATAATCAATACCGTGTGCTACTATACAACTATGCGTATTACTGTACTTTTAACACCGGTTGTTTCAACAGTTAATGGTAAAACTTACGTCGTTATTTTCATAAAGTATTTTTGTCGTTTTCTCAATCCGACAATAATACCGTTGCGAGGTCCACCAATGATTGTACCATCGTACGGATATTTCCCGATAAAAAGAATATTCCCCGACCAATCGAATATTACATAACAACTTGCGTACTTTGCAAAATTTATAAATATAACCCATAACTATAATATTATATCAAATCCACACCATAATATTTAAAAAATTATTTTGAGAAAATTAAATATTTATTCATAAAATCTGGGGTCTCACAATCTCCCCTCCTTATGGAATTTCACCCTCGAAATTTAGTTACGTACTTGGTATGCTGAACAGGTGAGGATACCTCGACTTCATTTCAAATTCTAACTCTTGAGGTATAACCTTTAAGTGTTGAATACAATTTTTCTTATCCAAGATTTTAACACGTATCTCCTCAAATGTTAAATCAGCCATTATCTCATCCGGTTCTAAATTAATAATGTGGTTCGGGTCGTCCACATATTTACGTAACATCGATACGTTAAAAATGTTATGAACACGCAACATACTTTGCGGTAAAACGAGTCTATAGGCCACAGTTCCTACTTCATCGAGGATTTCAAATGGACCAATTAAATCGAGGGTTGATATTTCCTCTCTTCATTAATTCTTACTTCTAGAATAACGCCCTCTTGAACCTTCTTCATTCATCAGCTCTGAGTATGTAGCTTGAGCGGCTTTAATTTTATCGATTAAAATCAATTCTAATCGTATATTCGTTATCTTTACGTGGTTTCCTAGATTCCTTAACTCTATCTTCATCGTTTGTAAGTCATATAAAATGGGTCTTTGTGTTAACAACATCGCACTCATAAACGCATACAATCTTCTACTCAATGCGTCAGCTACCATGTTCTCTTTCCCACGATGGTATGGAATGGTACGATCGTAATCTTCAACAGCTCGAGCCAACATCTTTGGCGCATGTTACGTTCATTTTAAGTAAAGAAATATTTGAGGGTTTTAAAAATGGGTTTTGTACTGGGGTCAATACAAAATTCGATTTCACGCTCTAGGGTAGGCTACTTCAAGAATACGTTAAGAAATCTATTAACAATAGAAATGTCATTCAAAACTGTGACTCTCATCCAAGACTTGGATAGTACATCACATTGATACCTATCAACTTACCATCGTCATTCATGACATCACCTACAGAAAGTTTGGCTTCGATGCATTCCACACAAGGAAGTCAACAACGAAAGGCTCGGGGCTCTTTACTTATGGATTTATATGACAATGATTGACTTTAGTGGTTTGGTTGCTGGAATTCGCATAACAGGGTGGTTAGGAATATGAAAGCTAACAACCTTTACGAAAATCATGATGAGTAGTTAACTAATCGATTTCTGAAAATTGCATCAAAGGCAAGTATTTTCAAAGAGATAAGATCGACAGGTAACGTGAAAGTGTTGATTTGAATCAAACAAGATTTATAAATAGTAGAGGTAACGAAGGTTTCTCCCAACTGAGTTTCAACAGATAAATCAAAGCCTAACTTCTCCGGAGTTAAATTTATACATTGAGCACAAGCAAGAGAGATAAAAGAATAGGTAGAACCGGTATCGAATAAGGTATAGACTTCGCAAGAATTTATAATTAACTAACACGTGATAACTTCGTTCGATTCGTCGTCACGAAAAATGCTCTCCCTTAAACTACCGAATTTGACTTGTTCGTATCCGCCTTTGGTGCCACCGTTCCAGCTGGACTTGACTTCACTATACGACAAAATCGAGCTAAATGACCTTCTCTTCTTGAAATTTCCACTTATATTATCTTGGCCATGATTACCACCAAAGTGGTTACCATTCTTGGCATGATAATTTCCCCCACGATGGTTATCATTGTTCCGATGGCCGTTGTAATATCCGAGATTTCTATGTAATCTAATAATTTCAATAAACAAACTTATGTGAAATTCTTATGTGAAAGTTATTCATAAATGAATTATTTAATTTCATTATATGTTATGTGATAAGATGTAATGGAATGGTTGGTACAGTTGAGTCAACTGCTCAATTTGGATAAGTATGAAATTAATTCTAATTAATTTCGTGAGATGACTTTAAAACATGACTTTGAGTTCGGAGTGGAATTTAGTGACGCAGACAGCGTATTTGAGTCCGAAACGTCGAAATTAGTCAGGATAGACCGTAACCATGAAAATGCGTCACGGTTGACTTTTTGGTCAAGTCAATCAGGTGACTTTTTCGGGGAAAAAGTCAACTACGAATTTTGAAGTTGAGTTTGACAAAACGGATAGTTCCATGACGTCTGGGACATCGACTTTAGTAGGAATCAATATAAGTATCGAACACGTTTTTCTACGAGGGGCAAAGTGGTCAAAATGATTATTAATTGATTAAATGATTAAAATAATGTTTTTATTTACATAAAGTTCAGTTACTGGGAGTCCTTGGTACAATCTATATGGACAAGGGAGGGAGTATACGTACTATAAGGATTATTGAGGGAGAGGGGGTTACTCTTGTGTTATTAAACAAAAACCTTTCATTTTATTAACTCCTACCCATAATTAGCCTAATGAATTGTGAGTGTAATGATATCTGATCATGGGGGAGTTGTAATGGGCTGGAGATTTCAGTTTCATTACACTATAAATGAGGTATATACTTTCCATCTAAGCCTCTTCTTCCTTTCACAACAACTTTCTAACTAGAGAGCAAAAATAAAGAAAAGATAAGAAAATATTGAGGATTTTAGAGTGGTTCAAGGTGGGCTACGAATTCTGGAGAATCTTGCAAGCAAGGAAGGTGGTTATCAAGCTCCAATCAAAAAGAATTCACAACCAAGGTAAGCTATGAGACCCATTTTTATGTTCTTGAGGAAAAATAGTGAAAATGCATGTATATCTATGATAAATGTTTTTTTTGGCTTGGTGATGCCATGATTTCGTGTATTACTGCTATATGGATGATAAGAATGAAAATTCTGGTATATAACATGTTACTATTACATAAAGAATCATAGAATTCATGTATGCATGCTAAATATTTTATAAATTGCCTCTTAGTTGCTAATTTGATCAAAACATGAAAAGTTAGAGGGTTTGATTGTTGTAACATGTGTATATATGTTAGTAAATGTGGTCTGGACAGTAGGAATCAAATCCATGCTTGCTAGAATCAAAATCATAATTTTCTCAAAAGTTGGGTTAAACTAGTTTGCATGAGTTTTCAGAATTTTCGATCGCTTGAAATCATGTCTTCGGTAATCCGTTTGGTGCATGTAGTAAATTTGTAAAATAGTATGTAGCATGAAGTATAATCTGTTCAAATTTCATTCGGATCGAAGCTATATTGAGTGAGATATGAAAATCGTAAGCAAGCATGTTCACAACTAAAAATCTGCAGAAATCTGGAATTTCCAGAATTTTTCTAAGTATGAAATCTGTTCGGGCACGCTTTTCAAGATAGCCTGTTCGTGGTCTTAACTTGCTATTTTCTGGGATGTGCTATTTTTGTAAAATACTACGCTATATGGAGTATACTGTGTCAAAATTTCAGAGTCATATCATGTACAGATTGATAGGAATAAAATTGCAAAGTAGGCTGCTCGAACTGTCGAAAAAATTTCTGGGCAGCAAGAGCAGATTTTCCGTCAGGCCGGGTCTGATCCGGGTCGGGATCAGGTCGGGTCAGAAAATTTTAGAAACTTTATTTTGTCCAGATTTTCATACTGAACCCCTGCAACTTTAAGATGCAACCTGCTTGTGTAGTTTAAAGTGTATTTAATTAAGTATTAGTTTATAAAATATTAATATTAAAAAGGAAATTATTTTCTTTCATTTTGAAGTTTGAGAACCACTTCAACTATGTGAGGCTATGTGTTATGTGATTGAATAAGCTTGACCTATGTGATGCAACATGATATGTAATTGAATTGGTTTGAATATAAGTTAACTTAATAAATCTTAATAAAATAATAGGAGGCCCTTATACTTCAAACTAGATTGTGTATGAATGGTGATTAACTAGACACGTGTGATTAGGTTATGTGAAGGTTAATTGCTAGCGTTAATTGTAGCGGGCTTATCAGGTAAGTTTCCTAACCCTAATTTCTTTTGGGTATTTATTAAATCCTTACTAAAATTATCGCAGTAAGGGTAAGTATTGGACTTGTGTTAGTTATTTATTCGTGCAAGTTTCTTCGTTGAAAAGTCATACAAACTTCAATTATCTTGCAAGCTTATCGATGATTATTCAGTTATTATTTTAACTGCCATGTTTTTAAATTTCATTTCATTATCGAACTGTTCTAAGTATGTTCACGGCCGTTGTTTCCGGCTAGTTATTATTGATGGAAAAAGTGATTTAAAACAAATCTTTAGAATCTATTAAATGTTTACCAATCCAAAATGCTTTGGTGCGGTCTCACATGATTACTAAGATGAACAACCCGAATAAACGGGCAAATAGATGTCGGGAAAATAGTCCCATTTCTCTTATGCAGCTTAAAACTTAATACTTGTGCACAACGTAGGGTACAATAGGCTGATCACCTGGCGTACTTGCAGAGATCGTTTACAGTCTATTGGATTGTTAAACCGTTTGATGATTTTTGATGAAAGAAAATATGTTCAGTGTATTTTACACCACTTAGTATGATATTGAAAATTCTTAAATTTCCATTTTTGATGTTCCTATTTAACACTTGACAATCATTTCAACTGTTGAGGTTTAGCTATTCAACTACTTTAATTCCTGATGTATGTTTTCAAATTTCTGTATATACTTGTAGGGCAATTCGTGCTCATTCTTGCTTAAACCTTTCAGTTAAGGGTGAGAAGGCTGAGGGTTCGGGCAAGGACAAGGGAAAGTCCAAGATGAAGTGATGCTAATGGTTATGTAATAAGTTAATTATTTCCGCATATGTGTAATGTAGCGATAAACGCTAAGACTAAGTTCCAGTATGTTTTAAGGTTGTAAAGACTTGGGATGTTATTTCGATTATTTATGTAATGGGTAATATAATATTATTAGTATTCTTAAAGTTTACTTAGATAGATGATGTTGTATGTTGTATAGTGAGCATCAAGTCCTGTAATCAATGTTACAGGGATTTGGGGGCATCACAGGTTGGTATCAAAGCTTTAGGCTATAAACCTTAGGTGGGGAACCTTGGGCTATAACATTAGAGAGAGTTAGTGGAGATGATAGGGAGATGAACTCACATAGAGTTCTAAGTGTAGTGTCAAATCTATTTTTCTAGAAACAAAATCAATATCTATTTTTCTAATCGAGTTGATTTGTGTTTTAATTGTAGGATGTCAGGAGAAGAGGAAGTTAGAGATATTCGTGTAGTAAGTGAGCAGTTAGTGACAGCTGTACCTGAGCCTATAGCTGAGGCAGCACCTGAGTCAGACCTTGAGGATTATCCGGAAGAGGAAGAGGAGCCCGAGGAGGACTCCGAGGAGGTACCTGAAGACACTATGCTGGATGAGTTGATGGACAGGATTGTCGAACTGGACGACAAGGTCCACGAGTTAGAGGAGTTGTATTAGGGGGAACAACAAGCTGCAGCTTTGCTGGGAGCATTGGTGGACCACCTGGTAATTAGGAATGGGGATCTAGCCGACAAGCTGCGGGTTGAATGCCAGAAGTCGGTTAGGCTGAAGGATGAGAGGGATGCTATCAGAAACCACTTGGAACATACCATTAATGGGTTGGAGTCGAGGATTCAGAGTCTCCAACTTGACAAGCAGATTATTACCACTTTCTGGGGAGATGAGAGAAGAGACCGTGTTAGGGCTGAGAAGCTAACCGGAGAGTTGGAGGGAGAAGTTAGAGACAAGAAGGTTAAGATAAACAAGATGAAATACATGTTCAAGTCGGCACATGGAAGGTTCCAGCATAGGGTGCGTCACTTTCCACGTGAGGAGCGCCGGTCTGGCCGTTTTATAAGCCGAGAGCTGGTGAAAGAGATAGCAGATGAGGAGCATGAGGACACCATTAGGCGGGGTCTTTAGTTATTATGATAAACTTTTTCCTAGTAACAAATAAAATGATTATCTATGTAATAAAAAGCTTGGTTTCTGTTTTTACCAAGTGATTGATGCCACGTTATGTAAATGGCGTAATGCCATAAGACGATGAAATACTTTGAGTATTATGTTTATAAATAAATATGTTTTTATTTAAGTATGGATGTGATGGTTCAGTTTTTACGAATTCTATATGCTTTAGAGTAAGTTATGAAATAATAATATTAAGTTCATTTTGAACAGATAGATGGCTAGAGGAAGACGTCGCCAAGCACCCGAGGGATCAGACGGTAATGCTGGGGATCCACCGAACCCTATGCAGCAGTTTGTAGACATGTTAATGGGGGCACTTCAAAATCGAACCCCGAATGTCAACAACCCTCCAGTGGCCCCTGTGGCACACTTTAATGACTTCAAAAGCACGAGACCACCTGAGTTCAAAGGAACTACAAAACCCATCGAAGCCCATACTTAGGTTAAGGAAATCGAAAAGGCGTTTGCTATCGCCCGAGTAGGAGACGACCAGAAAACTATCTTCGCCATGCATATGCTGAAAGGTGAAGCCAACTACTGGTGGGAGGAAAATCAAACACGAGCTGGAGAAGGTGTGATACCTTGGGAAGGGTTCAAGAAAATCTTTTTCGAGAATTATTTTCCTGTTAGCATGCAGAGTCGCATGGAGATGCGATTCCTGGAGCTAAAATAAGAAGATATGACGGTACCGCAGTACGCTGCAAAGTTTAACGAGCTGGAGAGGTTCGCACCTCATCAA
Organism: Panax japonicus; assembly: GCA_020205505.1. NCBI lineage: Eukaryota > Viridiplantae > Streptophyta > Magnoliopsida > Apiales > Araliaceae > Panax > Panax japonicus. The sequence goes on from CM035091.1 coordinate 76,077,245, forward strand.
GTTGACACTGAGGAGAGAAAGACGAGGAGGTTTGAGCAAGGCCTCAAACCATGGTTATACATCAGACTTTCGGTGCTGCAGACGAACAGTTTCGCGACTCTAAAGGGGAAGAATGTCTATTTTAATTACGGGCAGGAGGGCCACATCTCTCCCAACTGTTCTGCACCGAAGAGAAATGGATGTTTCAACTGTGGAGCATTAGATCATCAGGCGAAGAGCTACCCAAAGAAGAACTCAGTAGGAGGAAATGAAGGGAGGGGACCAAGCGGTGGAACTCTCACAATTGGTGGACCACCAACTCAGAATTGACCAATAGCAAGGACATTCAACATGACGGTTCAGGATGCGGTTGCATCCAGGGACGTGGTTTAAGGTATCATTCCGATCAATGATATATCTGCTTACATATTATTTGATTAGGGTGCTACTTGTTCCTTCGTTTCGCATGAATTCTCCTAACGATTAAACTTACCTCAGGAAGAATTAGAATATCCTATGAACATAGAAGTTGCTAATAAGGAAGTCATTCCCGTTAACCATGTCCATAGGAATTGCGTTGTAGATATCAGGGGATATAGGTTACCTGTGGACTTAATCCAAATTCAATTAGGAGAATTTGATGTAATTCTAGGGATGGATTAGTTATTTAACCTATGGAGCAATGATAGATTGCCAGAAAAAGTGTATAACCCTTAAGACTCCCGAGCAGTCTAAGGTAGTGTTCTATTGGAGTAGGTCGCCGAGACACTCAAGCTGTCTGACGATGATGCAAGCGAGGAAGTTACTAAAAAAGGGATGTGTAGGTTATTTGGCCCATATCGTCGATACTCAGAAAGTAGGGTTAGAAATGGGACAAATATTAGTAGTGAATGAATTTCCAGATGTATTCCCGGAAGAATTGCCAGGTCTTCAGCTGGATAGAGAGGACGAATTCGTTATAGATTTAGTACCAGGAACGACACCAATTTCGAAAGCCCCATACAGAATGGCACCGGCAGAGATGAAGGAGCTGATGGTACAGTTGCAAGAATTATTGGATAGGAAGAATATTCAACCAAGTGTGTCTCCCTAGGGAGCACCAGTGTTGTTTGTGAAAAAGAAGGACGGGTCGATGAGACTGTTCATCGATTATCGAGAACTGAACAAGGTAATGATCAAGAACAAGTACCCGTTACCTAGGATAGATGACCTGTTTGATCAGTTGAAGGGAGCGAAATATTTTTCCAAAATCGATTTGAGGACGTGGTATCACCAGTTGAAGTTGAGAAAAGAGGATATACCTAAGACAGCGTTCAGAACTCGTTACGGTCACTACGAGTTTCTAGTAATGTCGTTCGGGTTAACAAACGCACCGGAGGCATTTATGGACATGATGAATCGGGTATTCAAACAGTATTTAGATAAAATCGTAGTTGTGTTCATAGATGATATCCTGATCTTTTCCAAGACTTGGGAAGATCATGCTGAACATTTAAGATTAGTATTGGAAGCATTGAGAAGGGATAAATTATACGCAAAATTTTCGAAGTGCGAGTTCTGGTTAGAAAAAGTTCAATTTCTGGGTCACGTGATCGACAAGGACGGAATCTCTGTGGATCCAACAAAGGTGGAAGCGGTTCAGAATTGGGAACAACTAAGGACACCGACGGAAGTAAGAAGTTTCTTAGGATTGGCAGGCTACTACAGACAGTTCATTCAAGATTTTTCAAAGATAACAGGAACATTGACGAATTTAACGAAAAAGTCGGTGAATTTTGTCTGGACTGAGAAGTGTGAAGAGAGTTTTCGAGAACTCAAGAAGAGATTGAGTGAGGCACCGGTGTTGTCGTTACCAGAAGATACAGGTGACTTCGTGATTTTCAATGATGCGTCACACAAGGGGCTTGGCTGTGTGCTTATGCAATATGGTAAAGTCATTGCGTACGCATCGCGCCAGTTGAAAGATTATGAGAAGGGATATCCTACCCATGACCTGGAATTGGCAGCGATAGTATTTGCCCTCAAGATTTGGAGACACTATTTATATGGTGTGAAGTGTGAAATATACATAGACCATAAAAGTCTGAAGTATATTTTCACGCAAAAGGTGTTAAATATGAGGCAGAGAAGATTGTTGGAGCTAATAAAGGATTACGATTGCGATATTTTGTATCATCCGGGGAAAGAGAACGTGGTAGCAGATGCGTTAAGCAGAAAGGGCAGTGGTAGATTGGCAATGCTAACAGCTCAGGAGGAGTTAATCAAGGAGATGGCCAGTTTGGAACTAGAGATAAAGAGGCCGAGAGAGCCAGATGGGAAATTGTTCGTAGTGGAGGTTCGTCCAACTCTATTGGACAAGATCAAGGAAGCACAAGGCGGTAATGAAGAATGTGAGAAAATGAAGAAAAGAATTTCCAACGGAGAGGAGCTTAAATTCAGCATGGTTGGTGATGGTCTGTTAAAATTTGAGGAGAGAATTTGGGTGCTAGCGGTATCTGAGTTAAAGGAAGAAATCTTGTAGGAAGCTCATAGTTCAAGTTACTCAATCCACCCGGGAAGCACAAAAATGTATCAGGATCTTCGTCAACATTATTGGTGGCCCAGTATGAAAAGAGAGGTCGCTGAGTGCGTTAGCAAGTGTTTAACTTGTCAGCGAGTCAAGGCAGAACATCAGAGACTGAGTGGGTTACTTCAACCTTTAGAGATTCCAGAATGGAAGTGGGAGCATATCACGATGGATTTTGTGGTAGGACTTCCAACTACGTAGAAGGGTTACGATGCAATGTGGGTGATCGTCGACCGATTGACCAAGTCAGCGCATTTTTTGCCAATCAAGATCAGATATACCTTGGATCAGTTGGCTAAGCTTTATATCAAAGAGATCGTTTCCAGGCACGGTGTACCAGTTTCAATTGTGTCAGATCGCGATCCGCAGGTTCACAGAAAATTTCTGGAGAAGTTTTCAAGAACACTTGGGGACGCAACTAAGGTTGAGCACCGCGTATTATCCTCAAACAGATGGGCAGAGTGAGAGGACTATTCAAACATTGGAGGACATGCTGAGAGCATGTGTGATGGATTTCAAAGGGAGCTGGGATGACCACCTACCGTTGGTGGAATTTGCATACAACAACAGTTACCACGCGAGCATCGGGATGCCACCGTATGAAGCTTTATATGGAAGGAAATGCAGAACTGCCATTTTGTTGGGATGAAGTAGGAGAACGTCAACTGCTAGGGCCAGAATTGGTACAACAAACTGCAGATATGATCAAAACTATTCGAGCAAGGCTAGTGACGGCTCAAGATCGACAGTAGAAATATGATGATCTTCATCAGGCAACAACGAGACTTCGATGTCGGCACTTATGTGTTTCTAAAAGTATCACCTTGGAAAGGGAATGTGAGATTTGGGAAGAAGGGGAAACTTAGTCCCAGATTCATAGGACCCTTTGAAGTTCTGAGACGAGTCGGTGAGGTAGCTTATGAAATAGCTTTACCTCCGGAGCTAGAACATATACACAATGTATTCCACATTTCAGTCTTAAGACCATATAAGCAGGACCACAAACATGTCATAGAGTATGAACCCTTTCAGTTAGAAAAAGACTTAACTTACGAAGAGGTTCCAGTGCAGATAATTGATAGAAAAGAACAAGTATTAAGAAATAAAATAATACTTTCTGTTAAGGTAGTATGGAGGAACCACAACGCCGAGGAGGCTACGTGGGAACTCGAGGAGAAAATGATGAAAAACTACCCTAATCTGTTTGTTTGATGTGTAATGATTTCGGGGACGGAATCCTTATAAGGGAGGGTGAATGTAATATCCGAGATTTCTATGTAATCTAACAATTTCAATAAACAAACTTATGTAAAATTCTTATGTGACAGTTATTCATAAATGAATTATTTAATATCATTATATGTTATGTGATAAGATGTATTGGAATGGTTGGTACAGTTGAGTCAACTATTCAATTTGGATAAGTATGAAATTAATTCTAATTAATTTCGTGGGATGACTTTAAAACATGACTTTGAGTTCGGAGCAGAATTTAGTGACGCAGACAGCGTATTCGAGTCCAGAACGTCGAAATTAGTCAGGATAGACTGTAACCACAAAAATGCGTCACGGTTGACTTTTTGGTCAAGTCAATCGGTTGACTTTTTCGGGGAAAAAGTCAACTACAAATTTTGAAGTTGAGTTTGACAAAACGGATAGTTACATGACGTCCGGGTCGTCGACTTTAGTAGGAATCGATATAATTATCGAACACGTTTTTCTACGAGAGGCAAAATGGTCAAAATGATTATTAATTGATTAAATAATTAAAATAATGTTTTTATTTACATAAATTTCAGTTACTGGGAGTCCTTGTGACAGTCTATATGGGACAAGGGAGGGAGTATACGTACTATAAGGATTATTGAGGGAGAGGAGGTTACTCTTGTGTTATTAAACAAAAACCTTTCATTTTCTTAACTCCTACCCATAATTAGCCTAATGAATTGTGAGTGTAATGATATCTGATCATGGGGGAGTTGTAATGGGCTGGAGATTTCAGTTTAATTACATTATATATGAGGTATATACATTCCATCTAAACCTCTTCTTCCTTTCACAACAACTTTCTAACTAGAAAGTAAAAATAAAGAAAAAAGAAGAAAATATTGAGGATTTTAGAGTGGTTCAAGGTGGGCTACGAATTTTGGAGAATCTTGCAAGCAAGGAAGGTGGTTATCAAGCTCCAATCAAGAAGTATTCGCAACCAAGGTAAGCTATGAGACCCACTTGTACGTTCTTGAGGAAAAATAGTGAAAATGCATGTATAGCTATGATAAATGTTTTGTTTTGGCTTGGTCATGCCATGATTTCGTGTATTACTTCTATGTGGATGATAAGAATCAACATTCTGGTATATAACATGTTACTATTACATAAAGAATCATAGAATTCATTTATGCATGCTAACTATTTTATAAAATGCCTCTTAGTTGCTAATTTGATCAAAACATGAAAAGTTAGAGGGTTTGATTGTTGTAACATGTGTATATATATTAGTAAATGTGGTCTGGACAGTAGGAATCAAATCAATGCATGCTAGAATCAAAATCATGATTTTCTCAAAAGTTGGGTTAAACTAGTTTGTATGAGTTTTCAGAATTTTCGGTCGCTTGAAATCATATCTTTGGTAATCCATTTGGTGAATGTAGTAAATTTGTAAAATAGTATGTAGCATGAAGTATAATCTGTCCAAATTTCATTCGGATCGAAACTATATTGAGTGAGATATGAAAATCGTAAGCAAGCATGTTCACAACAAAAATCTGCATAAATCTGGAATTTCCTGAATTTTCTAAGTATGAAATCTGTTCGGGCAAGCTTTTCAAGGTAGCCTGTTCGTGGTCTTAACTTGCTGTTTTCTGGGATGTGATATTTTTGTAAAATACTACGCTATATGGAGTATATTGTGTCAAAATTTCAGAGTCATATCATGTACAGATTGATAGGAATAAAATTGCAAAGTAGGCTGCTCGAACTACCGAAAAAATTTATGGGCAGCAAGAGTAGATTTTTTGGGTCGGGTCGGGCCGGGTCTGATCCGGGTCGGAAAAATTTCAGAAACTTTATTTAATTAAATATTAGTTTATAAACATATTAATATTAAAAAAGAAATTGTTTTCTTTCATTTTGAAGTTTGAGAACCACTTCAACTATGTGAGGCTATGTGTTATGTGATTGAATAAGCTTGACCTATGTGATGCAACATGATATGTAATTGAATTGGTTTGAATATAAGTTAACTTAATAAATCTTATTAAAATAATAGGAGGCCCTTATACTTCAAACTAGATTGTGTATGAATGGTGATTAACTAGACACAGTGTGATTAGGTTATGTGAAGGTTAATTGCTAGCGTTAATTGTAGCGGGCTTATCAGGCAAGTTTCCTAACCCTAATTTCTTTTGGGTATTTATTAAATCCTTACTAAAATTATCGCAGTAAGGGTAAGTATTGGACTTGTGTTAGTTACTTATTCGTGCAAGTTTCTTCAGTTGAAAAGTCATACAAACTTCAATTATCTTGCAAGCTTATCGATGATTATTCAGTTATTATTTTAACTGCCATATGTTTAAATTTTATTTCATTATCGAACTGTTCTAAGTATGCTCCTGGCTGTTGTTTCCGGCTAATTATTATTGATGGAAAAAGTGATTTAAAACAAATCTTTAGAAGCTATTAAATGTTTACCAATTCAAATTGCTTTTGTGTGGTCTCATATGATTACTAAGATGAACAACCCGAATAAATGGGCAAATAGATATCGGGCAAATAGTCTCATTTCGCTTATGCATCTTAAAACTTAATACTTGTGCACAACGTAGGGTACAATAGGCTGATCACCTGGCGTACTTGCAGAGATCGTTTACAGTCTATTGAATTGTTAAACCGTTTGATGATTTTTGATGAAAGAAAATATGTTCAGTGTATTTTACACCACTTAGTATGATATTGAAAATTCTTAAATTTCCATTTTTGATGTTCCTATTTAACACTTGACAATCATTTCAACTGTTGAGGTTTAGCTATTCAACTGCTTTCATTCCTGATGTATGTTTTCAAATTTCTATATATACTTGTAGGGCAATTCGTGCTCATTCTTGCTTAAACCTTTCAGTTAAGGGTGAGAAGGCTGAGGGTTCGGGCAAGGACAAGGGAAAGTCCAAGATGAAGTGATGCTAATGGTTATGTAATAAGTTAATTATTTCCGCATATGTGTAATGTAGCGATAAACGCTAAGACTAAGTTCCAGTATGTTTTAAGGTTGTAAAGACTTGGGATGTTATTTCAACTATTTATGTAATGGGTAATATAATATTATTATTATTGTTAAAGTTTACTTAGATAGATGATGTTGTATGTTGTATCGTGAGCATCAAGTCCTGTAATCGATGTTACACGGATTTGGGGGCGTCACAGTCGTTGCCACCGGTATGATTATTATCGTGTTGTTGGTCGTTACCTTTTGCTTGAGCTAACTCATTATCGCTCTCCAATAACTGAGCCTTATTCACAATATCTGAATATAAACAAAGTTTATGAGAAATGAGGTATTGACGTATTTTGGGTTTCAAACCTCGCAGAAACATTCGTGTCATTCTCTCCTCATTATCGACCAAATGGGATGCAAACCGGGATAACTTCGCAAACTTAGCCTCGTAATGCGACACGTTCATATTGTTTTGCTCCATTGCACATCTCAAAATTTTTAGATGTCATTCTCAAATATTGTCACAAAACAAGGGTTAATTAAAAAAATTAACATATCACATATTATCCCTATATTCTGATCGAACAATTAAATACCAATTAAACTTAGGTAGGTCATACTAGCGAAGGAACTCCCCATCTCTCCCCTCCTAGTTCTTATCTCACATCTCAGCCAGGAATCATATCCCTAAGCTTTGATACCAACGGTGACGCCCCCAAAACAGGTATACATCACCCATCTTGAGTCGCCAGATACATGGTACAGAATTCAAATACAACTTAATAATACAACTGTCGTGTACAATACGACAAAACATAAACTGTGAGTTTGAATACAAATATTGTCTACTAGAGAGTATACAAACTCAAAAGGAGTCCTCATTACAATTATTATCACATTATATCACAGAATAGTGAGGACTACTAATGCACCATCTAGGACCATCACTCTGTTCCCCGACTAGTCCCAGCTACGTTCTCATTTCCTCACGAGAACAGTGAAAGAAAGGGTGAGCTTCAACTAGCTCAGTAAGAAATATTATGAATAAGATAATGCAGAATAATTTATCGTTAGCCTTCAACAGTGTTAAACTGATAAAATATAAAAACTATCAAGTTTAACTGTAGCGGAACAAGCAATCCATTAGAAGAGTCAAGTAGGGAATAAAATCTACTATCTTCTATGATTTAAAAGGTTTTTCATCACTTTTATCGCTGAGACTCAGCTTAATAAATAATCCACATCATCGAATCACCCCTGCACTACGGCCAAGGATATTCTTTAGTATCACGACCACGAATTATCCATACACTACAGCTAAAGATAATCATGTTTTCATCAACGATCCTGATCATGCCATAAAACAATTCATCTTTGCACTACGACCAAAGAGAATCCATAGCCATAATCAAACCAAAAATTGTTCATCAATGCACTACGGGCCAATGAGGAACTTTTTCAACATCATTTGTAACATTACGGTTATGATAATACCGAATAATCCCTGGTCATAATCATACCAAGTCCATCTATGCACTACAGGCCACAGATGACTTTCAACAAAATATAAACATGAGGATGATGACAATGATATAAGAATTCAATAAAATAAGTTCAAGAATTAATTTATCTAGGAACTGATAACGTCCAAATTGTCAACGTGATACTGCTTTGTAGAGTAAAATTCAAGAATGCTCAGAAGAATATTTCCATGAAAATATACTGGATGAAGTGCAAATATCAAGATATTCCACTAATTTCATGGAGTATAGAAGTCAAAGTTTTAACCAATTGAGTATAATAAAGAATGGAATAACAAAAGAAATCATCATGCATGCAATAGACTGCACATGCAGATCATTCCAACAGAATAATAAATAACGGAACTAGGTCCAGCGTAAAACGCACAGACAGGATATTCCAACAGAATAATAAAGAATGGAACCAGGTCCGGCGTAAAACGCACCGACAGGATATTTCAACAGAATAATAAATAACGGAACCAGGTCCAGCGTAAAACGCACAGACAGGATATTCCAACAGAATAATAAAGAATGGAATATTAGAAGAATTTCACTATATATGCAGTACTTTGCATAGACAGGTTATTCCAACATAATAATAAAGAATGGAATAACATAAGAATTTCACCAAGTATAGGGTAGCCCGCGTATACAGGTTATTCCAATAGAATAATAAAGAATGGAATAACAGAAGTTCTCTTCATAAATAAGAAAGAAAGAGTACCCCTTACGAGTACAACAAATAATATCCCCTGCCTTGGAAAAACTGGATACTGGAATAGTGAGGTAGAAGACATCTCTTCTTCTTTCTCTCTATAATTTCTCTCTACAATAATTGCTCTAAAGCGTTTGTGAATTGGTGAGAAATGAAAGAAGAATGAGCTTCTATTTATAGGAAAATATAATTTCGCTAATTGCACGTTTTGGGGGCTTGAAATATTACAGTATAATACCTTCCTCTTTTTCTTCATTTTTAATTTAGTCCTGCAAGTATTATCAAACTTGCACCAACTCCCCTAATAGTAAATAATGTGAATCAATAGTAAATCATGTGACTCAATAGTTCTAATCATGTGATAAAAATAATTACAGTATAGTACCTTCATCTATACCTCCATTTTTAACTTAGTCATGCAAGTATTATCAATTTTGCACCAACTCCCCTAATAGTACAAGAATGTGATTCAATAGTACACACATGTGAACAAATAGTTATATAAGCATATGAATTAGTAGCAATTAATTGCTCATTTATCCGATAAATTACCTGATTTAACAATATAACCCACGGACATCAATTATCTTCGGAATATATGTCGATTTTCACTAACACGAACAATTCCAACATAATGAAACTATTTTTATCAACAATATAAATTTTGAAATTTCAAAGTTTGACTTTTCCCAAAAAAGTCAACTGTTGACTTTTTGACCAAATAGTGAATCCCGAAAATTTTTGTGTTTATAGACTATTTTTACTAATTTCATCGTTCCGGACTCAAATATCACGTCCACGTCTCCAAATTCATCTCCGAACACAACGTCAATTTTAATAACATTCATCATTAATATTATAACTCACAATATTTAATAACCAGGTCGTTCCCAGGAAAGAGAGGGCTTTCCGATAAGGATTTCTCTTTATTGGCGCGCAATTAGGTGACCAAGCCTCTCCTTGACAGAACTTCTAGACAGTTGTCAATATTGCAAATAATAATATGAATAACTTTGCCGTCTAAATCTTTGATTTAATAATATATCATATTATGCAGATGATATTGTAACAATAATTGAATTAATAATATGAAAGATATGATGCAGCAATTACTGTAACAATAATTGAGTATAACTAAGTGACTTTCACGTACGCATCAATAATCAATACCGTGTGCTACTATGCAACTATGTGTATTACTATAATTTTAACACCGGGTGTTTCAACAGTTAACGGTAAAACTTCCGCCGTTATTTTTATAAAGTATTTTTGTCGTTTTCTCAATTCGACAATAATTCTGTTGCGGGGTCCACCAATGATTGTACCATCGTACGGATATTCCCAGACAAAAAGAATATTCCCCGACCAATCGAATATTATATAACAACTTGTGTACTTTACAAAATTTATAAATATAACCCACAACTATAACATTATATCAAATCCACACCATAATATTTAAAAAATTATTTTGAGAAAATTAAATATTTATTCATAAAATCTGGGGTCTCACAGGAGATCCCTGAGATTCTCATGATAGAGAATACACCAGCTAAGGGGGAGATGCATGAAGCTCAAAAGGTGCTCTAATTGAGGGGGAGTTTATGAGCCTACAAGAAGATGATCAAGTTGAGGGGGAGCCTCAAGATATCTCCATGGCAGAAGAAGATGTTCCTGCCAGAAATGAAGAGGAACCAGTAATAGGTCATTAAGAGCCCATTGAGATAATGGAGTCTTCCAACGAAGACAGAGAAGAGGAAGAAGAAGATAATGACCTACAGATCACTGGTGTGGGCAGAGATGAGTATAGAAGTTATCTCTACAATCAGATGCTCTCATACCTTCCCATGATGCCATATCATCAAGCCCAAATCCTAAACTCTTGGGATCACATGTTCTGGAGCTTCAAAGAGTATCCAGCCATCTCAGTATTGGCTCATGGATTTCCAAGAAAATTCAACTTTGCCAAGAAATTGCTTACCAACAACTCTTCCTCAAAGGATATACATGAGGTACTGTCTGTCCCAAACCTCTTCAGAGTTAATCACTTACCATCATCCTCATTTAGCTATTTTTATGAATTCCCAAGATGGTTGGAAGTGATACTTCGTCCACTAAATCAATTTCCAGTTACAGAATCCCAAAATTCTGTAACTGAGGAACCAAATGCAGTCAACTTTATTTTTCTCCCACAAACCACCAACTCTACGATCCCTGACTCTAGTCCCATCGTAAAGTCCCAAATAGAAATCGTAGAGCCACATATTCCAAACATAGAAACTCAGGCTCCTCCATCAGACATACCATCCTCCTCCTCCAATGACTATTTTAGTCTTGATCTTGCTCTCTACTCCCTGCAAGATCAATCCCAGAAAAATCCCGTCCATTCAACAATCCTCAAACCAATGATACTCCTCCAAATCTATCCACAAAAGATGACTTGAATGAAGTGTCCATGAACATGGTAGAGAACATTGAAGAAAGCTTGGACACTCACTCAGACCTCATTCATCTCCAGCTGAATCAAATGATTACTGCTGCAAATAATATCCCTGGCACACTAAATGCTAAGCCTACAAAGAAACTGAGGGAAATTATCCAAGAAATTCTTCAAAGCATGAAGGACAGAGATGAGATTCATTTACAAATAGCTACCAAGCAAAGAGAGGTTGTTCTTGACATGGAGAGAAATCAAGAAGTCCAAAATAAACTTATGATGGAGAACATCATAAACCTGAAAGCTTCAGTCAATGAATTCCAAAAAGCTTATGTGAATCAGGAACATCAGACTGACATTGTTCTCACTACCCTCCGAAACAAATAAGCTAGATCTGAAATACAGATCAAGGAAAGTCGAGAGGACATTGCTCAAACACAGAGCCAAATAAACGAGCTTGTCCAAGGAGTAAATCGACTTTCTGCAGACATTCGAACCCTAGATACTGACATAAAGGGGGAGAATAAATGGAAAAAAGTTCAAGGAGCACACAGAGATCAGGGCAGAGGCAGAGGAGGTGAAGGAAACCAAGAAAGGGGAAGAGGACAATTTTCACGAAGCCCTCCTGCAAGACAGTCCCACCAACAAACTCCACGATCAAGCAATCAGACTCAACGATCTGATCATCAGGAAGTCTTGATGGCTAAGCCTTTAAGAAGTCAAGGACCTAACTACAAGCTCACTAAATATGACCACCACAGGCCTAAGAATGCCAATTGGAGATCCAGCATTCATGAATAGGCATGATCACAACCCGATAGTAAGTCCGAGTAAGCTGGAAGAGTTAGCCAGAATAGATGAAGCTAGCAGGAAAAGAAGGGCTGAGAAGTATGCTAATCCTCCAAGGAAAAGGTCAAAGAAATAGAGATAAGCTTGAAACATTAAATTCTTATTGATGTAAAGCTAAAATGCAATATTTCTTGAACATCAATAAATTCATGCTTATTCTCTAGAAATTTTAGCTGCTCACTGAAATACTAAGTCATGTTTAAATTTCCTGCAAATGTATCTAGACACCAATAATCATGACAACAAATCTCCTTGGTTATATCAACATCAAATAGAGGGAGATTGTTGGGAGAATGCATATTATGATTTGATATTTTAATGTATATGCTCATGATTATTTGTAAAGTCCTTCAAGTAAGATATGTACAAGGACTTAGTGATAGATCAAATTTGTTAGGTTGATCTAAGCTCTTAACGTGTATCATTCTTTAATGGAATGGATAGATAAAAAGATCAAAGCTGTTAGGTTGATCTTGAGATGTAATAGATAGGCTTCGAAGAAATCGGAGTATATAAATTTGATCAACATTGCAGAAGTCAAGGCAGAAACGTAGAGCTTCAAAGATCGTAGTGTGCTTGCCTTGAAGGGCCTCTTCAAAAATCGAAGAGTGGTCTTAACGTTTGCCAAGCCAACTCAACGATCGTAGTGTGCTAAAGGAAACGTAGAGTTTACAAGTCAACGATCGTAGAGTGCTCTCAGAAATATAGAGTTTATAACTCAAGCAAGCAGAGATAGTAGTGTGCAAAGACTTAAGAGAAATCGTAGTGCTCTCGGTTGATAGCATCAGACCAGACACCAAGGCGACTAAGTCACCACGATCTGAATATTAGAGTATCATAATCTGAATCGTAAAGTGTCATCTATCTTGTGTCAGGTAACGTCGAGCCTCATAATTTATGTGGAGATAGGTCCCAACAAAAGATGAATGGATTCTAAACGCTGCAGTACTCACTAGTCCCAAAGTTATAAGAAATTTCCTTAGTATGCAACAAAGAAGCGTATTGAAAAAGCTAAGGAAAGTACCATTGGTAAGGGGAAAACACCTTTTCAGGTGTTAGGTGAGAAAGCAGTCTGCAGTGTTAGTGGGCCAGAATGCAGCTCAAAAGATGTGCAGAAATGTCTCCATCAAAGAACAGAAAAGTGAAATGCATTTAATGCTTCAATAGATGGATCCAACGGATAGTTTTCAAGATCACATATATACAAATCAAGCAGATGAGTGTGAGATAAGCAAGCATTGAACAAACAACATGAACAACTCTCAAAGCTCAACTCTATGATCTGAGAAATTACAAAGCTTGCTCAGCTACTCAGTTCTTTCGAACAAGTGCTTAAACAGCAACTGAGTAGTAACTCTCAAGAACTCAACATCTATCAATCAACTGAAGAAGAGTACCAAGTCTACTGGACTTGAAGAGTTCTAGATGAACTGTAAGAGAACCAAGTCTGCTGGACTTGAAAAGTTCAAGAGTGAACTAAGAAGTTCCTAGACTGCTGGTCTAGAAGGAATCTGCGTGATTCAAAAGTTGTAAAAGACATCCTTAGTGGATTTCCTACTCGTTGAGTAGAAGAGTGGACTGGGAGTTTTAAGTACTCTGAACCACTTAAAACGACTGTCTTTTACATTCATACTATAACTTCTATATCTGCCATAACTACTATAACTGTCTCACTCTCATAACACCACTACTTTGCAAAAGAGATTAAAATAAACATAAATTTCGCTAAGTTTTAATCATCATTAACTAACAAGTTTAAAACGAAAAGATTTTTGAAATATCTATTCAACCCCCCCTTCTAGATAACTATTGTGTCTACTAAGAACTAACACAATTCTTTTCAAAGATCAATCTTCGTTTTGGATATCATCAGCTGAAGGTTTAACCTGAGGATATTCCAAAGACTGCTTTCAGAACTCCGTATGGGCATTATGAATTCTTAGTCATGTCTTTTGGATTGACTAATTCTCCTGCTGCTTTCATGGATATGATGAACCGTGTGTTTAAAGAATATTTGGATCATTTCGTTGTTGTCTTTATTGATGGCATCCTCAACTATTCCAAAAGCCGTGAAGATCATGAGCGCCATTTGAAGCTGGTAATCCAAAGGCTTCGTGATAACAAGATATATGCCAAGCTGAATAAATGCGTGTTCTGGCTTGAGGAAGTAGCATTCCTTCGGTACGTGGTGTCAAAATATGGAGTATCTATTGACCCGGCGAAAATTGAAGCAATACAAAGTTGGGAGCAATCGAAGTCGGTGATCGAAGTACGTAGCTTTTTGGGCTTAGCTGGTTATTATTGGAGATTCGTGGAAGGATTTTCTAGAATAGCTACTCCGTTAACTCAGCTGACTCGTAAAGATACAAAATTCGTATGGAGCGAGGAATACGATAAGAGTTTCCAAGAGCTTAAGAGGAGACTCATTTTAGCACATGTTCTGACAATACCGTCTGGTTCAGATGGATTTGTTATCTATAGTGATGCTTCGGGCAAAGGGTTAGGATATGTTCTCATGCAACATGGGAAAGTCATAGCCTATGCCTCGCGATAACTTAAGGAATATGAGTGGAATTATCCTACTCATGATCTAGAGTTGGCAGCAGTCATTTTTACGTTGAAGATATGGAGACACTACTTATATGGGGAGAAAGTGGAGATCTACACAGATCATAAAAGCCTCAATTATTTCTTCACCCAAAAAGAGCTCAATATGCAGCAACGACGTTGGCTCGAGTTATTGAAAGATTACGACTATACCATTCAATACCATCCTGGAAAAGTGAACGTGGTAGCTAACGCATTAAGTAGAAGATCTTATGCAGGAACGAGTGCGATGTTGTCAACAAAAAGGCCCATTTTGTGTGATTTACACAAGTTGAAGATAGAATTCAAGACTCCAGGGACCCATGCGATGATGTCAAGTATACGCATAGAACCAACTTTAATCGATAAATTTAAAGTTGCTCATGCCACAGATCAAGAGCTGATGCGTATGAAGAAAAAAGTACAAGAAGGTACTATTCCATAAGCAAGAATCGATGAAGATGGAATACTTTGAGTCCATTCCAGACTTTGTGTTCCTAACGATTCTGACTTGAAGCATAGAATCATGATGGAGGCACACAACACGCCGTTTGTAATCCATCTTGGGAATACCAAAATGTATCATGATCTTTGACATACATTTTGGTGGAACAATATGAAGAGAGAGATCGAGAAGTTTATCTCGAGGTGTTTAACTTGTCAACTTGTAAAGGCGGAGCATCAAGTGACAAAGGGTCCATTGCAACCACTTGAGATTCTGAAATGGAAGTAGGAACACATTACTATGGATTTCGTTATGGGTCTTCCCAAGGTTTCTTAAGGCATAGATGCGATTTGGGTTATTGTTGATAAATTAACCAAGTCTACCCATTTCTTGCCTATACGGGAGACTTATTCCCTTGAACGTCTTACTAGTATATACGTAAATGTGATTGTGAGATTGCATGGTATGCCAGTATCCATTGTTTCAGATCATGACCCAAGATTTACTTCAAGATTTTGGGTTAGCTTGCAGAAAGCTATTGGCACAGATTTACGATTAAGTTCGGCATACCATCCTCAAACGGATGGATAATAAGAAAGGACTATTCAAACTCTTAAAGATCTATTAAGACTTTGTGTCCTAGATTTCAAAGGGAGTTGGGATAAGTACCTACCATTGGTGGAATTCTCCTACAACAACAGTTATTAGGCAAGTATAGGTATGGCTCCATTCGAGGCATTATATGGACAAAAGTGTCGCTCTCTAGTATGCTGGGATGAGGTGGGAGAAGCAACGTTGTTGGGACCAGAGTTGGTACGAATGACTACAGAGAAAATCCAAACGATTTGACAACGTATACAAACGGCACAGGATTAACAAAAGAGTTATGTGGATCTTCATCGAAAGGACGTGGAATTTGACATTGGGGATTATGTATTGTTACGTATTGCTCCATGGAAGGGAGTTACAAGATTAGGGAAGAGAGGAAAGCTCAATCAATGATTTATTGGTCCATTTCAGATTACTAACCGAGTAGGAAATGTGGCCTATAGACTCGCGTTACCTCCAAGCATGTCTCGTGTTCATAACATTTTTCATATATATGTGCTTCGTAAATATGTGAAGGACCCGAACCACATTATTGATTTAGAACCAGACGAGATAGCCGAAGATTTAACGTACGAGGAGATACATGTTAAGATCTTGGATAGGAAAGAGTATGTCCTACGCACCAAGATTATACCACAAGTTAAGGTTTTGTGGAGGAACCATGCTATTGAAGAAATGACCTGGGAGTTGGAATCAAAAATGAAAAGGAGGTATCATCACCTTTTCGAAACACCAGGTACATACGTTAATTTCGAGGATAAAATTTCATAAGAAGTGAAGGTTGTAAGACCCCAACTTTTTATAAATAAAATTAAATTTTCTCTATTTATTATTTTGAAATAGTAAGGGTTGATTTGATTAATGTAGTTAGTTATGGGTAAAATGCGCAAATATTTTAAATAAGCAAGTGGTTATAAAATATTCATTGTTGTCAGGGAATATTCGTTTGGTCGTGGAATATTCTTCTTGTCGGGGAATATTCGTACAACGGTGCAGTCTTTTGTGGGCCCCATAACGGAAAGCGATTGGATGAAGAAAATGACAAGTATAAGTTGTTTATAAACAATGGCGTAGTTGTTACCGTTAATACAGTTGGAATACCCGGTGGTTAAAACACAGTAATACGCGTTGTTGCACAGTAGCACACGGTATTGCACCAATTATTGATTCTTACATAAGAATGCACTACTCAATAATTGTTACGGTAATTACTGTTTAATATTTTATTTTATTGATTCAATAATTTCTACGTTGATATTTTTATATTATTGTTGTTTCAATAATTGTCACTACACAGTATTTTCCATTATCAAATCAATAATTCATATTATTTGAATAATATTATTGTAACGCCCCCAAAACAGATATACATCACTCATCTTGATTCGCCAGATACATGGTACAGAAACAAATACAACTTCAGTAATATAATTGTTGTGTAAAATACGACAACACATATACTGTGAGTTTGAATACAAATATTGTATACTTACAATTATTGATACACTATTTTACAAAAATAGTGAGGACTGCTAAACAACTATCTTGAATCATCACTCCATACCCCGGCTAGTTCCTGTTAAATTCTCTCCTCCTGAGAAGAACAATGGAACAAAAAGGAAAAGGGTGAACTCAACTAGCCCAGTAAAAAATATTATGACTAAGATAATATACAACAAATTATCATTAGTCTTCAACAGGAAAAATCTGATAAAATGTAATAGACAACAAGTTTTAGATCAACAACTGCAGCGGAAACAACAATCTATTAGAAGAGTCAAGTAAAGAAAAAAATCTACTATCTTCTAAGATTTAAAAATCCATCATCAATATTTTATCCCTGTAACATCAATCAATATACATCTTGAATCAAATATTAATCTTTGCACTATAGGCCAAAGATATTCATTTGTATCACCAGTTGGTCATGTTCATCTCAACACATGTTCATCTTTGCACTACGGACCAAAGATATTCATTAGGTAATCATTCATCTTTGCACTACAGGCCAAAGATATTCATTAGGTAATCATTCATCTTTGCACTACAGGCCAAAGATATTCAGTGATGTCATCATTTAGGACTTAGGATTATGAAAAATATTTTAAAAAAAACGAATCCAGTGAGACAGAAGGACATATATTAGGGATTCGTATCATAGTTTATCCAAGATTAATAATACTTCATAATAACCAATTTTGAAGCATAATTCAAAAATAAAGATCAAAACATGGATACAATCAAAGATAGTAACCATAATAGACATTTTGGACAAAATGTAGAAAATTTCATTTTTTCGGTGAATAGTGTCATATTCGTGAATAGTGTCGTATACGTGAATAGTAACCGCGACATAAAAAGTTCAAATTTGATAAAAATTTCAGACCAATATTTTGGTATAATAATATTGAAGAAAATAATATCATTTAGGAAGAAAACAACATCTCTTACCTTAAAATAACCGTATTTTTGACTGAATTTCGGATATAGTGCTAACAGAAACTTGCACTGAATAACAACTCTCAAAGTATCTAAATACTCACAAAATACGCTTAATAATCTAGAGAGAAAGAAAACTTGTTTCTGGTGTGATTTTCAATTCTAATCTAAGCGTCTATTTATAGGAAAATGCTAGAACGTCATAGGAGACTAAAATAACAAAATATTATTTTCTTTCTTTCCTTTTTTCCTACGCATTCCATTATTGAAAAAAACTTCAGCAGCCCACATGCTTTAGAAAATCAAAAAGTGAGTCCCACCCATAATTTAATAAAAATCATTTTATTTTCCGAAACTTCAGTAATTCATAGAAAATAGCTCTTTTATCAGAAAAATTCGAATCTCATGTTCTTTCTATAGGAAATTTAATTCTCTACAACTTTGAAAGTTTAAGTTTTTCCAAATTCCAAACGAAAAATGCCCGAAATCCACAAACGGATGATTTTTAATATCTCCAATCCGACAAAATACTGATAAAACACCTCAGCATTAATTCCTTCATTTATAACCACATAAAATAAATAAATCCATCATTTATATCCATATCAAAAATAAATATTTATTTATCATATAAATCAATAACTAATTATTCATAAATAATATTACAGAATCACATTTATGACAACCAGACAGTTCCCAGGAAAGAGGGGACTTTCCAATAAGGATTTCTCCTTACTGGCGTGCAATTAGGTGACCAAACCTCTCCTTGACAGAACTTTCTAGACATTGCCAATATGCTATCTAATAATATTATTCCAAATAATATGAATTATTGATCTGATAATGGAGATAATGTGCAGTGACAATTATTGAGCAATAATAATATAAAATATCTACGCAATAATTATTGAATCAATAAAATAAAATATTGAAAAGTAATTACTATATTTTAACCACCGGGTATTCAACAGTGTTAACGGTAACAACTACGCCGTTATTCAATTTTGTCGTTTTCTTCATCAAACCGTTATCCGTTATGGGGCCCACAAATGGTTGTGTCGTCGTACGAATATTCCTCGACAAAAAGAATATTCCACAACCAAATGAATATTCCCCGACAAATGAATATTTTATAACCACTTGCTTATTTTGCAAAATTTTCATATTTCACCCATAACCAAAGTATATATCAAATTAATACCTTATTACTCACAGTAATAAATAGAGGAAATTTGATTTTATTCATGAATAAGTTGGGGTCTTACAACCTCCCCTCCTTATGAAATTTCATCCTCGAAATTGACGTAAGTACCTGGTATTTCGAAAAGGTGAGGATACCTCGCTTTCATTTCTGATTCTAACTCCCAAGTCATTTCTTCAATAGCATGGTTTCTCCACAGAACCTTAACTTGTGGTATAACCTTCGTGCATAGGACATGCTCTTTCCTATCCAATATCTTAACAGGTACCTCCTCGTATATTAAATCTTTGGCTATCTCGTCTGGTTCTAACTCAATAATATGGTTCGGGTCTTTAACATATTTACGAAGCATAGATATGTGAAAAACATTATGAACACGAGACATGCTTGGAGGTAATGCGAGTTTATAGGCCACATTCCCTATTCGGTCAAGAATTTTAAATGGACCAACAAATCATGGATTGAGCTTTCCTCTCTTCCCAAATCTTGTATCTCCCCTTCCATGGTGCAACACGTAACAATACATGATCCCCAATATTAAATTCCACAGTCCTTCCTATGAAGATCCGCATAACTCTTTTGTCGATCCTGTGTCATTTGTATACGTTATCGAATCGTTTGGATCTTCTCTGTAGTCATTCATACCAACTCTGGTCCCAACAATGTTATTTCACCCACCTCGTCCCAGCATACTGGAGAACGACATTTTTTTCCATACAACGCCTCGAATGGAGCCACACCTATACTTGCTTGATAATTATTGTTGTAGGAGAATTCCACCAATGGTAAGTACTTATCCCAACTCCCTTTGAAATCTAGGACATAGAGTCTTAATAGATCTTCAAGAGTTTGAATAGTCCTCTCAGATTTCCCTTCTGTTTGAGGATGATATGCCGAACTGAATCGTAAATTCGTGCCCATAGCTTTCTGCAAGCTAACCCAAAATCGTGAAGTGAATCTTAGGTCACGATCCGAAACTATGGATACTGGCATCCCATGCAATCTTACAATCTCATTTACATACATATTAGCAAGACGTTCAAGGGAATAAGTCTCACATATAGGCAAAAAATGGGTAGACTTGGTTAATTTATCAACTATAACCCAAATCGCATCTATGCCTTGAGAAACCTTGGGAAGACCCATAACGAAATCCATAGTAATGTGTTCCCACTTCCATTTCAGAATCTTAAGTGGTTGTAATGGACCATTTGGCATTTGATGCTCCGCCTTTACACGTTGACAAGTTAAACACCTCGAGATAAACTCCGCGATCTCTCTTTTCATATTGCTCCACCAAAATGTATGTCAAAGATCATGATACATTTTGGTACTCCCAGGATGGATTGCAAACGGTGTATTGTGTGCCTCCATCATGATTCTATGCTTCAAGTCAGAATCGTTAGGAACACAAAGTCTGGACTTGATTCGAATTATTCCTTCTTCATCGATTCTTGCTTCTGGAATAGCACATTCTTGCACTTTCTTCTTCAAACGCATCAGCTCCATGTCCGTAGCCTAAGCAGCTTTAACTTTGTCGATTAAAGTCGATTCTACTCGTATTTTTGATATCATCACGTGGGTACTTGGAGCCTTTATCTCTATCTCTATCCTTTACAAGTCATACAAAATGGGCCTTTGTGTTAACAACATAGCACTCGTACCCGCATATGATCTTCTACTCAATGCGTCAGCTACTACGTTCGCTTTTCCAGGATGATATTAGATGGTATGATCGTAATCTTTCAGCAGCTCGAGCCAACGTCGTTGCCGCATGTTGAGTTCCTTTTGGGTGAAGAAATATTTGAGGCTTTTATGATCTGTATAGATCTCCACTTTCTCCCCCCATACAGGTAGTGTCTCCAGATCTTCAACGCGAAAACGACTGCTAGCCAACTCCAAATCATGAGTAGGATAATTTCTCTCATATTCTTGAAGTTGTCGCGAGGCATAGGCTATGACTTTCCCATGTTGCATGAGAACACATCCTAACCCTTTGCCCGAAGCATCGTTGTAGATAACAAATCCATCTGAACCAGATGGTATTGTCAGAACAGGTGCCGAAATGAGTCTTCTCTTGAGTTCTTGAAAACGCTTCTCACAGTTCTCGCTCCAATTGAATTTTATATCTTCACGAGTCAGCCGAGTTAACAGAGTAGCGATTTGAGAAAATTCTTCCACGAATCTCCGATAATAACCAGCTAAGCCCAGAAAGCTACGTACTTCGGATCACCGACTTTGGTTGCTCCTAACTTTGTATGGCTTCAATCTTCGCCGGGTCGACAGATACTCCATGTTTTGACACCACATGCCCAAGGAATGCTACTTCCTTAAGCCAAAACTTGCATTTCTTCAGCTTGGCATATAGCTTGTTATCACGAAGCCTTTACAATACCAGCTTCAAATGGTGCTCATGATCTTCACGGCTTTTGGAATATATGAGGATGTCATCAATAAAGACAACAATGAACTGATCCAAATATTCCTTGAATACACGGTTCATCATATCCATGAAAGGAGCAGGAGCAGTTAGTTAATCCAAAATACATGACTAAGAATTCATAATGCCCGTACCGAGTTCTGAAGGCAGTCTTTGAAATATTCTCAGTTTTAATCTTCAGCTGATGATATCCAGAACGAAGATCGATCTTTGAAAAGAATTATGCTCCTTGCAACTGGTCAAACAGATCATCAATGCAAGATAGAGGATATTTATTATTGATAGTGACATGGTTCAATTCTCGGTAGTCGATACAAAGTCGCATACTCCCGTCTTTGTTCTTTACGAATAACACAAGAGCACCTAGGACGAATAAAACCGATTTCTGACAACTCCTGTAGCTGGACCTTTAACTCCTGAAGTTCAATAGGAGTCATTCGATATGGGGTTTTAAAAATGGGCTTTGTACCAGGATCAAGGTCAATAATGAATTCAAATTCACATTCCGGGGGTAGACCGGGAAGTTCTTCGGGAAATACGTTAGGAAATTCACTAACAACGGAAATAGTATTCAAATCTGACGTGTTTTTGTTCAAGTCTGTGACATGGGCTAAGAAATCTTGACATCCATTTTTTAATAAACGAATAGTTTTATGGCTCGATATGACAGTGATTGACTTTAATGGTTTGGATGTTTGAATTCGCATAATAGGTTGGTTAGGAATATGAAAACTAACAACCTTACAAAAACAATCAATTTTAGCATGATGCGTGGTTAACCAATCAATCCCTAAAATCACATTAAATGCAAGAATTTTCAACGAAATAAGGTTGGCATGTAATGTGATGGTACCGATTTGAATCAAGCAAGATTTATAGACAGTAGATGTAATAAAAGTTTCTCCTAACAGAGTCTCCACAGATAATATACTGAGGATGTATTTCACTCCTCGAGGATGTATTTATGTCCCTGTTGGATGCAAAAACTGTTAACCCATTTGGCGTTTCACGTGCTCTGGTAGAAGCCTATTAATAAGTTATGGAGATGCTCATGACAACTATAATTAGAAAAATCTCAGTAACATTGACCAGCAATGGTTGGTAACAAAAATATTAATCATCTAGAATACCAATAAACTTATTACAGTAAAGCCTTTTCACGACCATATGGCAATAATCTAAACATTAAAAGGTATATGTCTAAATAAGATGGACACACCTCTTGTTTAAAGTTAAAAAGCGGTGGTAATGGACGACCATTTGGTAAGTGAGCATTGGGCTCTCGTAGCTCATCAAAGAAAGGATGTGAACATGCTTCTAACTGCAATAGGAAGAATCAAATCTAAACCATAAAAGCAATAGACATAAGTTTGCCCCAATCAAAAGGCAAATAAAAGAAATCCTTGTGGCTCTACAGTCATCAATACAAAATAAAGACCACCTATAAGATAATAAGAAATGGACCAGCTACTCAACAATAAAAACTATTAATTTTCACTTAAGCCAATGAATGAAAACTTGTTACTCCTAATTCCTAAATAACAGCATAACAAATATCTATCCGTAACAAAGAAAAGATGAATGAAACTCACACCACTGCAGTGAAGGCTTGGTGAGTATTGCAGCAGCCGTGAAGCAAGGTCAATTGCTTCTGGAGGCATTCATTTGTGAAAAAACCTGAAACCAAGAATATGTAAGAATACCAACTACATTTAAATATACCAGAAAAAACTATAAAAAATTATAAATAAATGGACAGTTTAGCAGATCAGTCATATGTGGGGTTGAACATGTCAGCTGAATAACTTATGATGTCCATAAAAATTTAAGGAGTATAAACTTAAAGATGGAGAAATTAGAATATAGTCTAGAGTCTCTCGACTACAAGATAGAGCCCACTTATGACCTTGCATGCTCAATTTTAATTCTTACTTGCAAAAAATCTGTAAGTCCAGTTGTTTTTTCAATTTAGTATGTTAGTTTTTACTTTTTAATAAGTACTGCCAATTGATATGTTATTGACCAATTTTATAGAAAATGTTACGAGGCAACAAAGAGAATGTCATACTTCGAGCACCATCAACACTAATTACATACATCTTATAAGTGGTGAGAATCGATAATTTTCAAGTTTATGGGAATTAACTTTTGGGATATGATGTAGCAGGAGCAGAAGAGTAAAAAGCATACGTTGTGCCATGGATGTGCCTTGATTTAGGGAAACCTAAAATCAGTATAATTTGGATTCATACATCGAATTTCTTCTCGAGTTGGTGTGTCAAGAACCTGGAAGATAAAATGTAAGAAACTCTAACTTGAAACACAATCTAAATTGTTTATAGTCAGATTGTCACACCTTGATCATTTCTACCAGCTGATCCACAGCGTTTTCTCCAGGAAACAATGGCTGTAAAATTATTTGAGTGATGTGATGAGAATCAGAATAGAGAAAACCAACAAAAGATACTAACTGCCAACCTGGCCTATAAGAAGCTCAAGCCAAAACACAACCAGCTGACCATATATCAATTGAAGTTGTATATTCAGTTACACCAAATATGAGTTCTGGAGCGCGATAGAACTGTGAACAAATGTATGAAATATTTGATTCACCCTTCACCTGAATGGTAACTCATGGTGAAAATATGACAAAGAAAAGTTGTTGCAAGATCACATCTGACATGGAGATATCAACAGAGAACATTTTAAAGGGTTATTCTGTGAGACCCCAGATTTTATGTATAAAGATTTAATTTTCTCGAAATATTTTTTTTAATATTATGGTGTGGATTTGAGATAATGTTATAGTTGTGGGTAGTATTTATAAATTTTGAAAAATATGCAAGTTGTTGTATAATATTCGATTGGTCGGATAATATTCTTTTTAGGTTGGGGAATATCCATATGACGATACAATCATTGTGGACCCTGCAACAGAATTATTGTCGGATTGAGAAAACGACAAAAATATTTTATGAAAATAATGATGAAAGTTTTACCGTTAATACTATTGAACTACTCGGTAGTAAAAGTACAGTAATACGTGTGGTTGCATAGTAGCACACGGTATTGATTATTAATGCTTACGTGATAAGTCACTCAGTTTTGTTTTATTGGTATTATTAATGTAATAAAAAAGAACAAACTTTTTATATAAAACAAAATACTTTTATAAAGTTATTCTATAAATAGAATATATTATATTCTATTATGCATAGTGTTGCATAGTGTCTGCATAGTGTTTTGTATAGTAAAATATTTTTATATAAAATAAAATACTTTTATAAAGTTATCTGTTTTATTAGACAATAATTAGAATATATTATATTTTACTATGTATAGTGTTTGCATAGTGCCTGCATAGTATTTGCATAGTAAAATCTTTTATAAAGTTATTTATTTTATTAGATTATAAATAGAATATATTTTATTTTATTTAAAAGATTTTGCTTTAAATATGGACCGTCAGATTAAAGTAAATCAATCTGGATCGTTCATGAGTTAGTTACTATGCAGTCCATTTTTCTATAAATAGAAGCTCATTCATTCATTATTTCTTACGAATTCACTAGAGAGAGAAACTATAGAGAGAAAGAAGAAAAGTGTTCTGCTACTTCACTACTTCTATATCCAGTACACTTCTTTCTAAGATAGAGAATATTATTTGTTGTAACCGTAGGGGGTATTATTTCTTTTGTATTCATGAAGAGAACTTCTGTTATTCCATTCTTTATTATTCTGTTGGAATAACCTGCATACGCGGACTTCCCTATACTTGGTGAAATTCTCCTGTTATTCTATTCTTTATTATTCTGTTGGAATATCCTGTCTGTGCATTTTACGCCGGACCTAGTTCCGTCTTTACTATTCTGTTGGAACATCATGTCGGTGCGTATTACGTCTGACCTAGGTTCCGTTATTATTATTCTGTTGGAATAACCTGTTTATGCGAAGTACCGCATGCATGATAATTTCTTTTGTTATTCCATTCTTTATTATACTCAATTGGTTAAAATTTTGACTTCTATAATCCATGAAATTAGTGGAATATCATTGATATTTGCGCTTCATCCAGTATCTTTTCATGAAAATATTCTTCAGAGCATTCCTGAATTTTACTCTACAAAGCAGTATCATGTTGACAATTTGGACGTTATCAATTCCTAGATAAATTAATTCTTGAACTTGTTTTATTGAATTCTTATATCATTCTCATCATCCTCATGTTTATATTTCGTTGAAAGTCATCTGTGGCCTGTAGTGCATATATGGACTTGGTATGATTATGACCATGGATTATTTGGTGTAATCATGACCGTAATGTTACAAATGATGTGAAAAAAGTCTTCATTGGCCCGTAGTGCATTGATGGACAAGTTTTTGGTATGATTATGGCTATGGATTCTCTTTGGCCGTAGTGCAAAGATGAATTATTTTATGGCATGATCAGGACCATTGATTAAAACATGATTATCTTAAGCTGTAGTGCATGGATAATTCGTGGTCGTGATACTAAAGAATATCCTTGGCTGTAGTGCAGGGGTGATTCGATGATGTGGATTATTTATTAAGGTGAGTCTCAGCGATAAAAGTGATGAAAAACCTTTTAAAT
This sequence comes from Panax japonicus, assembly GCA_020205505.1. Taxonomy (NCBI): domain Eukaryota; kingdom Viridiplantae; phylum Streptophyta; class Magnoliopsida; order Apiales; family Araliaceae; genus Panax; species Panax japonicus. The sequence goes on from CM035091.1 coordinate 76,103,856, forward strand.
CATAAAAGATAGTAGATTTTATTCTCTACTTGACTCTTTTAATGGATTGCTTATTCCGTTGCAGTTAACTTGATGTTTATTATATTGTATCAGTTTAACACTGTTTAAGGCTAATGATAATTTATTCTGCATTATCTTAGTCATAATATTTCTTACTGGGCTAGTTGAGCTCACCCTTTCTTTCACTCTTCTCTTCAGGAAATGAGAATATAGCTGGGACGAGTCGAGGAACGGAGTGATGGTCCTAGATGGTGCATTAGTAGTCCTCACTATTCTGTGAAATAGTGTGATAATAATTGTAATGAGGACTCCTTTTGAGTTTGTATACTCTCTAGTAGACAATATTTGTATTCAAACTCACAGTTTATGTTTTGTCGTATTGTACACGACAGTTGTATTATTAAGTTGTATTTAAATTCTGTACCATGTATCTGGAGACTCAAGATGGGTGATGTATACCTAATTTTGGGGTCGTCATATATTCTCTAAGCAATTCACATACCACAATGCAAACACTCAACAGAAGATAATGTACACTGACATACACTCGTACTTTTTATAGATAAATAAAATGCATATTTTAATTGGATCCTTTTCACGCCTACACCTATAGGGGAGAAGCATGTTTTCACAGAAATGCAAGGAGCACCACTCTTAACAAGATGCAAACACTTACAATAAGACGATATACAACTCATACCTATACATTCTTTTACAAAAATTAAAAATTTTAGTCTAGTATATTTGATATTTAATTAGATTCATTTTTTAGCTGTTCTGTATTAATGAAGGCTATCCTAATAGCTAGGAACCGAAGAGTGTAGCACACTTATATTATTCATACTCGTAGCACATTTATATTATTAATACCTGTAGCACACTTGTATTATTAATACCCGTAGCACACATACTATTCATGCATGAAAACTATAGCGTATAAGCAAGTGGCCTTTTTGCAACTGGCCACCGCTCCAACTGGTGAGCAAATCCTTATTATGCATCAAATATAAACAAATTTACAGATAACATAATTGACTCATTGAGCGAACAAATGAATGTAAGAATAGAACAATTTTCGAAGTTGCATAGCTAATGATGTCCTGCCATCAGTTTCAACACAAGACAATTATATATATTTTTTTGATAAATAGTTTTAACACAGTCATATGAACGCATGCAAAGATAAAAAATAGCAATATGCTTGAAAAAGTTTAATTAGTTATCAAAAAGCCACTGGTTAGGAAATGGAATTTAAAGAAGTGAACATACTAGCATTTTTGCACTTCCAAAGTCACAAAGTTTGACCTGGTGTGAAAGAGGATCAACCTGTGGAAAGCCAACGTTGAAGTTAAAAAATAGCTACAACTCTTAATCCCAAGTCACAATTTGAAAGGTGCATACCATAATGTTCTGAGGCTTCAAGTCCCTATGACATACTCCAGGAACAGCATGTATATATGCTAGTCCCCTGATAATCTGGAAAATATTCCCCAGTTAAGATCAGTAAGAAAATGGTAATGATTATTACATTAAATACAAACGAACCACACAAACCTGATACGTGTAAAGTTTCACATATATGAGTGGCATTCTCTGGTTTGCATTGCTATGGTGCTTCATAAAGATTTCTAACAATTGGATTAAGATTAATATGCATGATCAGCAGCAAATCAGACCTCTCCAATTGTAAAACAGAAGCTGAACGCTGCTTGCCAGATTCTCTAAAGTTCATACTACCCATGTCTAGAGATAATATGTTTAACAAGATGGACAAAAAGGATTTAATATAAAATAAAAGTCAAATAATTATCGCAAAAAACAATGTGAAAAACACAAGTAAATTCAAAATAACTGTTCAGCTGTTCTAGTTTATAAATCTAGATGATTTTCAAAATTTTGAAATTTTAGATAATTTACTCAGCTGGCAGTCATGCATATGAACAAACAGGCTGAGAAAAAGGAATATCATTTTTTTTAAACACCATGCTTCTAGAAAATTGGAGGACCAGAATTTTTAATAACATAAATCGATAACATATTTAAGTCAATAAATCAAAGTTAAGAAGTATAATAATACCAAGTTCTATTCAGGTGCATTTGGCCCAAGTGACAAAGCTACGATTGGATGTATAATAGAAACTGCCTTGACTCCTAAATTGGGACGGCCAGCTGCATTAGAACGGGCAGACAGAGGTTGTTCTAAGGAGCCGGTAGAATGAGATGTTCGGACATCTGAACCAGAACGACAATCTGACTAAACTAAATAATTAAGCATCATTCAAATATTTCAACTTTGATAAGATGAAAGGCATACCTTATTTGATGCTAGTTCTGATCATCTTTCTCTTCCTCGTCCATACTTTATTCTTCTTCACTACGATAATCTACAGGTGTATCATCTTCACTACACCCCTCGTCGAACTCATCCTCCTCAAAATCATCCTCATCGACATCATCATCTATGTCTCCATCCAATAAGATATTGTGTTCAATATTAATTTTTTGAGTTCTTTGTCTTAAGACACTGTTATTTATTGTTTCTGAATCAACATCATCTCTATTTATTGGTCCTATATCCCGATCTTGAATAACAATGTCAATATCGGGTGAGTCATAATCAAAGTTAACAACATTGTCAGTGGTATATTCTTCAATCTCATCCATTTCATCCTCCGGAACATTAAATATGTGTCAGTGGTTAAACCTTTGAACAATTTTCCAGTTGCAGCCTAATTTTAAATCTTCAACAAAAAAAACTTGTTTTGCTTGAGAAGCTAATATGTATTCCCAATGGATGTGCCAAAGGTATCACAATTCTGAATTCTCAATATGTTCTTGTGGTTTACAGAGATGTAAATGAGGACATCTTTAGTCCAATTGGAAACCATGGCTATGATTGGGGTTTTTGGTTATGTACTAAAACCGATTAGATTGAGAATATTGTTACAATCAATTGGAAAGTTAAGTGTCTGAATTAATTTTATTAGCACTACCCAGTTTTAGCAAGTAGATATCTGTGAAAATACCATTCCAAGAATAAGTTATATGATGTTGCCCAACTGCTGCACATTTACTAAATGAATGTCAGCTTCTGTTTGACTCTAATGAGAGTAGTGTTGAGACTTTAGTATCAGGCTCCATACTTGTATTAGCCCTACTTGATCAAAGGAAGAAAATAGCCAAAACAGAAAATCTCTTTTAACAAACACAATTCATTATCCTATCCCCTAACACAATCGTATTTTCTGTGGCCAAAACAAATAATGATCCGCAAGTTCATGCAATTTCCACATATTTAAAATTAACATAACCTTATCACTACAACAAGATTGAAAAATAAATCAAATGATAAAAAGTGTATAATATTCGACAAATGTCGACATATTCAAAGACTAGAGCAATATTCAAAGACTATGACCAATATCAGATTTGATCATCACATATAACCAATTTCAGATTTGATTAAGCACAAATGAATAAACAAAGTGCAGATATTAAGAAATAAATAAACTGAGATTTGATTTCTTACCTAATTGAAAGAGAATAGAATAAAAATAACCCTTAAACCCGGATGGGATCGACTTGATTGCAAGCGAAGCTACGGATGGAGGAGAGAAGTAGGTCATGTGCCTTACCGAATTGAGTTTTGGCTACGCAAGGAAGGAGAAGAAACGATATACGTGAGTTTTGGTAAGAAATGAGAAATGAAAATTAGCATATCTTTCTTCCATATAACACCCAAACAACTGTTTGGTAAGTTAGGGACTCTGTTCCAAAAACAGAGTTAGATAACAATTTTAAAAAAAATTAGAAGGAATAATATACTTAAATTATTATTATTTTAAAAACTTAAAAGATAAATTTAAATTTTAGGATATTATAAATTAGTTATAACAACTCAAATATAAATCTTTTTGTAGAATACAAAAAGTTATATAAATAAACATTTATAGTCTGTTCCGTAAAAAAGTAATAATTATTATAATTTCGTTTATTGTCAATTAACAATATTTTAATTTTTTAAATTATTATAAGTTAATATTCTATTTAATACAATTAATAATTTAAATTACTTAAAAAATATTATTAAGAATAAAAATTGTATAAATATTAATTACATTATAATTTGAATTATAGTATATTAAAAATTAAATAATAAACTCAAACTTTACTCTTTCTGTAAAAACATATGTTTTTTCTTATTTTGTGCTTTATTCCACATAAGAGTGCCACCATCATCTTGTATTTTTCTATTTCTTTATGATATGGTCAATGTATGAAATTTTTAATTTTAAAGTAGTTGAAATATATTTACTTTATAGAGTATTATAGTCCATAATCGATATTGTAAGTTACGTAAATAGTGTTATTAAAATTAAATTTAATATTATTAAAAATTTAATACATTTATATATAATACAATTTATATTCACTATAATTTATATCATGGGCGAACATAGTCATAAGTAATGTTAAATTAATATAAATATTCAAATCCTAAGAATATTTTTTCAAATAAACATAATCCTAAAGTTTTGACCGTAAAAATTTCATATGATCCCCAATCATTTAAAATATACAAAGACGGTTGTTTCTGTCATCGAGTTAGCTTGATGGAAATGCGAGCACCCGGTTGAGGGCCCTTCTTGACATTTTGTTGACATGAAGACGCAAGTTGGTTGTCGGCAAGTAGGTCTTAGTAGGTGGTGCTTTGAATGCTGTTGAAAGGTCCGAACATTGGTGGCTTACGCTGATGTGTCGGCTTAATGGAAAGATGGCGGGCGTTCCAAAAATTGATTTTTTTGCCCAATGGTCCTCGGTCAGGTGCACGTTCGTACAATTTGTTGACAAGATGCTAGATGGTTGCCGACCAGTAGGTCCTAGTAGAGGGTGCTTCGGTGCCGTCAAAAGGTCCGAAAGACAGTTGCTTCCGTCATTGAGTTGGCTTGATGGAAATGCGATCACTCGTTTGAGATCCCTTCTTGACATTTTGTTGACATGACGCAAGATGGTTGTCGGAAAGTAGGTCTTAGTAGGTAGTGCTTTGAGTGATGCTGAAAGGTCCGAACGTTGGTACCGAAAAATCGGTATATATCGATTTTTTTTGTACCGAATTGGACCGGTTCTTTTTTATACCGAATCGACAGGTTCGATCCGGTCCACAAAACCGAAAAACCGAAAAAAGACCAATTGTTTTGAACACCCCTAGGCGTATGTGGGTACATTGATAAGAGAAAATAAAGAATGAAATCACATATATATTACTATTATATCTTATTGTTTATGCAGAACATATTCTTTATAAATTAGTAGACATATAAATAATTAGTACAAGTTCCATTATCACCGTTACCACCTCGTAATTTCATACGAGCCATTCCAATACTAAATAACTAATCATCTAAATAATACTCCTAATAAACTCCATAATTTGACTTTTATGGTCAAATTATCAAGTTTTAAAATTATTTATTAAAAAAATTTATACATAAATTTTAAATTCAGAATATTGAGAATTGTAGTAAATTCTCCATAATTTATTACGATCATAATCGATAGACGTATATTTTATCTTTTTTAAAAAAAATATTAAATTTTAAAAATGGTCAATTTCATGTAACAAAATCAAATGAAGACGTTTAATATAGAACGAAGAGTACTAATTATCTAAAAATAATAATAATTATCTATTAAATTAATAATATTGTTATGTATTTTTAATAAATAACATGTATATCACAAGTCCAGAGATCAAAAAGAAATTATTTTTCATCTCTAATATTACAAACATGTAAAAAAATATTAAATTTTCCTTTACTTATATTTTGTCTAAGAGACTGATATTAATTAAGCTAACACACAGTATTAGTATACTTTATCCCACTATAATTTTTGCTCCAATATATTATATTTCCCTCCCAAAATCGTTTAGCGATAGATAAGTCCCTCCAATTAATATATAATCTGGACTTCTCATTCACTTCTCATAAACTTATTCCCAAAATAAGTCGCTAGGTATCATCTAGCCTCTGGCGTCAACTGCCAAGCGCTGGTTGTGGCAGGTCAGATCCTTTCTTCACCTTTACTTCGATTTATATTGTTGTTTGTTTTTATAATCAGTCTATTTCTGATTATGTTGAATATGGATTAAATATCATGGATTATTTATGGATCAATGTGGTTTATGTTTTGGTTTTGGTCTACCGAACTAAGTTTATGTACTTCTCTTCATGTGCTTTTGGAGGTAAAACATAGGTTTTACTCTTTTGACTGTATTAATAGTTCTTGAATGCAAAAGAGTTTTACATTTCCATTTAGCTACTCCATTTTAGATTTGACATAACTATTGTTGTTGTTAGGCAAATTAAGTAGTGGAATATTTCAATTGTTTTATCTAACTTGATTTTCATTTCATTGTTTAGTGCATATACTTGAAAAAATGAATTAGCTTCTTTTGGATGTGTGAATTTAGGCATGCATGGTGATTCCTGTTATGATTTTGAGATGTACGACATGATTAAGTATTACTTTCTAGTAACAAACATGTTTTATTTACTAATACATATAACTGATCTGATTATGTTGTTTCAGAAATTTACACATCCTGCATAATTCGTACTTCAAAATGTCTGGCCCTGGATTTAAGAGGAAAGAAGCAGCTCAAACAAGAAAATATTTAGCCTCACAAAATGTTGAGGTCATTGAGGATAATGAAGAAGTTGAACTAAACTTAACTGAAGGTTCAAATCATGTAAAAGAAGAATTATGCTGACATCAAGTCCTCCAAGAAGCCCAATCACAAGATTACGAATTATGCTGACACCAAGTCCACCAAGAAGCCCAATCACAAGATCACAAACTCGATCTGCTCAACCATCATCTGTTGGTCGAACAAGCAAATTACGTTCAATGATTGCACGTTCACCGAATGCCAATGATGGTCATTCGAATGATGTGTGTACTCTTATTTCTACCTCGATGTAACATACTAATGACACTATTGTTGGTGAAAATTCTACCCCACCAACAAAATGTGGCCCGACACTGATGTCCGATGAGCAAGAGTCTGCACAATGTGAGTTTTATGTAAACCTATTTAGTAGATATATGTTATACACGTGTGTGTGTGTGTGTGTGTATATATATATATATATGGGTTAAGTTCAGATGACCACCTGGGGTTTGGGCGGTGTCCCAGTTAACCACCTGTAGTCAGTAAAGCTACATTTAAACACCTGACTTTTTGAGTTGAAGTGAAAAAGTCACATTTTCCATCCAACTTAACGGTGCGTGTAGGTTAGACGCCAAAAGCGCGTGAGAAGGGACTGTAACAGTCAAAAGCAACTAGAAAATGTCTGAAATATCCCTCTTCTTCTTCCTCTTGACTTTTAAAAGCAGATCTGTGTATTTGTGATTTTTGTTTTATGGGTTTGCTCAAAATCGAATTGGGTGTGTGATTAGGAAGGCTTTTTCTTCATAAATTTGTTCAACAACGAAATGGGTCTGAGATTTTATGAGGTTTTTTTCATGAAAATGCCCAATAATAAATTAGGTCTCCGTAGTGGGTTTTGATTCTATTTGTATCTTCATGGATTAGATAAGAGAGTGTCGAAGTATTTCGAGCGATGGACAATAGAGGAGTGGAGGTAGATCTGGACGTCCGATTGATCGACTGAATCGACGCCGAAGATAGATTCAGATTCAGATTCATCTGACGAGTAGTTTTTGAGATAGAGGTAGAGGATGATGTCAGCGATGGAGGAGTCGTTAAAGAGAAAGGGGTGGTTTGGCGGAGAAGCGGTGGTGAGGAAGCAGTACAGGAAGCTGGCTCTCATGCTTCATCCTAATAAAAACAAGGCAAAAGGGGCTGATGGGGCATTAAATCTTATCTTTCAAGCTTGGAATCTCTTGTCTGATAAGACCAAGAGATCAATATACGACCAAAAGAGGGAAGCCAAAGCAACAGGTACTCGACTGGATCAAAAATTTGTTCTTCAAAATTATCGAGTTCTAGTTTTGATATACTCACCCATGGCAAATTTCTTATATTGTCTTTGCTCTGTTTTCGTTTGATGATGAATCACGATGAGGTATTCGTTTCGTATCTTTATTCGACTCTAATTTCAATTTCTCCAGTTTTAGACGGTGATATCTCTTTATTTTAATTGTATTCTACTGCTTTTTCTGATTTTTGTTCTATCCCGGTTAATTTATCTATATGATTTGCTTTGGTTCATTATCCACTCTTTCTATCCAGTTAATTTATCTATATTTTTGTATTCTACTGCTTTCTCTTGCGTGGAGATGCCAAGACACCACACTATGTGAAAGTAGACTGGGACAAATGGGTGGATAAAGATGATACTGGTATACGATATTATTTTTGTTAGTTTATATCCTGATTTTGTTTTGTACAGTATAATTGCACATGCTCTATGTGTTGCTAATTGTTCTGAATTCCACTTCACCTGCTATTCAGGTACTAATGATATGGGTATGGAAGATATGGATTTCTCGATAAGGATGTTTTAGGTTACGATTTTATAAATGAAAGTATATTGAATCATATACTGATTCTATTTGTTAGTGTGTCTTATAGAGCCTTGGTGTTATGGGAGGCATGTCCTGGCATGAATGATCTATGTGAAGAAAGGAATCCATTTGAAATAGCTAGATTACTCACATGTTCTGTCAGCTCTGTTAAATGTCATATGTAATTTCAAGTCTTTTTGTGATTCTGTGTAATTGTTGTTGATTTTGGATTTTGTAATGGTGTTTTGATAAATGAGGTTTTGATTTCGTGTTCTAATTCTCTGATAAGTTTAGCCGCTGTTCTTAAATTTTATTTTGGGGATATACATTCTGTGAATGATTTTCTCTGTTTTGTTATAAATATGTCCTTTATATATAAGGAGGGTAAATAAGTCTTTATCCAACTTAAGTAACAGAGTTATGACAGAAAGCAGTTTTTCACTTCAACTCAAAAAGTCGGATGTTTAAATGTAGCTTTACTGACTGCAGGTGATTAAGTGTGAAACCGCCGAAACCCCAGGTGGTCATCTGAACTTAACCCTATATATATGATATACATAATTATTATTTTCTTGTTAATTTGTTGTTCCTTTTACTTTTTGACATCTAATATTTTGAATAACTTCATCTTCAGCAAAGAAAATACGCGTACCTACTTGCGGTATTGGTGTTGAGAAACTCACCAAGTCAAAAGGAAAGAAGATGGCTATCAATGTGTCACCTAGTAAAGGAAGGCCCATAGATCCTACAGAATCTGATTTAAAAACTCTTTTTTTTGCCACACCAGTTTCCTAAGGCCACACACAAGTTGCCACACCAGCAATTTCTGACGTGACATGTTCAGTTTTTTACAACTGAGAAAAATTAATAGTTTAATCAACTAATTGACAAAATTGAAAGGTGAAATCACCGAAATAGGAATATGGCCTATAGTTTAGGGTACTAATTCATATTTAAGTCTTATTTAAATAAGATTAGAATTTTTCTAATTGATTTATTCACAACAGGTTTAATATGGAGAACCTAAAGGGTCACACAATAAAAAGAAAATATTTATTTAAGAATTAAATGACATAGTAGTAATAATAAATTAAGTATATTTAACTTAATTTATGGTGATAGGATAAATTAAATAGCTTGATATTTATTATTTAATATTTCAAAAATATTAAATATAAAATAATAAGAGAAGACTTATTATTATTATTATTATTATTTAATTCCTAAAAGAGTTTGAGAATTAATTAATAAAAGTAATCTCATATATTCCTAATTAAATTAGGAGCCTAATTAATTAAAAAAAGTTTAATTAATTAAAATAAAACCATGTTTCTAAATGGCTTGGGAGGGTTGCCTACATCTATAAATAAGAGTAGTCTTATTATGATCAAGGGTTACTGACAATTTTAAAAGTTGGGAGAGTACGTATAATTTTTATATAGATAAAAACTAGGATTTTTGCTAAACACCCATCTTCTTGAATACATATTCTTCCTTGGTGGATCAACTCTATAGGTCAAACGCTTGGGTAGCTAATGTTGATCAAAAGAAGGAATCTAACCCAGTGAATTCAAGGAGAACACAAAAGACTTGGAGTTGAACTCGTACCTGAGGAAACTCCGTTCTACAATGGTATTAATCCGATTCTCTTTCTTCTTCGTTTAAATTGATAATTGAGCACAATGTATGATCATGGTGATGGTTTGTATTAAAATTTTAAAATTCATTTTATCGCGCTTTCGCAACTTTTATATAATTTGATTGGATGATCGCGCTATATACAAAACTAACCTCCATAACTCTACTAGACAGTTAACCCCTTAAGTTACATTGCATATATCTTAGATGGTGATGAGCACATGACCAAAGACAAGAAGAAAAATCTATTTATGTTATGAAAGTTTTATGGATGTTTAATGTCATTACTTATCTATTTATTTATTAGTGAAGATTTAATACATTTAGTAGTGATTAGGATTTTAATATTTAGTAAGATTATTTTAGTTTAGTATTTTTATTATTCTAATATTAGGGTTTTGAGTTTATAAGTTATGTTCACTCAGCCGGATTCCTTGGATCAGCAACTATGTGTAGCCTCCTTGAAATGCACATGTTGTGATATACACCTAGAAACCATTCAACCAGCTTTCACTATAACTCAACTAATTTTAATTTTTAACAAAACTATTAGCATATCAAGTTCTGGAAATATATTTTATACCAACTAAACAATTTGATGAAACCTACCTCTACCATACTCTAACCACGCAAAGTGGCGTTTTTCATTTTCATTTGACAGAACTAGGTTTTTCATTGGCTTCTCACTCCTCTTTAACATCTATCAATTTCTGCTCAATTGATATAATCATATGTTAGAATGGTCCAATTGTATTTGAAGGTCTCAAATGTTGCTTTATAAATTCGGGAAGCCATAGAAAACCAGATAGCAGGAAGAAAGTTTGACATTTTCAATGTATATCAGTATATGTATGTATCCATAAACAATTGAATGACAATAAATGAAACAAAAGGAAGGGATTTTGCAAAGAGGAGGAAAATAGGCAATTAAGTTATAATTCTAAACAAACATGGAAGTAATAATCACAATATTCCATTCCCACAAAGACAAAGACATACAAGTAAAACGTACTTGAAGAAGTCGTGTCAATGAGATTTCCTTTCCAACCAATACATGAACAGTTTTAAGGGGAAATAAATTGATCATTTAAGCAAGCAAGAAAGCCCTAGTACCACCTAGGACATGTAAATACAAGGCAAGACATATGGTAACAATAACGGATGATTTTGCACCGACATACTGGAGAACTTCCAGTCCCCTGCCCACAACTTCCTCATGAACTACATTCAGACTTCTTTTCAAGCCATCCATGAGCTTTTGTAAAATGAACACCACAAGGGATCTAATTGTTTCAAAAGTCACCCTCCCAGTCATATCAAGCACAAACCTTCTATTGCTTGGGACTGCCAGTGTAGACGAAACATTATTTACCCACCCATTATTCTGAATATCAAAATATGTCCCGTTCTCCTTCAAATTTCCTGAATATGCATCTTGTCCAAAAAGCTCATCTCCGGTTGTTCTTGGAGCACCTGGTATGATCAACAATGCCATAAGAAGTGTTAGAATTTGGTCCTGAACCAGAATTTGAACTCGTCAACACTTGGTGAGACGTTTTCACGAGCGTTTCCACCGCGTAACTACAAAGTGACACCAAAACATCTCTCATTTGGGTTTGATACTTGGGATTAGTTAACCCAGAAAACATTTCATCATAGATATTTACACTCATAGTTTTATCAAGATAAACAGAAACTGCAGTGCTCACAAATGTCTGAATGCAATCAGCCATGACTACCTTGCACTTGTCATTGCACAATAAATCCACCCATTTAGGCAAATTCGACGAATTTGATCCAACATCAGCCATACCAGAAAGGTGACTCCCATTCAAACCTTCATTTAATTGACTACTTGACCGAAAAGCCAAAACCAAATTCTTAGCAAAACTACCAACAACAACAGACACAAACCCCGTCCCGGTCTTCGATGTCAATTTATCCATAACCCTATCAGCAAAACCCAAATTCCCTCCTGCATCAATCTCATTTCCAGTCTCTAACCTACAACCCCGCAAAACCCCCAAAGTCACAGCCTCATGAAACCCTGATCAATGACTTTGAAAACTCATCAGACCTAGCAATTTTCGATAACTGCTTCAAACTATTAGGAATTTGGTCCGAATCCGACTGCAAAAAATCCTTCAAATCCCTAGAAACTACCCCAATTGTCACAAGCCGAATCAGAAACCATTTCGATTATCGAAACCAGGGCACCTATAAGCTTCACAAATCTCTTCCTCTTCCTAGTCACAGAGGGCAATTGATAAATTTTATACAACCCATAACCTGAAACACCAAAAGCAGCCAGTAAAATCAACCACTTCTTCCTCCTACGGGATAAGTGTAAACCCTTATTAACCAATTGGACATCCATTAGAGAAGCAGAACGAACCCTAGGGCTAAACTACAGTAACACTGAAGCTGTAAAATTTAAAATTTTCAATAAGGGTTGGGGAATCGAGAATCTGGGTTTGGGAATTTGGATCGGAGAAGGGTTTAGGGTTGCGAATTTCGAGGAATTTAGCATAGGGTTACAGAGAGAATTCGCAATTAATGGCGAATACATAAGCTTTGTATGATTGTATCTGTATATATGTCTAAATGTATAGACACAAAGAGAAAGCTGAGAGGACGAACCTGAGTGATGATAAATCCGGTGGTGAATGCAGAGCAGCAGCAGAGGAAATGAGAGATGTAATTGGCAAGTTGTGAAGGTTATGGTGGTTGGTTCATAATTATAGTCTCATAGATATTCTGTTAAAAGAATAAGGGTCCATGAAAATAAGACGAGGAAAATTAGACCCAAGAAAAAAAAATAAAAAGAAAAAGATTAATTTTTTATATATATATGTACTTAATTTTATGTGGACTAATTTTATGTAAGTTATATATTTATATACATATATATATATATATATGGAATTCCATCCATAGCAATCGATTGTTGGGGAACAACTATTTTGGCATAGCCACCACAACCTGTACCGGCCTTAGACAAATATTTTTTTTATAAACCGCTACAGGTTGTAGCGACTGGGCCAAAAGAGGTTGCTATCAACAACCGGTTGCTGTAGATGGATACCCTATATATATATATAGGATTTTGAACATTTGATTGAAGATTTTGTCTCTCATATATTTTGTTGTAATCGAATTATTTAGTTGAATTTCTTATATATTTTATTATAGTCGAAATTCTTATATATTTTGTTGTAGTCGCACAGTTATGTTTTAAATTTCAAAAATATATTTTTTTAGATACAATATCTACTTTTTTATTTATTTTTTGAAGATAATAGTTTGAAAACAGTGTCGTTTTTATTTTTTGTCTTGAACCACGAAGATCTCAGGATTGTTTATAACTCACGTGCGTAATGAAAAAATTGAAGACAATAAGATATCTTCTCTCCAATTTAAACCCCCAACTCTCCTTCCGTTTCAGGATAAAAATTTTGGTATACGCATATTAAGAAGATGAATGAAATAACAAAATTGTCCATAATAATATGTCATTAATAATTTTTAATGTAAGTGAGAGAGTGACTTTCTAACTAGTCAATTCAAAATATTATATCTCCATAATTATTAAATATGGAGAGAGAATTAGAATACAATAAGTCTAGGGGGACTTTTTTTAGTGACATTTCTAGTGACATTTTTTTTGGAATACCTCCCAAAAAATGTATAGTATTTATTTCAACTGAAATTTTTGTAAAAAATAGTATTTTAGGTGTAATTTGGATATATACAAGAAACAGAGTTGTACAGACATGAGATCAACAAATTAATTTTTCTCTTGACCATGTTTCTTGTATGTATCCAAATTACACCTAAAATACTACTCCCTCCGTCCCAGGATAAAAGTCCTTATTACTATTTTGGGTTGTCACATGTTAAATGTCCACTTTCTTTTAATAAACAAATTTTTGCACATTTTTTCTCTATTATGCCCGTAGCATTAAATATCTCATACTTTTCTTATTCTAATTCTCTCTCCATATTTAATGACATTATTATGGACAATTTTGTCATTTTATTCCTCTTTTTAATATGCGTGAAAAGTCCACCAGGACTTTTATCCTGGGACGGAGGGAGTATTTTTTTACAAAAATTTCAGTTGAAATAAATATTATACATTTTTGGGAGGTACTACCAATAAAAAATAAAAAAAATGTCACTAAAAAATACCCCCTAGAAGGACTCATTAGAATAAGAAAAATGGAGTATGAGATATTTAATGCTACGGACATAATAGAAAAAAATGTGTAAAAATTTGGTTATTAAAAATTAAGTGAACATTTAACATAAGACTACTCAAAATAGTAATAAGAACTTTTATCATGGGACGGAGGGAGTATAATAAAGTAGATATTAAAAAAAGTAATATGTAAATCATTTATTTACACTTTCTTAACCAATATAACCTCATATTTAATATCGATATAAAATTATGATTATTTATACCATCAATTTAGAAAAAGAGAAATAATATATATTAATTTTTCTATTGTCAATTATTTAGATGAATATTAGTGATAATTCTATTTAAAAAATATATAATATGATGGATCATTTTTATAATTTTGTATAATATTATAAATCAATATATTTCACGAATATAAATTCACGAAAAAATTTACAATGGAATAAGATACTTAAAAAATATATAATAAAATTTTGATTATATGAGATTTAAAGAAATGGATTGGACACGAAAATTTGGACGGGAGCCAATTGTTGCGTGCTAACGGTAGGAGTTATAAGTAGAATATTTTATTCTGCCGCCCGCCAGATGCATGTAGCACGTGAGATCATGAAAGGGAGATCACGTGCCACGTTTCTTTTCTTAAGTCAACCCTAATTTAACAATGTAGTGACGATAAGTATTCAAATATGGCGGATTTGTTTAACATGCCTATAATTGATTTCAATAATATAAGTGTGCAAATTATTTTGGTAAAATTTGAATTTTAAGTAAACGTGTTCATAGTTATATTGATTTGTTTATTTTGCTATTTTTTTAGCTGATGTTTTTTGTATTTTTTATTTTTTTTAAATAATGAGCATTTAAAATTTTGATAAATAAAATAGCCATATGGGTTGACTAAATATAGAATCATACTGAAGTTGACTATTGTTTAATCCCCATGTATATATTTTAGAATAAATTTATGTATACACTCAAAATGTGCATCTAAAGACAATATAAAATAAGAGTACTCCCTCCGTTTTTTAATATAAATCGTTTTAGAGAGTGTTTTTATCCCTTAATATGAGTCATTTGAGAATTTTAAATAACCGTTTGTCCCTAATTTGTCCCTTAATATGAGTTATTAGAGGAGTGCTCTCATTTGTCCCTAATTAGTTGAAGTTTGTTCTAATTTAGGAGAATTGGTCCCATTTTTTTCAAAATTACCCGTCTGCCTAATTTTTTGATTTTTATTCACAATTGTCAATACTTTTAACTCTTTCTCTCTCCTTATCCCAACAATTGTGAGCGGGAGAGAGTGAATAAAATTTCTAAACTAAAGAATTGGATAAGTTGTTTTACGGGGATGCAGAGAGAGATCAATGAGTAAATGAGACTAATGAGTTTTTTAGAAGAAAATTATGAAAAAAATATGTGAGAGAATATTAGATAACTATGATAAGATGAGGATTTAAGAATATTATAGACAATTGAGTATTATATTAATATTTTTCAATCATGATCTTAATTCTTGTTCACAACTCTAAAACGTCATATATTAAAGGAAGAGAGTATAGCTTTGGTTATCCCATTATTTTTTGTCCAATAAATAACACTATCTTTTTTCAATACAAGGACAATATAGACAATTGATATTATATTTAATGCTATACAATTATTTCATTAATACTTGTACACAACTCTAAAATGACTTATATTAAAGGACAGAGGGAGTAGTAAATAAGGAGAGAGAAAGTGTTGTCGAGAGAGGCGACAAAAATATTTTACTATCATTTTACACTTGGGTGTCTTTGAATGTACAATTTAGGTGTGTACACACACACACACACACACACACACACAGAAACACATATATATAGGGAATCCATCTATGGCAACCGGTTGCCATGGACACTGTGCCAACAACCCCTTTTCGGACCGTTGATCAATTGATTGGAACGCTGAGATTGGAATATAAATTGACCAAGCCGGCACAGGTTGTTGTGTCTAAATATCAAGCTGTACTGGCTTTTATTTTAATAATAGGGCCCCACATATTCAACATATTGTCAGTATAGTTAAACAAAATGAATATTTAATATTAAAAAAATCCTAACCGGCACAACTTGTACTGGCTTTGCCTTCTTTTTTTTTTTACGCATTTCTCCATTATATGTCATAACTCGGCACATTAAAACCACATAAAAAATAAAAAATAGGTCAACCGGTACAGGTTGTCACGACTGGTAATAAAATATTAAAAAAAATTACCGGCCGGTAAAAGAATTGTTTCCAACTATTCGCTTCTAAACAGATTCGAGCTCGCAACCTCCAGCTTCCAACCCTCGTCATATGACCACCCGAGCATCACGGGCCTAGTTGTTCATTTCTCGCAAGGATTAGTCTTTATATTAAAACTTTACATTTCCCCCAAAACGACATTTTCTCTTGTATTACGATTTATTTTTATATTAATCTATATTATCAGTGTTCATATTCTTATTCTTATTGTTATTAGCTGTTCATATTCTTATTGTTATTTTAGCTGTTAATATTCTTATTGTTATTATTATCTATTATTATTATTATATTAAGTTTTGATGATAGGAAATGAATGCCTTATTCTTATTATTATTATATTATATTTAAATAATGTAAGATTATAATAATTTATTTTATTAATCTTAATAATTATTTTTATATTAATATTAATAATTAAGCCATGTTCCTTTATGAACCCTGTCCATTGAATATTATGAAATAAATTTTCAACAAAGTTCTGAGTTTGAAAATATATCAAGTTCAATTAGTTTAATAAGTAATGTTGATAATACTATTACTGCATAACATTAACATGAATAGTACAGATTACATGTTCATTTTCATAAAATTAAAAAAACATAGCATAAACAATACAACCGACGTCTATTTTTTTGGCTCAGGAATCCCTAACACTCGATAGTGATTTCTCTTATCATGGTCGATTTCAAAGCCGCAAATTGCACATTTTCGATGAGGCTTAGAAGGAATGATTTTCTCGAGTGCACTATTGAATTTAAATTATTTTTTGAGGCCTTTTGTCTGAGAAATAATAGGCGGCAAAAACTCTTCTTCTGCTTCCACCTCTGCATCTTCATATTCATTATCATATCCCATATCATGATTTAGATCTCCAACCGTGCAATCAATGTCGTCATCTGCCAGTTCAATAATATTCTCATCCGGATCATACTGGTCAACCAACGCTTTTTCCTCGTGCATTCAGTTTAAGAACAGTTTTGTAACCTTGAACTGAGCAAGCCGCTTTGCTCGCTAACTCCCGGTAATCACTCATCAAATGATTATAGAGCATTGCTTGATCTTGTTCGGAGTCAGCAGTTGTGGTGTTAAAGAGTAATTCTTCACCATTGCTTTTGTTTGCGTCTCTTGTCCACCGATGAAGAATCATGTCGCTCGGTATTTTTGAAATAATCTTTGCTATAAAATATCTCAAGATGTACCTGCATACTTTACCAGAGTGAGAAAATATTTGGCAATTACATGTTATCGATCCCAGCTGACAATTGTTGACAATTTCTTTATATCTTCCCCCACTTTCAGTTGCATCTGCTATATACACTAAATAAACCTTAGTATCAGCGACACACAACTCACTAAGTTTATGAACATTGTATTTCATGGAATCGACGAGTTGACGTTAGAAACGTCTAAACATCTCTTTTGTGTACACTTGTGCAGCATGAACTTCTAAAGATGAACCTAAGTACCATAATCCTTTTACGATATTTTGTTATGTAGTCGGCCTTCCTCTCTTTGATAAATTATTTTTCTATAGCCTTTTGACTCTGCAGTACAAAATATAGCATACCTGTTGATGCATTAACGTATTCATCAAAAAAACTATTCATGCTCTCGCTTCTTTCGGTGGTAGTCGGTCTCGCGGCAAAATATCTCTTTGTATATGCTGGAATCCATTTCCGTCGTACATTATACAAACTTCCAAGCCATTCATTGGTATACAATTCATAGGAACTTATCAGAATATGCCAGCGCTGTTCAAATTCCCCGATGGACAATGAATTATAGACACAGTTGTTAAAATCATTTTTGAATGATGGGTGCTCAGAATAAACATGATGCAATTTTTTAGGAAATTTATTGCTAATATGCCAAGAACACAATAAATGATAACTAGAAAGAAGTACCGTAGCAATAGCATTACTCATGGCTCTATCTTGGTCAGTGATGATGGTTGTAGGTGCGTTGTAGTCTATGGCTTCAAGCCATATTTGTAATACCCAAACGAAAGTGTCCACTGTCTCGTCTCTTAACAATGCAAATCCAAATAATATAGACTGATAATGGTGGTTGACCTAGGAAGATGGAACAAACGGCATGTCATACTTATTTGTACGGTATGTACTATCAAATATCACAAAATCTCCAAATCGTTGATACATAAACCTTGATCGGGCGTCAACCCACAAAATACAAGCTATGCGATTGTTTTCACCGGGTTTAACTCGGGAAAAAAATTTACTTGCCTTTCGGATGCAAGTTTTTTCAAATATTTGACAGCAGCTTGTGCATCATTTTCATCTGCAGAATCACTGCCTTAAATCTCGCACCACATTCTCAACATTTACATTAGAGAAAGGAACATTTTGTAACCAGGAACATTTTGTAACCTACCACCCATTGTGCTCAAAATATTCATCATCTTACTAGGACCAATACCAGACATATTTAATGTGTCAATTAATTTTCTTGCAACAAGAGTAATACTTTTGTGTGTCTCAATCAAATCTACTTTGGTAGGGGTCACTAAGTGATGATTGTGCTCTAATTCAACAGTAGAAATACGCCAATTGTCTTCTTTCTTATTGTGGACAACATATATTCTAGCTTTACACAACGTGCGTCCTATAGAGTCTCTCTGTCTAGTTATTTTATTACTACCATCTTCATCATTAGGCAAACTCTTGCCATTAATTGGTGTACCAGTTTTTTTACATAAATACATCCTAGATCTTACATCATTCGTATTAGCATGTTTATGACTAGTTACAATTCTAATCTCAAATCCATTTTTACGAGCATATGATCTATAAAAAATTTCAACCTCTTTCAACTTACAAAATAATTGACCAACGTACGGAACAATTTCAAATTTACTACTTTCAACATCACTGACAAACTCAGATGTATTTTCACAATTTAAACTTGCAACAGAATCTGAAGCAGTAGATAGAAATACTTTCTTATGGATATTATATGACATTTTGAAAAACTCACAGTATAAATAATAATGAAGAATTTTGCTCGATCAGAACTTCAACTTGAACTTGGGAAGTGAAAATGGGAAACCAGATGAAACAAATTCTGAGTAGATGTGAAAAGAGAAATTAATATTCGAGAGCATAAACCAAACTGTTTAGGAGATGTGGGAAGGAAGGATAAGAAGATAACTTGAGAAAATAGCAGCTTGCAAGAGAATATTAAAAGGGCAAAAAGACCAGCCGCTACATGTTGTACTGACTAATGCTCAAAAAGTCAAACTTATGTACTTTTCCCATAATCAATGTCAGCTTTTCCCATTCCCATAATGTACATGATAGTCTCTATCATTATTATGTTTGACCACGTTGGTATACACAAAATTATATCATTTGCTATCTCTCAAGGACATATAAAAATATTTAGTATAATAATAAAATAATAAAAAATGAACATCTAGTATAATAAAATAATAATAATAATTAAAATTATAAGCCGTTACAATATGTAGCGGTTTTGTTATGTATAATAAAATAATAACAATTATAATAATAATAAAATTGTAATAATAAAACAATAAAAATAATAATAATAATAATAATAATAATAATAATAATAATAAATAATAATAATAAAAAGTTGAAGAGCCACTGCAATATGTAGCGGTTTTGTTTGTATAATAAAATAATAATAATAATAATAATAAAATAATAATAATATATGTATGGGGGGGAATGTAAAATAGACTTTTTTATAATTATTTATTGTAAGCCGACACAGCTTGTACCGGTCGAGCACTATGTGGAATTATTATTATTATTATTATTATTATTATTATTATTATTATTATAATAACATATTAATAATAATAATAAGCCCAACCGGTACAACCTGTATCGACTTTACTTGTTATTAATATTATTATTATAATCCCGGACAGTTAGCTTTAGCTTCTTTGACTACTTTTTTTGTCACATCACCTCGGGAAAGAACACCTGCAACATAGGGAAAGAACACCTGCAACATAGAAAAGCTAAAAAGCTGAAAACGAAAAGGGTGAGTGTTTGAATTTGGTCCAAAAAAAGGAGTTTGTACCGGCTTGCTGGAGCTTATTTAACCATCTAGTGGGAACATATGTTGTTCTAAAGTTCGGAAGAGAGAAGAGCAAATTGGGATACAAGTTGAAGCGATTGGATTACATACACCCAGTTTGAAGACACATAATTATTTGAAAGATATTTTTATTGGTATTTAATATTATTATTAATATTATTGTTATTGATTTTATTATTGGCATCGTAAATAATAATAATATTTGTAAGATATTGATATTGTTATTGGTATTGTTATAGTTGTTCAGTTTTTAAAAGTTTTTATTTTATTATTATTTTCATCTAATAATAAAATAATAGTTTTTTACTGTTTTTACATGAATGTGTGAACACAAATTATTATTATTACACTAACACTAGATTCCTATTGTTTTGTCATTCATGTTATTATTATGTTTTTATCATGCATGTTATACAATGATCTTAAAATAATAATAATTTGTTATAAAACTTTAGCAAAGTGTAGAAAGATACTCTTATAATTGCATATATTTAGAGAGAATAAGTAAGAGATAAAGAGAGAGAAACCTTCAGAGAAATTCTTATTTCTTTTCCTTCAGTATCATTGCCTTATATAGGCAAAGCTAAAGACGTTCACGGATGAAGGAATGGTCACAGGAGAAGAGAAGAAGAAAAGGGCGAGCACCCTTAAGAGAAGGGAATCATGATTATAACACTTCCCCTGATTTCCTACGATATGAGATTATGTCTCATTAAAAACTTTGTTAAGAAAACTCAGTGGAAAAAACTTAACGAAGGTGAAAAGAGTACATATCTTTTACATAAATATCTTAATTGACTGTCTCGTTAAAACCTTGTCAGGAAAAACCTATTGGGATAGAAACCGTGACTAAGGAAAAAGAGTACAGTCTTCCCCTCAAAAGAAAATCATTAATCCTTGATGAAATATTGTCATAAGTCTTTCACTTGACACATTTTAATCTTTTTTCGAAGTTTTACAAACGTTGCACTTGGTAGCGACTTTGTGAATAAGTCGGCTAGATTATCACGATCGAATTTGATGCACATCTATATCACCCTTCTTTTGTAGCTCATGTGTGAAGAAGAATTTATGTGAAATGTGCTTTGTTCTATCTCCCTTGATGCACCCTCCTCTAAGTTGAGCAATACATACAGCATTATCCTCATACAGAATTGTAGGAATGTCTTTGATTGATGGTAATCCACATGATTTTTGAATATGCTGAATAATTGATCTCAACCAAACACATTCTCTGATTGCTTCATGTATAGCGAAAATCTATGAGTGATTTAAAGATGTAGCTGTCATGGTTTGCTTTGTGGATTTCCAGGATATAGCCGTGTCAAAATATGTAAATACATAGACTGTTTGTGATCTTCCATTATGTGGATCTGATAAATATCCTGCATCGACATATCCAACCAATCGCGAAGTTGAATCTCTTGGATAAAATAACCCAAGATCTATACTTCCACGGAGGTATCTCAAAATGTGTTTGATCCCATCCCAATGTCTCTTAGTCGGAGAAGAACTATATCTTGCTAACAAGTTGACAGCAAAAGTAATATCCGGTCGTGTACAGTTTGCAAGATACATAAGAGCACCTATTGCACTTAGGTATGGAACTTCAGGTCCAAGAATTTCTTCCACACTTTCTAGAGGCCGAAATGGATCTTTATCAACTTTTAAAGATCGAACAACCATCGGGGTAGTCAAATGATGAGCTTTATCCATATGAAAACGACTGAGAATCTTTTCAGCATGTGTGGATTGATGAATAAAAATTTCAGATGCTAAATGCTCCACTTGTATTCCCAAAAATAATTTTGTCTTTCTAAGATCTTTCATTTCAAATTCATTTTTAAATAAGTAGCAGTTCTTGTGAGTTCTTTAGGAGTACCTACAAGATTCAAATCATCCACATATACAGCAATGATGGAAAATCCACTTTGTGATTTCTTAATAAAAACACATGGATATACTTGATTATTTATATATCCATCTTTTATTAAATAATCACTAAGTCGATTATACCATATACGACCAAACTGTTTCAACCCATACAATGAGTGTTATAACCTGATTGAATATGTGTGACATGGCCTTTGTGATTCAGCCATTTTCAATCCTTCAGGGATTCTCATGTAAATTTCAATGTCAAGTGAGCCATATAGGTATGCTGTTACAATATCCATAGTCCTTTATTGTCAACGCTGAAGATTGTGTCACTTACTCTTGGGGTGCGGCAGTGTTAACATATTTGTACAGGTCTTTATATACTGATACTAGGAAAGGAGTTAAATACATTAATGGTTGTGAAGCATTGTTACAAATTTGGGCCTACAAACATGTACAGATTGGGAGGCCAAACCCTTGGCCACAATCATCCTTATGGTTACCTAGGGCTTTAACATGGTCATATTTTGGAACCCATAGTTACCCTGGTAGACGTGAGAATCCCATCACCATTTTTCATTTTATCGAGGGTAGTTAGATATTAAATCTATGTGGGATGTGGTTTGGCGGCCTTACTATGATGTGGAATGATATAATCAGTGGATTTAAATTTGAAGGGAGGTTGTTGAGATCTGGTAGGGTCCCCTTGATCCACTTTGATATTGTGAAATTCCAGATGTTGGATCGTGTGCTGAGACAGTTCGAGTTCCTGCAAGGCATACTATACCCAGCCGAAAACCATAGTGACCTTAGGAAGGAGAAAAAGTATAAATTTATTGATGTCGAGGATTGCATGGCCTTGAGAGGGGAATACATTTCGATTTGGGAGGCATATATGGATCATCTCGAAGGACAACAATATAAAATTTCTAATTTTGTGTCAGTAGATGATTACATGGCCTCGTATAGGAAAATTACACATTTGAAAATCCACCGACCTCGACAGGCAAGGGGCCAAGACAGTTGTTATGAGCCTTGGGCCATTTACAACCAACAACACCTTATTCAAATGGTAGAAAATTATCTTCTTCTTTAATTTATTTATATTAGATGTATATATACTACTTAATATTACATTTATTCATATTTAGTGTTATTGATATTTATTTGTGTTCATCTAACATGACAGGTTGAGAGTGCAAAGTCTTTACTTGATAAATTTTCAGCACTTACTCAGATGCCTCCCGAGTTGGTTCTGTAAAAACACAATTGGGATTACCAATACAGTCTATACGACTTTGAAGCAAGAGGGAATCAAATACCTCAACAGGGGTCCCATAATTGGTGTAACACAGTACCAATTCTCCCAATTCAATGAAGGGCTTGGAAAACAAACTGATTATGTTGTACAAGAGAGCTACATACCCACCGCACAAGCATATGAGGAGAGCTCCATTACCACCACCCAAGCCTACAAGAAGTGTTACATTCTGACCTCCCAAGCCTTTTAGGAGTGTTACATTCCGACCTCCCAAGCCTATGAGGAGTGTTAAATTCCAACCACCTTTTACTTTGCGAAACTTTCTGACGTCATGGGAGCTGGTTCTAATAAGGTATATATAGTGATGGTTTAAATTAAAGCATTCAGAAATTGTTATTTATATTCATATTTATAAATAAAAATGGTATGCCAAATAATAATAATGTACATTCGGGTCTCAATCAGGTACAAGATGCGGGAGATCGCATCTCTTATGGACCAAAAGGATCCTTAACCAAAAAACTAAAAGATTGGAAGGAGGTATACATAAATAAATATATATTTGGAAACGTGGTGGCCTCGAAAGAGAATTTATATCCTTTGTCACATTCGCGGCAGTTATATGATTTAGACCACAGTGCATTGCATTCCTTGGGGCCTAGGAATTGGATTTTCGAGCATGTCCTCGACGCTTATATGTTGTTGTTACGAGATAGAGAGGAATACTACAGGTCACGAGTGTTACGCCCCCAAAATAGGTCCAATCCATCCAACCTATTCTGAGTCGCCAAATACATGGTACAGAAAACAACTACAACTTTATTACTACAATTGTCGTGCAAAATACAACAACACATATGTTGTGAGTTTTGATACAAATATATACCAATTGTGACTCTGGACACCAACTTGTGTCAGCACCTCACCATGGCACCTTACATAAAGGTACAATCAAAAACTTTTTTAGAAATTAAAATCTCTGGGAAGTGCTCAAGGAAACCTTCGTACATAGGAGGCCATGCGTCTAGATTATGATAGATATCATATTTCCACAGAATTATCCTTGGTTGACCCAATAGACCCCAAAGAAAAACGAGAAGATTATTATCATGTTTTTTCCAATGGTGAGTCTTCTCTTGACATATAACTATCTCCACTATTTGTAATTGAAAATGATATTTCAACCAAACTCCAAGATTATATAGGTAGTGCTCGTAGATATACTCAACAAGTGGATGTGCACAACCCAGTCTTATGATAACAAGAGGTTGCATATCATTAGACATCTTATATGATAGTGGCAAAACACCCTTCCAACGTTGGGTTCGCCTCACCCTATTGATTCACGAAATATAACTACTAAATGATGTATAAAATACAACACACTTTTCTATAATGTTTAGGGAAAACCTTCACAGCTAGAGACCACTGTTCTATTCCCCTGTTATCCCCGCTCGACCCAGATACACTCTTATTACCTGAAAGGAATTATGAAGCAAAAGGGTGAGCACAACTAGCCCAGTAAAGAATATCATGACTAAAGATAATTAAATTATCCATAGCCTTCGTCAATAATGAATCAGAGATTTAGAACATATGGTAGATTATAAAACTTTTCAACCATAGTTGCAGCGGAACGAGCAATTCATTAGAAGAGTCAAGTAGAACATAATGTCTACTATCTCCTCTAGATTAAGTCCATCGTTAATATTTCATTCCTGTAATACTCATCAACAGTTCTTTGCTATACACCAGACAAAGAGAACTCTCATCACCTATCTTCACCTGAACCACCACAGATTATAATTAAATCACATTTCATATTTATAATCAAGTAAATCAACAGTCCAACTTTTGCTCTACAGGCCAAAGATATACAACTGAAAAACCAATAACCAACAGTCCATCTTTGCACTACAGGCCAAAGATATACAACTGTAAAACTAATAATCAATAGTCCATCTTTGCACTACAGGCCAAAGATATACAACTGTAAAACTAATAATCAACAGTCCATCTTTGCACTACATGCCAAAGATATACAACTGTAAAACAAATAATTCTGAGACTCAGCTTAATAGTATCACGACCATGAATTATTCATGCACTACGGGCCAAGGATATCCGTATTTTCAATTACGGCCATGATTATTCCGAATAATCCCTAGTCATAATCATACCAATTCCATCTATGCACTACGGGCCAAAGATAACTTTTACCACATCATTTGTAACATTACGGTCATGATTATACCGAATAACCCTTGTCATAATCATACCGAGTCCATCTATGCATTACTGGCCATAGATGACTTTCAACACAATATAAGCATGAGAATGATGACAATGATATAAAGAATCAATCACATAAGATAAAGGATATATATTAAATATTTATAATATAATTTATCTAGAGTTCAAGAATATCCTAATTTGTCAACATGATACTGCTTTTTAGAGTAAAAATTCAAGAATAATATTATATCAAAAATGATTTGAACAAAAAATAATATTTCAACAAATATTTAACGAAGATAATAACATTATTCATTATATTATAAACTCCATTTAATATTATTCATTATATAATAATATTAAATTCATTTACTAATATTATTAATCATTAAATAATATTTTAAATCAATGATTTCATAACAACTTAATCCAAATGTTATAAATCACTTCATAATCTCATAATATAATATTATTAATATTACCACAATATTTTAATCATTTCTTAAACTTATAAACAATTTATTTTAATTGTTTACACTTTACTAATTAATACATTTAATCATCCTAAAATGCCAAACTCATAAAATTTTATCACCAATAACCAAAACACTCATCAAAAATCTGCATATACCTTATATAAGGTTCTCAAGCCACAAAATCCTATTTTCTAATTTTATTTCTTCGCATAACATATTTAGTTCATTTACTCATAACTAGTCCATTTTCATGAAAAATACCAAATCAGTCCCAGAAAAAAGAAAATTTTCTGGGATTTAGCATAATATAGTCTCATATTCAACATATATTTTTTTCGGAATTTTTAAAATTCATTTACTATTTTTCATATGGCCAAAACTGCCGAACATTTATCATAAACTGTATTTTTGTCCAAAAATTCCGACATTTACAGAGTATACTGCTATTATATACATGTACTCCCAATAAAATTTTTACCAATTTTGGAGTTAATCACAAGGAGTTATAAGGGTTTACTTTTAAAATAGTCTTTTCCTATAAAATTCATAACTCCTAATCTATACATAAAAAAATCGCCATTTTTTGGACACAATTTAGAAAACTCATCAAATTATTATTTCAAATTTTTCCAGAATTTTTGAGGGTCAGAAAAATACGAAACTGAAAAACATAATAATCCTTACAATCATTGATCTCAAAAGAGCAGTATTTCTGACTGGAATATCGGATGTAATGTTGAAGAAAACTTGTACTGAATAGCAACTCTCCAATTATCTAAATACTCACAAAAATATGCTCGATAATATAGAGAGAGAAAGTTTATGTTTCTGGTGTGATTTTCAATTCTAACTTAAGCACCTATTTATAGGAAAATGATAGAACGTCAAAGGAGACTAAACTAATAAAATAATATTATTTATTTTCCTTCTTCTACGCAAGCTACCTTTGAAAAATCATCAGCCACCACAGTGGGGCCCCCCCAAAATCAGCACATGTTTTCTACACCAACCAAAAATGGGTCCCACCTAGTTTTAATAAAAATTATTTTATTTTCTGAAACTTCAGTAATTCATAATAAATAGCCCTTTTATAAAAAAAAATACAAATTTTATGTCCATTCCACACGAAATCGAATTCTCTACAACTTTGTAGCTTTAAAGTTTTCCAAATTCCAGACAGAAAATGTAACATCCCCCTTCCCAAAAAGGAAAGGGAGGTCACGTGCAAAGCACAACAAACCTCAAAATAAATAAACAGAGCACTAACAACCTCAAAATATTAATAGTGGTGATCCATCAATAAAGTAATAAGTACAATTCTCTAAACTGAGTCAAAATAATCAAAACTTAAAATTTGAATCAACCTAACTGGTCAAAGGCAAAACTCTCATCACACTAGCCCTGAATCACCCCTGCAAACCTGCCGGAAGAAAAACACAGCATGAGCCAATTGTCCAGTACGGATACAGATATACAAAAGATATACAACTGATATACGAAAACAGTTGAGACAAATTACTGAACAAGCCTCAAGTGCAAGTACGAACGAAAAATATAATATCCAAATATCTGAATGGAATATATATGAATCAACATAATTGACGAAACCAATAAAAGAATAAAGAAATAGCGAACTGAAGTAACTAACTCAATGATTTGAACTGAACAAAAACCAACAAAACTAATCCAATAAAATAATAGGCTGAAACAAATGGCTGGAGTTATTTTATACCGAATGAGCTCAGAAATACACATTGCCACATAGGCAAGTCAAAATAATGCCACACAGACAAGTCAAAATAATGCCACATAGGCAAGTCAAATGATGCCACACAGGCAACCAAAATAATGCCACACAGGCAAATCACACATTGGACCGCGAATCCAAATGTATGCAAATCGGATAGGTGTGTTTGGCACAATATCACAAATCCAGCATAACAGAAAACTAGGGTTAACCCATACACCTCCCACAACAAAATACCAAATGGCCCACTTCCTCCGGAAGCCCAAAATGGAGACGGTCGTGGACTAATCACACCGCCACAGAAAGTGTCACGTCTCTCGTGCCAAGACGACGTGCCTGTGGTACCCCCACAGGTGGTTATAACTCAGGTATACTCTACGGTATATTCTAACAAAAATATCATGTCACAACACATGCGACATAATACCAACAAAAGGGTTCTATATGTACATGTTGAACCAAATCAAATTATAGTCACAAGGTTTCAAAAAGAAAATAGCAACATGTACCGCTCTACAATTATCAAAATAAATATTAGACATGATAACCTCATTCAAAGAGTACAAATACGAGTCCAATGTGTCAACTCCAAAATGAAATAAATATATCAATTTCACAAGAAACAATTATGTGAAATAATAACAGAAATTCGAAACGAGGAACAAAACGAACAAATCAAATTTAACAAAGGTATCGCTGAAAGAGTACGGAATCCGTACCTGGAATAAGTAATGCATTACCCAAAATTATAATCTGAATATAACTCGTTAAATTCTCTCCGTCCAATCTAATAAAATAATAATAATACAATTATAAGTTACTTACTAATTATAATTTATATGAATATGAAATTAATTTCCCCAACTACATCAAACTACAATACAAACTCAAATTATAATATATTAATCTTTTAATGATTACTTCTCGTTTTATTTAGAAATCAAGTATTACTGTTTTAAACAAAATATATAAACCATAATTATTAATTTAATCTCCACTGATATACTGAATTCGTGCAATTTTGTTTTACAAAAGAAAGCAAAATCACAAGATGGGTGATACACATATACTCATTAAAATGACTCACTAGCCCTCTGCACTCCAATTGGTAATTTATTAAATCTCTATACCTGATGTCCAAAATTTCAAATCATACAATAAATGTATATTTTATTAATTAATATCCACATACCACTTATATCATATACAATTTATATAGTAATTTGTACAACTTAACAAAGTATAAAATCATTTCAAAATCTTTTACTAGCTCCCTCCGTTTAAAAATAAAATAATAATAATAATAATAATAAAAATAAAACCTGCTAGAATTATATGCAACTATAATATTTAGTATTAACAAAGTACAACACTACTAGCGAATAACTTATTTATTTTATATATATAAAAAAAATAATCCACACATGAATTTAATTATACTACCTATTCGGCTATTCATTGAAAACAACAAATTTACTGACTTTTAGGATTGGTACATGTATCAGATTATATACATATATGTATCCCTATTTACACTAGAAAGATAAAGGCTAAGATGATAGCATAAAGATAAAGAAGAAAACTCATACTTGTTTCTAGTTCTCCCTTAATTTGTCTTTTACGCCATAATCATCTCTCTCTTTCATTCGGTTAAGCGGCTGCCTTTTTATTTTCTTTCAGTCGGTATAAAATATGATGAAGCAATTAGGTTTTTCTTATTTATTAATTAATATATCTCATTGTGTCTCCTAATTTTAATAGGATTTTAATATTACCCAAATACAAAATAGACCAAATTAGAATAAAAGTCCAAATTAATGTAATCACCTACTTGTTATAAGTCACACAACTTAAATACAATTTGACCCAAACATAAGAAAAACCCAATTAAAATATGGATTTAAATTTATTTTTTTATTTATTTTTACCGGGTATTACAGAAAATATCCGAAATCTACAAACAAATAATTTTTAACACCTTTTAAAATTCATAACAAATCATGCGTTAATTTTTTAACTGTTTCAAAAATTGTGGACATATACTCTATTTATATATGTATAACATATCCAAAAATCACAATGATCCAATGGTCGGATTAAAATTATAACTCACGCAATAGAGCTTTAAGAACACTAATTTGATTTTTAATGCCTCCATTCCAACAAAATACTGAAAAAAAACACCTCAGCATTAACTCCTTCATTCATAACCACATAAATAAATCAATCATTTATATCCACATCAAATAAATATTTTCTTATCATATAAATTAATAATTAATTATTCACAAATAATATTACAGAATCACAATAATGACAACCAGACAGTTTCCAGGAAAGAGGGGGCTTTTCGATAAAGATTTCTCCTTATTGGCGCGTAATTAGGTGACCAAACCTCTCCTTGACAGAACTTTCTAGACATTGCCAATAATGTTATCTAATAATATTATTCAAATAATATAAATTATTGATCTGATAATGGGAAATACTGTGCAGTGACAATTATTAAAACAACAATAATATAAAATATCAACGCAGTAATTATTGAATCAATAAAATAAAATATTGAACAGTAATGACTGTAATAATTATTGAGTAGTGCCTTCTTACGTAAGTATCAATAATTCAAAAATATTGTGCAATATCGTGTGTTACTGTGTAACAACGCGTATTAATTTACTTTATGTGACGCCCCCAAAATAGGAATACAACACCCATTCTGAGTCGCCAAATACATGGTACAGAAACAGCTACAACTTTATTAATACAACATAAAAACTGTGAGTTTAAATACAAATATTGTTATCTAGACAATATCCACACTCAAAATAAGTCCTCATTACAATTATTAATACACTATTTTACAGAATAGTGAGGACTATTAGAACAACTTCTAGAACCATCATTCCACACCCCGACTAGTACTCGTTACATTCTCGCCTCCTGAGAAGAAAAATGGAACAACAAGGAAAAAGGTGAGCTCAACTAGCCCAGTAAAGAACATTATGACTACAAGCCAAATATATTCATTAGTTGGTCATGTTCATCTAAACACATGTTCATCTTTGCACTACGGGCCAAAGATATTCATCAGAAATCATTCATCTTTGCACTACATGCCAAAGATATTCAGTAATATCATCATTTAGGACTGAGGATGATGAAAAACATTTTAAAAGAAACGAATCCAGTGAAATAAAATAACAAATATTTATGATTCGTATTTCGATAAAATACCTCATAAATAATCATAGTGGAGTAAAATTTAAAAATGATCAAAATATGGATACAATCAAAGCTAGTATCCATAATAGATATTTTTGAAGGAAAAACAAAATTTAATTTTTCTGTGAATAGTTTCGTATACGTGAATAGTGTCGTATACGTGAATAATAACCCCGACACTAAAAGACAAGAATTTCACAAGAAAAATCTTACCTATATTCCGGCATAATGATATTGAAAGAAATAATATCATTTTAAAAAAAATAATATCCCTTAACTCGAAAAGACAGTACTTCTGACTGGAATACTAGATATAGTGTAAGACCCCAACTTATTATAAATAAAATCGAATTTCCTCTAATTATATTTATGAATAATAAGGCATTAATTTGATATAATTCTCTGGTTATGGGTGAAATGTATAAATTTTGCAAAATATGCAAGTGGTTATAAAATAATCATTGTTGTAGGGGAATATTCGTTTGGTCGTGGAATATTCTTGTTGTCGGGGAATATTCGTTTGGTCGTGGAATATTCTTGTTGTCGGGGAATATTCGTACGACGGCGCAGTCATTTGTAGGCCCCATAATAGAATAATTGTCGGATGAAGAAAATGACAAGTTTGAGTTTTTATAAATAACGACGTAGTTGTTACCGTTAACACTGTTGGAATACCCGGTTGTTAAAATGCAGTAATACGTGTGGAAGCACAGTATTGATGAATTATTGATCACTACGTAAGAAGGCACTACTCAATAATTGTTACAGTAGTTACTGTTCAATATTTTATTTTATTGATTCAATAATTGTTGCGTTGATATTTTATATTACTGTTGTTTCAATAATTGTCACTGCACAATATTTCCCATTATCAGATCAATAATTCATATTATTTGAATAATATTATTAGATAGCATTATTGGCAATGTCTAGAAAGTTCTGTCAAGGAGAGGTTTGGTCACCTAATTGCGCGCCAGTAAGGAGAAATTCTTATTGGAAAGCCTCCTCTTTCTTGGGAATGGCCTGGTTGTCATAAATGTGATTCTGTAATATTATTTATGAATAATTAATTATTGATTCATATGATAAGGAAATATTTATTTTATGTGGATATAAATGTTGGATATATTTATTGTGGTTAAAAATGAAGGAGTTAATGTTGAAGTGTTTTATCAGTATTTTTGTCGGAATGAATGTATTAAAAATTAAACCAGTGTTTTTGAGATATATTGTGTGAGTTATAATTTTTAATCCGACCGTTGGATCGTTATAATTTTTGGATATGTTATACCTATATAAGTTGAGTATATGTCCACAAATTTTGAACCGTTAAAAATGAACGTATGATTTGTTATGAATTTTAAGAGGTGACTAGATCAAAAATTGTTGAAGTATCCAAATTTAGCATTTTGGTGGAAAATTCTAGAATTGAGTGGGCCCCACTTGTGG
This sequence comes from Panax japonicus, assembly GCA_020205505.1. Classification (NCBI taxonomy): domain Eukaryota; kingdom Viridiplantae; phylum Streptophyta; class Magnoliopsida; order Apiales; family Araliaceae; genus Panax; species Panax japonicus. The sequence goes on from CM035091.1 coordinate 76,136,879, forward strand.
TTGGTGAAGAAATGTGCTGAATTTATTTCAAATGTAGTGGGTGAGAATAGTAGCAGGTAAAGCCATCAGGTTGCAGGTCAAGTATGCTAAGATTTTTCTATAAATAGAGGGCTAAATTAGAATTGAAAATCACACCAGAAACAAGTTTTCTCTCTTTCTCTCTCTAGATTATTGAGTGTATTTTGTGAGTATTTAGATACTTTGTGAGTTTTTATTCATCAGTGTAAGTTTTCTTCAGCCTTATACCGATATTCCGATCAGAAATATTGATATTTTGAAGTAAGAGATGTTATTTTCTTCATATATGATATTATTTCTTCAATATCATTATGCCGAAATATTGATCTGAATTTTTATCAAATTTAGAACTTTTTGTGTCGGGGTTACTATTCACGTATACGGCACTATTGCATGAAAAAGATAGAAATTTTTATTTTTCGATGAATAGTGCCGTATTCGTGAATAGTGTCGTATACGTGAATAGTAACTCCGACACCAAAAGATAAAAATTTCACAAAAAACATCATCATGCTTCATGAATAGTACTCGTGAATAGTAACTCATGAATAGTAACTCGTGAATAGTAACTCATGAATAGTATGCATGAAAAAGTTCCAAATTTGATAAAAAGTTCCAACCAATATTTCAGCATAATGATATTGAAGAAATAATATCATTTGAGAATAAAATAACACCCCTTACTATCCCTTACCTCGAAAGACAGTACTTCTAATTGAAACACCGGATATAGGCTATGACTTGAACTTGCACCGTATAACAATACTCAAAGTATACTCAAAATACCCACAAGAATACGCTCGATATTATAGAGAGAAAAAATTTCAGTTTCTGGTGTGATTTTCAATTCTAACCTAAGCACCTATTTATAGGAAATTGCTTAGAACACCAAAGCAGAAAATTTAATAAAATATTAATATATATATATATATATATATATATATATATATATATATATATATATATATATATATATATATATATATATATATATGTAATCTTCACGCACACCTTGGACAATCTGAATTCAGCCTCCTAATCACATGTTTAATGAGTTTCAAAAATGAAAAAAACATTTTTGTAATTAAAAATATTTTAAACTTCCAAAAATGAATTATTTCAGAACTTCAATAATTCACAATAAATAGCCCTTTTGTCCGAAAATTTGAATCTCGAGTTTTTTTATAGAAAATTCAATTCTCTACAACTTTGCAGAAGAAAATTTTTCCAAATTCCAAACAGAAATTGACCGAAATTCACAAACGTACGATTTTACAGGCTATAATCAAATTTCAGTCAAAAATGGGGTCCACCGACACATAAAATATGCTTTAAATATTTTTGGTAACAAAAATACTCCTCTTCCACATATACTCATATATCCCACATTCATCGTAAAAATATCATCATTATTATATTATTAAAATATAATAATATATTTAAATGAATTATTTTATCAGAAAAAGCTAAAATTTCAATTTTCAACAATTGTCACATTAAAAATTTTCTCCATCTATATCCACATAAAATCAATATTTTCCTCATCATATGAATTAATAATTAATTATTCATAAATAATATTACAGAATCACAATATTGACAAACAGGCAGTTCCCAGGAAAGAGGGGGCTTTCCAATAAGAATTTCTCCTTACTGGCGCGCAATTAGGTGACCAAACCTCTCCTTAGACAGAACTTTCTAGACATTGCCAATAATGTTATCTAATAAGATTATTAAGATAATATGAATTATTGCTTCGATAATGAAAAATACTGTGTAATGACAATTATTGAAACAACAGCAATATAAAAAATCAACGCAGTAATTATAAAATAAAATACTGAACAGTAATTACTGTAACCATTATTGAGTAGTGCATTCTTACGTAAGAATCAAAAATTTAAAAATACTATGCAATAACGTGTGCTACTGTGCAACAACGCATATTACTTTACTTTACCCACCGGGTATTCCAATAGTGTTAACAGTAACATTTACACCGTTATTTATAAAAAAATTTAATTTGTCGTTTTCTTCATCCGACAGTTATTCTGTTACGGGGCCCACAAAAGGTTGCGCCGTCGTACGAATATTCCCCGACAGAAAGAATATTCCACGACCAAACGAATATTCCCCGACAACAATGAGTATTTTATAATCACTTGCTTATTTTGAAAAAAAAATCATATATCACTCTTAACTTTAACCTTTTATCAATTTAACCATTTACTGAATTGTAATTATAAAAAAAATTGAATACTTTTATTTCATAAAATTCGGGGTCTTACAATCTCCCCTCCTTGTGAAATTTCGTCCCCGAAATTTACGTACCTGGTATTTCGAAAAGTTGAGAATACCTTGCTTTCATTTCAGATTCTATCTCCCGGGTCATTATGATTTCTCCATTACTCATCTCCCGTGATAACTTAATTTGCGTTCCTCATTTGTTGGGAAGTCATGACAACCGCTATCCCTCGAACTACTCGGCTTTGACTTGTCTGGGCAGCATTTGGCGTCATCACTACCGTTGGAATATACTTCTCTATAGGGCATATTCCACCCTCAACTGCCTCTTCGTACTCCTGATTCATGATCTGAATCATCAATCTTCGATCCATATCAAATTCAGGTTGACCGCTCTATACAGGGTAATTCAAAACTCGATGTTGAGTTCTCCCAATTGATTTCCAAAAAGAGAAATTCATATCATCTATTTTAACCTTCTTATATAGGACATCTCTTTCCACAATATCCACGTGTCGTGTGGCTTTTACCCATGCATCACTCATTCTTACTCGTTCAGTTTTTTCTTCTTTCAGCTCAGATTCCATCTTTATCATCTTACACTCAGCCAAAAAATGCTTCTGTTCAACCATTACATATCGGGTAACACAAGCTTGAATTATTGCATCCTTTTGCTCCACGACCGCCTGTCGTTCTTCAGCCTGTTCTTCTAACTCATGAATACGATTTTGAAATTCTACATTTTGATTATATAATACCTCCAATAAACTCTCCTCAGGTACCTCTTCTTCCTCTTCTGCCTCACTCTCAGCTGTTACCTTTGCGACTATCTCGGGTGCAACTATCAATTCTCCACTCACCACATGGATATCTCTAATTCCTTCTTCGTCTGACATCACATTATCATGGTTAGTGATTAGAGGTATCCCCACAGTCTCATTCACTCCATTGTTAGCATTCTCAGCTGCCATTCTCAAATACTTCCATAAAACAAGGGTTAATTAAGCAAATTAACTTATCACATAATATCCGTATATTATGACCGACCAATAATTAAGCTTAGGTAGGACATACTAGCAAAGGATTTACTCATCTCTCTCCTCCTAGTTCTAATCCCGATCTCCGCTAGAGATCATAACCCTAAGCTCTGATACCAAATGTAACAACCTCAAAATAGATCCATTCCATCCAACCCATTCTGAGTCGTCAAATACATGGTACAGAAAACAACTACAACTTTATTACAACAATTTTCGTGCAAAATACAACAACACATATGTTGTGAGTTTGTATACAAATATATATCAACTGTGACTCATGTCCCAACCGTGGACAGCACCTCATAATGACACCTTACATAAAGGTATAGTCAAAAATTATTTTAGAAATTAGAATCTTTGGGAAGTGCTCAAGGAAACCTTCGTACATAGGAAGTCATGCGTCTAGGTTATTATAGATATCATATGGCCACAGAATTATCCTTGGTTGACCCAATAGACCCCAAAGAAAAATAAGAAGATTACTATCATATTCTTCCCAATGGCAAGTCTTCTCCTGACATATCATTATCTCCACTGTCTCTAATTGAGAGTTATATTTCAAATAGACTCCAAGATCATATAGATAGTGCTGGTAGATATACTCAGCAAGTGGATGAGCACATCCGTGACTTATGATGACACGAGGTGGTATGTCATTAGACATCTTGTATGACAGTGGCAAAACACCCTTCCAACGTTGGGTTCTCTTCACCCTATTTGATTCACCAAATATAACTACTAAATGATGACCACCGTTCTATTCCCCTGTTATCCCCCGCTCGACCCAACTACACTCGTATTACCTGAAAGGAATTGTGAAGCAAAAGGGTGAGCATAACTAGCTCAGTAAAGAATGTCATGACTAAAGATAAATAAATTATCAATAGCCTTCAACAGAAATAGATCAGAGATTTAGAACATATGGTATATGATAAAAAAAAATTCAACCATAGTTGCAGCGGAACGAGCAATCCATTAGAAGAGTCAAATAAACTATAAAGTCTATTATCTTCTCTATGTTAAAAGTCCACCAACAATGTTTTATCCCTATAACATCAATCAACAATTCATGTCCACAATCACATGTATAACTCATAATCGTAACTGTTGTTCTAAATTCCTTTTTCTCATCCAGGACAGAGATAATTTTTATCACCTGAAACATCAAAGATCATGGTTATACCAAATCACAATTCATGTTCATAATCATACTAATAAATTCATCTTTGCACTACGGCCAAAGATATACATCAATAAATCATCTTTGCACTACAGGCCAAAGATATTCATCAACAAGTCATCTTTGCACTACAGGCCAAGGATATACATCAACAAGTTATCTTTGCACTACAGGCCAAAGATATACATCAACAAGTTATCTTTGCACTACAGGCCAAAGATATTCATCAGTTGGTCATGTTCATCTAAACACCTATTCATCTTTGCACTACGGGCCAAAGATATTCATCAGAAATCATTCATCTTTGCACTACAGGCTAAAGATATTCAATAATATCATAATTTAAGACTGTGGATGATGAAAAATATTTTTAAAGAAACGAATCCAGTGAAACAAAATGACAAGGATTAAGGATTAAGGATTCGTACTTTATTTTAACCATGTCCAAAAATACCTCAAAAATAATCATAGTGGTGTAAAATTCAAGAATGATCAAAATATGGATACAATCAAAGCTAGTATCCACAATAGATATTTTAGACGAAAAGGAAAAATTATTATTTTTCGATGAATAGTGCCGTATTCGTGAATAGTGTCGTATACGTGAATAGTAACTCCGACACCAAAAGATAGAAATTTCACAAAAACATCATCATGCTTCATGAATAGTAACTCGTGAATAGTAACTCATGGATAGTAACTCGTGAATAGTAACTCATGAATAGTATGCATGAAAAAGTTCCAAATTTGATAAAAAGTTCCAACCAATATTTCAGCATAATGATATTAAAGAAATAATATCATTTGAGAATAAAATAACACCACTTACTATCCCTTACCTCGAAAGACAGTACTTCTAATTGAAACACCGGATATAGGCTATGACTTGAACTTGCACCGTATAACAATACTCAAAGTATACTCAAAATACTCACAAGAATACGCTCGATATTATAGAGAGAAAAAACTTCAGTTTCTGGTGTGATTTTCAATTCTAACCTAAGCACCTATTTATAGGAAATTGCTTAGAACACCAAACCAGAAAATTTAATAAAATATTAATATATATATATATACATATATATATATATATATATATATATATATATATAATCTTCACGTACACCTTGGACAATCTGAATTCAGCCTCCTAATCACATGTTTAATGAGTTTCAAAAATGAAAAAAATGTTTTTGTTATTAAAAATATTTAAACTTCCAAAAATCAATTATTTCAGAACTTCAATAATTCACAATAAATAGCCCTTTTGTCCGAAAATTCAAATCTCGCGAATTTTTATAGGAAATTCAATTCTCTACAACTTTGCAGAAGAAAGTTTTTCCAAATTCCAAACAGAAACTGACCGAAATTCACAAACGGACGATTTTACAGGCTATAATCAAATTTCAGTCAAAAAATGGGGTCCACCTACACATAAAATATACTTTAAATATTTTTGGTAATAAAAATACTCCTCTTCCACATATACTCATATATCTCACATTCATCGTAAAAATATCATCATTATTATATTATTAAAATATAATAATATATTTAAATGAATTATTTTATCAGAAAAAGATAAAATTTCAATTTTCAACAATTGTCACATTAAAAATTTTCTCCATCTATATCCACATAAAATCAATATTTTCCTCATCATATGAATCAATAATTAATTATTCACAAATAATATTACAGAATCACAATATTGACAACCAGCCAATTCCCAGGAAAGAGGGGGCTTTCCAATAAGAATTTCTCCTTACTGTCGCGCAATTAGGTGACCAAACATCTCCTTAGACAGAACTTTTTAGACATTTCCAATAATGTTATCTAATAAGATTATTCAGATAATATGAATTATTGCTTCGATAATGAAAAATAATGTGTAATGACAATTATTGAAACAACAGCAATATAAAATATCAACGCAGCAATTATAAAATAAAATACTGAACAGTAGTTACTGTAACCATTATTGAGTAGTGCCTTCTTACGTAAGAATCAATAATTCAAAAATATTGTGCAATACCGTGTGGTACTGTGCAACAACGCGTATTACTTTACTTTACCCACCGGGTATTCCAATAGTGTTAACAGTAACGTTTACACTGTTATTTATAAAAACTTTAATTTGTCATTTTCTTTATCCGACAGTTATTCTGTTACGGGGCCCACAAAAGGCTGCGCCGTCGTACGAATATTCCCCGACAGAAAGAATATTCCACGACCAAACGAATATTCCCCGACAACAATGAGTATTTTATAATCACTTGCTTATTTTGAAAAAAATTCATATATCACCCTTAACTTTAACCTTTTATCAATTTAACCATTTACTGAATTGTAATTATAAAAAAAATTGAATACTTTTATTTCATAAAATTCGGGGTCTTACACTTTTCATTTTTGTTCCATTTTTATCAGGAGGTGAGAACATAGCATGAAACTAGTCGGGGTACGGAGTAATGGTTCTAGAAAGATGTTTTAGCAGTCCTCACTCTTTCTATAAAATAGTGTTTGAATAATTGTAACGAGGACTTATTTGAGTGTGGATATTGTCTAGAAGACAATATTTGTATTTAACCTCACAGTATGTGTTGTCGTATTTTGCCCGACAATTGTATTATTGAAGTTGTAGTTTGCTTTCTGTACCATGTATTTGGCGACTCAGAATGGGTGTTGTATACCTATTTTGGGGGCGTCACATATAGAGCTGAAGGGAACTTGCACCATATAGCAACACTCAAAGTCTTAAAATACTCACAAGAATACGCTCGATAATATAGAGAGAGAAAACTTGTGTTTCTGGTGCGATTTTCAATTCTAACCTTAACACCTTATTTATAGAAAAATGCTTAAAACACCAAAGCAGAAAATTTAATATAATATTAATATATTATATATAAATTCCTACGCTAACCTTTGAATGCTTGAATCCCACATATTTAACAACAAAATGAGCCCACCAACTTGTTAAAAACGTTTTTGTTGATACAAATAATTAAAACTTCCAAAAATTAATTATTTCAGAACTTCAGAACTTCAATAATTCATAATAAATAGCCCTTTGTCAGAAAAATTCAAACCACATGTATTTTCCATAGGAAATTTCATTATCTACAACTTTGAAGAAGAAAGGTTTTCCAAATTCCAAACAAAAATTGACTGAAATCTACAAATGGACGATTTTACAGGCTATAATCAAATTTCAGTCAAGAAATGGGGTCCACCGACACACAAAACATATTTTAATCATTTAAGGCAACAAAAATACTCTTCCTTCTCATGTACTCGTATATCCCACATTCATTGTAAAAATATCATCATTATTATATTATAATAATATAATATAATATTATTTTATCAGAAAAGATAAAATATCGATTTTCAACAATTGTCACTTTAAAAATTTTCTCCATCTATATCCATATAAAAATAAATATTGTCCTCATCATATAAATCAATAATTAATTTTTCATAAATAATATTACAGAAACACAATACTGACAACCATGCAGTTCCCAGGAAAGAGGGGGCTTTCCAATAATAATTTCTCCTTACTGGCGTGCAATTAGGTGACCAAAACTCTCATTAGACTGAACTTTCTAGACATTGCCAATAATTTTATCTAATAATATTATTCAGATAATATGAATTATTGCTTCGATAATGGAAAATATTGTGTAGTGACAATTATTGAAACAATAGTAATATAAAATATCAACGCAATAATTATTGAATCAATAAAATAAAATAATGAACAGTAATTACTGTAACAATTATTGAGTAGTGCCTTCTTACGTAAGAATCAATAATTAGTGCATATCGTGTGCTACTGTGCAACAACGCGTATTACTGTGTTTTAACCACCGGTTATTCCAACAGTATTAACGGTAACAACTACGCCATTATTTATAAACAACTTATACTTGTCGTTTTCTTCATCCAATCGCTTTCCGTTATCGGGCCCACACAAGGCTGCGCCGTCGTACGAATATTCCCCGACAGTAAGAATATTCCACGACCAAACCAATATTCTCCGATAAAAATGAATATTTTATAACCACTTGCTTATTTAAAATATTTGCGAAATTTACCCATAACTAACCACATTAATCAAATCAACCCTTACTATTTCAAAATAATAAATAGAGGAAATTAAATTTCATTTATTAATAATTTGGGGTCTTACAACCTCCCCTCCTTATGAAATTGCGTCCTTGAAATTGACGTACGTACCTGGTGTTTCGAAAAGATGAGGATACCTCGCTTTCATTTCCGTTTCTAACTCCCAGGTTATTTCCTCAATAACATAGTTCCTCCACAAAACTTTAACTTGTGGTGTGACTTTTGTGCGTAGGACATGCTCCTTTTTATCCAAGATCTTAACAGGTACCTCCTCACACGTTAAGTCTTCGGCTATCTCATCTGGTTCTAACTCAATAACGTGGTTCAGGTCCTTCACATATTTATGTAGCACAGATATGTGAAAAAAAAAATTAAACACGAGACATACTTGGAGGTAACGCGAGTCCATAGGCCACTTTTCCTACTCGGTCAAGAATCTGAAATGGACCAATAAATCGTGGATTGAGCTTTCCTCTCTTCCCAAATCTTGTAACTCCCTTCCATGGAGCAACACGCAACAATACATGATCCCCAATACTAAATTCCACGTCCTTTCGATGAAGATCCGCATAACTCTTTTGTCGATCATGTGCCATTTGTATACGTTGTCAAATCATTTAGATCTTTTCTGTAGTCATATGTACCAACTCGGGTCCCAACAATGTTGCTTCACCCACCTCATCCCAACATATTAGAGAGCGACACTTTCGTCCATACAATGTTTCGAATGGAGCCACACCTATACTTGCCTAATAACTATTGTTGTAGGAGAATTCCACCAATGGTAAATACATATCCCAACTGCCTTTGAAGTCTAGGACACAAAGTCTTAATAGATCTTCAAGAGTTTAAATAGTCCTCTCTGATTGCCCGTCCGTTTGAGGATGGTATGCCGAACTGAATCGTAAATCTGTGCCCATAGCTTTTTGCAAGCTAACCCAAAATCTTGAAGTGAATCTTGGGTCACGATCCAAAACTATGGATATTGGCATGCCATGCAATCTCACATTTAAAAGTAGTATGCACACAAGCCAATCATGTTTGATGATAAAGCATATACTTTATAACAATCTTATTCATTTATTAATAAAAAGTATTAATTTATTAAAGGCTTTTAATTATCTACATGATGCTGTTTTATAATATGTGATAAACCCATAGTTTTAAGCAATGCTTTTAGAATAATGATGATGATCATTCTAATGAGATCTAAATTCTTAGAAAGCTTAAAACTAAAATAGTTCTCAATCGTTGGATTACTAAATTGGGGATTAGTGAATCCGGATAGATTAGTACATACGTTGCTTGCTCATTGGATGAGGATGATTGATCTCATGATCATTTGTGTGGAGACACTAATGCAAGTATGTAGGTGCTTATTAGAGAATAAGTTCACTGAACGTGACTCACTAAGGAATACCTAATGGAGTTTTACTAGCATGTCAATAGGAATTCCTATAGTGATAGTAGTACAAGTGATCCTTGGACTTGAGATCATCATAGTATCTTGTGTATGATGAGTTATACTTTGACTTATTCCTTAAGACCCTTAGGGTATATCAAAGGGTATGCTTGGGTATAATAAGTTGTACATGGAGATAATGTATGATCAATAAAGAATCTACCACTTCTAGTAAAAGAAGAGAAATGTCCTATGTGATTCGATAAATGACAACTCAGTAGTCCTTGGCCAAGGCAAAATGAAATTAGAAAGGAGTTTCTAATTTGCATTATTTGGAGTTGTGCATTTAAGGATCGAAATACATATAATTGAATAAAATAAGACTTGACAGTAATTCCATGTCTTATATTTAATTGGGGCATTGTATGGTGGAAGGATTGAATTGTACGGTAACTATTTACTCAAAGGTTCTTTTATGATTAATGTTGAAATCTATATTATCTGGAAAGTCGTTGATCGCTAGAGAGGCTTATCCCTATTGTAGAATAAATATTATTTATTTAAATAAATTATTAGTTTAATTTATTTATTTAAATAAGATTAGAATTGTTCTAATTGATTTATTCACAACCGGTTTATAATGGAGAACCTAAAGGGTTACACCATAAAAGGAAGAATAATTATTTAAGAAGTTAATGGCATAATCGTAATAATAAGTTAAGTATATTTAATTTAATCTATGGTGATAGAATAAATTAAATAGCTTAATATTTATTATTTAATATTTTAGAAATATTAAATATAAATTAATAAGAGGAGTATTATTATTATTATTACTATTATTATTATTTAATTCCTAAAGGAGTTTGGGAATTAATTAATAAAAGTACTCTCAAATATCCTAATAGGATTAGGAGGCAAATTAATTAAAAGAGTTTAATTAATTATCCCTAATAAGATTAGGGAGCTTAATTAATTAAATAAAACCCAATTCCTTAATTGTTAAGGAGGGTTGCCTACATCTATAAATAAGAGGAGTCTTATTATGGGTGAATAGGTTGTTGACTTTAACAACATACGTAATTCCAATAGTTGGAGAGTACGCTCCTTTTCTATAGAGATAGAAAAACTAGGGTTTAGCCAACCACCCATCTTCTTGAATTCTTCTCTTCCTTGGTGGATCACCTCTAGAGGCCAAACACTTGGGTGGCTAACGTTGATCAAATGAAGGGACCAAACACGGTGGATTCAAGTTGAACGAGAAAGAATTTGGAGGTGAACTTGTACCTGAGGAAACTCGATCTTCAAGGGTATGATTCTTGTTCTTTCTTTTTCGTCTAATTAATAATTGCGCATAAAGGGTGATCCGGGTATATGGTTTGTAAAGTTTTTAAACTCTGATTTTACACGTTTCCGCTAATTTTTGCAATTTGATTGCGTTCATGAATATTACAAACCTAACAGTGGCATCAGAGCCAAACCTTTATGCGAATTATTAATTGTTCAAATTTAATATGTATGTTGATATGTGTTTAGAACAATTTAATTGGGCATAATTTTATTGTATAAAATTAAAAAAAAAAAAAGATGGAGAAAGTCGTATTAAATTTCGGAAGTCTGTTGCATTTTCGGAAATCTGCACTTTTCTTGAAATTCCGTGACATGAACGGTTTGGTGGGATGTTAATATAGTAATATGATTACTTGGCCCGAATAAATACAAGGGAGATTCACGGTTTCATGATACATTACCAATCACGTGGCCATGTAATAGTACTGCAGATTAACTTATACTGCTTTGTTTTTTATTATTCACGTGAATGGCAAAGGCATATGTGATTCATGATTTATTTTGATTACTTATTAGTATTATCTAATCCTGGATGTGTTCTGCAACATATATAAAAGGTGTATCACGTGGCCCACTCCCCGTTATCATGATTCTGTAGGATCATTTTTTTTAAATGCCACACGGACGGTATTAATATATATATATAATATATTATTCTTAATAATTTTATTATTAAAATAAAAATTTATTTTAATCTTAAAATAAAAAGTTTATTTTAATCTTAAAATAAAAGTTTTATTTTAATTTTAAAATTAGAATTTCATGCTAACTAATTAGAGTTGGAATTGGATTCCATGATAACTAATTGGAGTTGAAATTGAATTCTATATTTTCCTTAAATAAATGAGTTTATTTAGATATGAAATAAGATTTCATATTATTCAAAAATAAATGAGTTTATTTGTGAATAGGAAAAAGAATCAGTATTTCCTTAAATAAAGGAGTTTATTTAGATATGAAATAAGATTTCATATTATTCAAAATAAAAGAATTTATTTGTGAATAGGAAAGAGAATCCGTATTTCCTTTAATAAAGTTTTTTTTCTTGGAATTGGATTTCATAATTAATTAAAATAAAGGAGTTTATTTTGATTAAATATTTTGATTAAAATAAAATAGTTTATTTATTCAAAATTGGATAAATTAAAATAAAATAGTTTTATTTTGATTTAAATTTGGATTAAAATAAAGGAGTTTATTTTGATTCAAAATTAGATTTTATACTAGCTAAATTTGCCAATTAAATGATATCAATATATATATTGAATGTTTATTATTCATGAGATGAATATTATTTATTGATGCATATTGTGATGTGTATGATAATAAATGGGATTGATTATGGACTATTGACTAATGTGATTGGATTTTATTTTAGTTGGATGCATGAATGTATGTGTTTTATTAAATGCGGTCTGCGTACCTCGTCTTCTCTAATGTTTTTTAATGTAAATTCTATATCCCTCCTATGTACTCCCCCTTGACTGCTGATCAAGGTTTCTATTTATTTTAAATAGTTTTGTAATAGGAATAGTTAGAATTAATTTTGAAAAATTGTAGATCAAGGATCAAGGAGCGCGTGAAGACCCGTTTGTAATGGAGCCCGGGCTTAAATGTAATAGTTATATTTAAATTTAATTCTTGCACCCCTAGGGTTTGACCTTTTGGTTCACTTGGTGGCTCTAGTGAACCAAACTAGAATAAAAGTCCATAATCAATCCGGGTAGAATATAGTATTCTACATGTGCATGCTTATACTATATATATATATATATATATATATATATATATATATATATATATATATATATATATATATTATGCAAACATGCTTCGCATGTGAATTAATATGACGCGTGTTTTATATATATATGTGCATGTGCGCTAAACAAGATGAGACAAATTAATAACAAATCCCTCAAATATTTTATATTAAGTTGTAACGTTCAAAGATATTTGGAATATCGAACGTCGCCTTCTAGCATGATAGAAACAATAGAGTATTGAATATTTAATATGAGTTTGTTGTGCACACACAAGGCGAGTATTAAATATTTAAGATGTTGTTTTTATTACATACGATGTTTATAAGGAATTGAACATTATTGCTTTGTTGTGCACACACAAGGGCTGTAGTTTTCTCTTCACTTATATGAAAATGCTGGGTCTGACTTAACTTAAATCATTTTAGTTCGGATGTGCACACACTTGACCATTATGATTTAAGAGGCAAAATACAAGGAGTTACATAGTTGATGTAATTGACAAGAGTTGTCTACCTATTTATTTATATATAGTTTGTTGTGCGCACACAAGGCTATATACATTTGAAATGGGATCCTTATTCTCACTAGCAAATCTTTAATTAGATTTAGCCGAACTATATAAGTGAGGGTAATATAGTTTGAATAAAATAGTGGAAGATACCAATTTAAAACAAGACCTAATTTATTTTGGTAATTAATAAAAGAATGTATGTTAAAATGTTGTTAATTACAAATTCATTTACAGAATTTTACAATGTCTAAATTACTATCACTGCGAAACATATTAGATGTTATTTAACCGGATCGTATTAAACGGATTGGTTAAGGAATTAAGAATAGTTCTCACGGCTGAAAAGCTATCTTATGTCCTTAATACGCCTATCCCTGCAAAGGTTGCAGACAATGCCTCCGAGGAAGAGGTTGCTACTTTTAGAAAGTGGCAAGATGATGCACAGTTGGCTCAATGCATCATGCTCGCATCCATGAGTAACGAGCTTCAGCGTCAGCATGAAACTATGGATGCTCTCTTACTATATTCCTGCACATCAAGTTGTTGATGGTAAGGAAAGTAGGACTGATAGATATCAGATATCTAAGGAGCTCTTCCGATCTAGAATGGCCAATGGCACTATAGTACAGATAAAAGTCCTTAACATTATCAATTTGATTGATCAATTAGGACAACGGGTTTTGTCATGGATGGAGAGTTGAGCCAAGATTTGATCTTGCACTCACTCCCAGACTCATTTCATAATTGTTGTGAATTTTTCATATGAACAAGCTAGATATCAGCCTCGCTGATTTTCTTAACATGTTGAAAAATGTTGAGAGTCACTTTCCAACCAAGAAATACCATGTCTTACTGGTAGGGGCCAAAGGATCTTCTGAAAAGAAGAACGATTCTAAAAAGGTAAATATAAAGGCAACAACAAAGGATAATAAGAACAAAACTGATACGGATAGCAAAGGAGTTAGCTTCCACTGCAATAAGCTTGGACACTGGAAAGAAACTGCGAGAAGCATCTTGCAGAGGCTAACCAGAAGAAGCTTAGTGAAGTTTCGGTTGCAAATACTATTTTGTTCATGATTTGAAATAAATTTTCTTTAAGTCAAGGTTCTACTTGGGTATTGGATACCGGCTTTGTTTATCATAAATATAAATTTATGAAGGACCAAGCAGAAGTAGAAAGCTAAACAAAGGATAAGTAATCCTATGTCTGGTAAATGAAGCAAAGGTTGCTGCATTAGCCGTAGGAACTTATAGTTTAGCAATTCCTACGGGCAAATCTATTAAGTCAATAAGTTGTTATTGTATTCCAGTTCTTGTTGGAAACATTATTTCCATTTTATTGTTGGATAATGAAATTTTTGGTATTATATTTAAGAACAATTGTTGTTCTATTTATAATAATAATGTTTTGTATAGAACTAGAATATTACTAAATAGATTTTGTATACTTGACTTACGTGAAAAATTATTTTACAAATTGAACAAATTAGTATAAGAAAAGGAGATGATCATTCAAAGAGTTGAATGTTTGTATTTGATGAAATACAAGTGTGAATTATTTGAAAGGTTCAAAGAATTCAGAAGTGAAACAAATTGGCAAAGTATTAAGATTCTTTGATTAGACCAAGGAATAAATACTTGTGCAATAAGTTTCTAGATCATCTCAAATGGTTTTTTCATAATGGACGCCTCCTGATACGTAATAATTGATTGATGTATCTAAATGAAAAAATCGTACCTTGTTGGACATGGTGCGGTCCATAATGATTTTACCGACATTCCAGTATCCTTTTGGGGTAATGTCCTAGAAATGGTTGCTTATCTACGGAAAAGGTAACCTCAAAATCTGGCCCCGAGACTCCATAAAAGTTATGGACAGGGAGGATTCCTAATCTTAAGTATGTTAAGATAAGGGGTTGTCCAATTTATGTGAAACGGTTTCAAAGGATAAGCTTGGGACAAAATTTGACAAGTATAGATTTGTGGGACATCCTAAAGTAAGTTTAGGGCATATGTTCTATAATCCTACTTAGCAAAAGGTGTTTGTTGCGAAACATGCTGCCTTCTAAGATAAAGGTGTTTATCATTGAAGGGGCTAGTGGGAGGATAATAGATCTTGAAGAGTTCAAGAACCATAAAACACTAAAAGTCAAATAAGAGGAACTTGTAGATAAACCTAATGTACCACAACCGAATCGTAAATCTGGAATAGTACCGAAGATACCTAGGAGGTATGGATTCATCATGGATGATGATGATGAGGTACGTATCATAGAAGATGATGATCCAGTTACATACGACGAGATAAGAGTTCTAGTGTGTACAAAAGGGTCAGTGGGAGCGTCGTGAAATTTCTAGTATTATATATTGATATACTACGGATGAGGAATAACATACCAATGCTACAATCAGTAAAGATAAAGTTGTCTAAAAATTCCTCCATGAATGATTTGGGAAGAGTATCTTAATTGGGAATGCAAATCTATATAGATAGATTTAAAAGGATGCTCGTCTTAACCCAAGGAACGTATATCCATTTGATGCTAAAGTCGTTTAGCATGGAAAACTCCATGGGATGTCTCATGTTGATGAGCCATGGAGTGTATCTCTCTTAATAGTCCCCATAGACTCCTAAAAGAGAGATCGCATGAGTGACAATCATGTATGCAATGAAATATACGCGACCTGATGTTGATCAGTCATATTCTGGAGAAGTTCACTGTGAGACAGTGAAAAACATCGTAAAGTACTTAACCAGCACTAAGGATGTGATATAATTCATGGCGGGTCTGAATTAAAACTAGAGGGCTTAACAGACTCAAGTTTTTCAGACAGACCAAGACGACAGAAAATCCACTTTAAGGTAAAGGGTTACCTTGAACGGTGGTGCAGTGAATTGGAAAGGTTCCAAACAACAAAGAGTTATTGGTTTAGTGATAAAGACAAAGTATATAGCTATAAATAAAGCTACAAGTTGATTTTTTGGATGAAAAGTTCATTACAGAACTAGGAATAATTCCTAAGTCTCATCTTAGATCTAAACATGTGTTGTGGCACTTTCATTTGATTATAAGAATCATTGAAAGATGGGAAATCACTATAGAGATAGCGAACTCTGAAGAACAATATTACATATCCATTAACTAAAGCTTATCCAACAGCAGGATAATCGTCACTTAGAGAAGAAGGGTATGAGATACCATGGCGATTGGCTTTAGTGCAAGTGGGAGATTGAAAGTAGTATGCACACAAGCCGATCATGTTTGATGATAAAGCATATACTTTATAACAATCTTATTCATTTATTAATAAAAAGTATTAATTTATTAAAGGCTTTTAATTATCTACATGATGCTGTTTTATAATATGTGATAAACCCATAGTTTTAAGTAATGCTTTTAGAATAATGATGATGATCATTCTAATGAGATCTAAATTCTTAGAAAGCTTAAAACTAAAATAGTTCTCAATCGTTGGATTACTAAATTGGGGATTAGTGAATCCAGATAGATTGATACATACGTTGCTTGCTCATTGGATGAGAATGATTGATCTCATGATCATTTGTGTGGAGACACTAATGCAAGTATGTAGGTGCTTATTAGAGAATAAGTTCACTGAACGTGACTCGCTAAGGAATACCTAATGGAGTTTTACTTGCATGTCAATAGGAATTCCTGTAGTGATAGTAGTACTAGTGATCCTTGGACTTGAGATCATCATAGTATCTTGTGTATGATGAGTTATACTTTAACTTATTCCTTAAGACCCTTAGGGTATATCAAAGGGTATGCTTGGGTATAATAAGTTGTACATGGAGATAATGTATGATCAATAAAGAATCTACCACTTCTAGTAAATGAAGAGAAATGTCCTATGTGATTCGATAAATGACAACTCAGTAGTCCTTGGCCAAGGCAAAATGAAATTAGAAAGGAGTTTCTAATTTGTATTATTTGGAGTTGTGCATTTAAGGATCGAAATACATATAATTGAATAAAATAAGACTTGACAGTAATTCCATGTCTTATATTTAATTGGGGCATTGTATGGTGGAAGGATTGAATTGTACGGTAACTATTTACTCAAAGGTTCTTTTATGATTAATGTTGAAATCTATATTATCTGAAAAGTCGTTGATCGCTAGGGAGGCTTATCCCTATTGTAGAATAAATATTATTTATTTAAATAAATTATTAGTTTAATTTATTTATTTAAATAAGATTAGAATTGTTCTAATTGATTTATTCATAACCGGTTTAATATGGAGAACCTAAAGGGTCACACCATAAAAGGAAGAATAATTATTTAAGAAGTTAATGGCATAATCGTAATAATAATTTAATTATATTTAATTTAATCTATGGTGATAGAATAAATTAAATAGCTTAATATTTTTATTTAATATTTTAGAAATATTAAATATAAATTAATAAGAGGAGTCTTATTATTATTATTACTATTATTATTATTTAATTCCTAAAGGAGTTTGGGAATTAATTAATAAAAGTACTCTCAAATATCCTAATAGGATTAGGAGGCAAATTAATTAAAAGAGTTTAATTAATTATCCCTAATAAGATTAGGGAGCTTAATTAATTAAAAGAATTTAATTAATTAAATAAAACTCAATTCCTTAATTGTTAAGGAGGGTTGCCTACATCTATAAATAAGAGGAGTCTTATTATGGGTGAATAGGTTGTTGACTTTAACAACATACGTAATTCCAATAGTTGGAAAGTACGCTCCTTTTCTATAGAGATAGAAAAACTAGGGTTTAGCCAACCACCCATCTTCTTGAATTCTTCTTCTTCCTTGGTGGATCACCTCTAGAGGCCAAACACTTGGGCGGCTAACGTTGATCAAAGGAAGGGACCAAACACGGTGGATTCAAGTTGAACGAGAAAGGATTTGGAGGTGAACTTGTACCTGAGGATCTTCAAGGGTATGATTCTTGTTCTTTCTTTTTCGTCTAATTAATAATTGCGCATAAAGGGTGATCCGGGTATATGATTTGTAAAGTTTTTAAACTCTGATTTTACACGTTTTCGCTAATTTTTGTAATTTGATTGCGTTCATGAATATTACAAACCTAACAACATTCTCATCTACGTACATACGAGTAAGATGTTAAAGGGAATAAGTCTCCTGTATCGGCAAGAAATGAGCAGACTTGGTTAATCTATCAACAATAACCCAAATCCCATTTATGCGTTGAGAAACCGTGGGAAGACCCGTAACAAAATCCATGGTAATGTCTTCCCACTTCTATTTCGGAATCTCAAGTGGTTGCAATGGACCCTTTGGCACTTGATTCTCCACCTTTACACGTTGACAAGTTAAACACCTCGAGATAAACTTTGCAATCTCTCTCTTCATATTGTTCCACCAAAATGTATGTCGAAGATCACGATACATTTTGGTACTTCCAGGATGGACTACAAATGGTGTATTGTGTGCCTCCATCGTGATCTTGTACTTCAAATCAGAATCATTAGGAACACAAAATCTGGAGTGGACTCGAAGTATTCCTTCTTCATCGATTCTTGCTTCTGGAATAGCACCTTCTTGCACTTTCTTCTTCATACGCATCAGCTCCATGTCCGTAGCTTGAGCAGCTTAAACTTTATCAATTAAAGTAGGTTCTACTCGTATGCTTTATATCATCACGTGGGTACTTGGAGCCTTTATCTCTATCTCCATCCTTTACAAGTCATACAAAATGGGCCTTTGTGTTAACAACATTGCACTTGTACCCGCATATGATCTTCTACTCAATACGTCAGCTACCACGTTTTCGTTTCCTGGATGGTATTGGATGGTATGGTCGTAATCTTTCAATAACTCGAGCCAACGTCGTTGCCGCATGTTGAGTTCTTTTTGGGTGAAGAAATATTTAAGGCTTTTATTGTCTGAATATATCTCCATTTTCTCCCCATATAGATAGTGCCTCCAGATCTTTTGCGCGAAAACGACTGCTGGCAACTCTAGATCATGAGTAGGATAATTCCTCTCATATTCTTTTAGTTGTCGTGAGGCATAAGCTATAACTTTTCCACGTTGCATGAGAACACATCCTAGCCCTTTGCCTAAAGCATCGCTGTAGATAACAAATCCATCTGAACCAGATGGTATGGTCAAAACAGGTGCCAAAATGAGTCTCTTCTTAAGCTCTTGGAAACTCTTCTCGCATTCCTCGCTCCATACGAATTTGATATCTTTCCGAGTCAGCTGAGTTAATGGAGTAGCGATTCGAGAAAATCCTTCCACGAATCTCCGATAATAACCAGCTAAGCCTAGAAAGCTACGTACTTTGGTCACTGACTTCGGTTGTTCCCAACTTTGTATTGCTTCAATCTTTGCCGGGTCAACAGATACTCCATGTTTTGACACCATGTGCCCAAGGAATGCAACTTCCTCAAGCTAGAACTCGCATTTCTTCAACTCGGCATATAACTTGTTTTCACGAAGCCTTTGGAGTACCAACTTCAAATGGTGCTCATGATCTTCACAACTTTTGGAATATATGAGGATGTCATCAATAAAGACAACAACGAACTGATCCAAATATTCCTTGAATACTCAATTCATCATATCCATGAAAGCCGCAGGAGCATTAGTCAATCCAAAAGACATGACTAAGAATTCATAATGTTCGTACCGAATTCTAAATGCAGTCTTTGGAATATCCTCAGTTCTAATCTTTAACTGATGATATCCAGAACAAAGATCAATTTTTGAAAAGAATTGTGCTCCTTGTAACTGGTCAAACAAATCATCAATACGAGGTAGCGGATACCTATTCTTGAGAGTGACATGGTTTAATTCCCTATAGTTGATACAAAGTCGCATACTCCCGTCTTTCTTCTTTACGAATAAAATAGGAGCACCCCAAAGAGATGTACTAGGACGAATAAAACCGATGTCCAATAACTCCTGTAGTTGGACCTTTAACTCCTGAAGTTCAATAGGAGCCATTCGATATGGGGTTTTAGAAATGAGCTTTGTACCAGGTTCAAGATCAATAAAGAATTCAACTTCACGTTATAGGGGTAGACTGGGAAGTTCTTCAGGAAATACGTCAGGAAAGTCAATAACAACATGAATATTATTCAAATATGACGTATCTTTATTCAAATCCATAACATGGGCTAAGAAAGCTTGACATCCGTTTTTTAATAAACGAATAGCTTTATGACTTGATATAACAGTGATTGATTTTAATGGCTTAGTTGTTAGAATTCGCACAACAGGTTGGTTAGAAATATGAAAACTAACAACCTTACGAAAATAATCAATTTTGGCATAATGAGTTGATAGTAGTATGCACACAAGCCAATCATGTTTGATGATAAAGCATATACTTTGTAAACAATCTTATTCATTTATTAATAAAAAGTATTAATTTATTAAAGGCTTTTAATTATCTACATGATGCTGTTTTATAATATGTGATAAACCCATAGTTTTAAGCAATGCTTTTAGAATAATGATGATGATCATTCTAATGAGATCTAAATTCTTAGAAAGTTTAAAACTAAAATAGTTCCCAATCATTGGATTACTAAACTGGGGATTAGTGAATCCTGATAGATTGGTACATACGTTGCTTGCTCATTGGATGAGGATGATTGATCTCATGATCATTTGTGTGGAGACACTAAAGCAAGAATGTAAGTGATTATTAGAGAATAAGTTCACTGAACGTGACTCGCTAAGGAATACCTAATGGAGTTTTACATGCATGTCAATAGGAATTCCTGTAGTGATAGTAGTACAAGTGATCCTTGGACATGAGATCATCATAGTATCTTGTGTATGATGAGTTATACTTTGACTTATTCCTTAAGACCCTTAGGGTATATCAAAGGATATGCTTGGGTATAATAAGTTATACATGGAGATAATGTATGATCAATAAAGAATCTACCACTTCTAGTAAAAGAAGAGAAATGTCCTATGTGATTCGATAAATGACAACCCAGTAGTCCTTGGCCAAGGTAGAATGAAATTAGAAAGGAGTTTCTAATTTGCATTATTTGGAGTTGTGCATTTAAGAGTCGAAATACATATAATTAAATAAAATAAAACTTGACAGAAATTCCATGTCTTATATTTAATTGGGACATTGTATGGTGGAAGGATTAAATTGTACGATAACTATTTACTCAAAGGTTCTTTTATGATTAATGTTGAAATTTATATTATCTGGAAAGTCGTTGATCGCTAGGGAGGCTTATCCCTATTGTAGAATAAATATTATTTATTTAAATAAATTAATAGTTTAATTTATTTATTTAAATAAGATTAGAATTGTTCTAATTGATTTATTCACAACTGGTTTAATATGGAGAACCTAAAGGGTCACACCATAAAAGGAAGAATAATTATTTTAGAAGTTAATGGCATAATCGTAATAATATGTTAAGTATATTTAATTTAATCTATGGTGATGGAATAAATTAAATAGCTTAATATTTATTATTTAATATTTTAGAAATATTAAATATAAATTAATAAGAGGAGTCTTATTAATATTATTACAATTATTATTATTTTAATTTCTAAAAGAGTTTAGGAATTAATTTAATATAAGTACTCTCATTTATTCCTAATAGGATTAGGAGGGAAAATTAGTTAAAGGAGTTTAATTAATTATCCCTAATAAGATTAGGGAGCCCATTTAATTAAAAGAGTTTAATTAAATAAATAATACCTTATTTTTAATAGGGTTACTTGATATCTTTATAAGAGGAGTCTTATATCAGATATCTAATATACGTTATTCCAATGGTTGGAGAGTACGCCCCTTTTTCTATAGAGATAGAAAACTAAGGTTTGAGCCATATACCCATCTTCTTGAATTCTTCTTCTTCCTTGGTGGATCACCTCTAGAGGCCAAACACTTGGGTGGCTAACGTTGATCAAAGGAATGAACCAAACCCGGTGGATTCAAGTTGAACGCGAAAAGGATTGGAGGTGAACATGTACCTGAGGAAGCTCGGATCTTCAAGGGTATGGTTCTTGTTCTTTCTTTTTCGTCTAATTAATAATTGCACATAAAGGGTGATCCGGGTATATGGTTTGTAAAATTTTTAAACTCTGATTTTTACACGTTTCCGCTAATTTTGAGCAATTTGATTGCGTTCATGAATATTACAAACCTAACAGTGGCATCAGAGCCAAATCTTTATGCGAATTATTAATTGTTCAGATTTGATATGTATATTGATATGAGTTTAGAAAAATTTAATTGGGCATGATTTTGTTGTATGAAATTTATAAAAAAAAATGGCAAAAACGTTTTTTTTTTCAAGCTGCTGGTTCACGTGATGATTGCAAGCTTTCAAGTTTTTTTGGTTAATGTTGCCGCGTTATGCTGCTAATTGTTGCCGCGTATTTGGTTATTATATATATATATATATATATATATATATATATATATATATATATATATATATATATATATATAAATATATATATATAATAACTTGGCAAGGGACCGTATATATATAAATTGACATGATTTGGTGCACAGGATTCTCATAAGTTAACATATATATTATATATATAATATATGGGAAAAATGTATGTACACAGCTGTGTATTACACAGTAGGCTATGACGACGGTTTTTTGGGCTATAGCGACGGTTTCATCCGTCGTCATAGCTATCATGGGCTATGGCGACAGTTTACCGTCGTTATAGCCCAAAAATCTGTCGCCATAGGTCTACTGTGTAATACACAGCTGTGTATATACATATAGCCCATAATATATATATATATATATATATATATATATATATATAACCGTATATATGTATATTATATATATAGTTATAGTATATATTAATATTCTTAATTATTTTATTATTAAAATAAAAGTTTATTTTAATTTTAAAATTAAATTGCATGCTAACTAATTAGAGTTGGAATTGAATTCCATGATAACTAATTAGAGTTGAAATTGGATTTCATGTTTCCTTAAATAAAGGAGTTTATTTAGATATGAAATAAGATTTCATATTATTCAAAATAAAAGAGTTTATTTGTGAATAGGAAAGAGAATCCTAATTTCCTTAAATAAATGAGTTTATTTAAATATGAAATAAAATTTCATATTATTCAAAATAAAAGAGTTTTTTTGTGAATAGGAAAGAGAATCCTAATTTCCTTAAATAAAGGAGTTTATTTAAATATGAAATAAGATTTCATATTATTCAAAATAAAAGAGTTTATTTATGAATAGGAAAGAGAATCCTAATTTCCTTAAATAAAGGAGTTTATTTAGATATGAAATAAGATTTCATATTATTCAAAATAAAGGAGTTTATTTGTGAATAGGAAAGAAAATCCGTGTTTCCTTTTATAAAGGTTTTTTTTACATGGAATTGGATTCCATAATTAATTAAAATAAAGGAGTTTATTTTGATTAATAATTTTGATTAAAATAAAATAGTTTATTTTATTCAAAATTGGATAAAATAAAATAAAATAGTTTTATTTTGATTTAAATTTGGATTAAAATAAAAGAGTTTATTTTGATTCAAAAATAGATTTTATACTAACTAAATTTGCCCATTAAATGATATCAATATATATATTAAATGTTTATTTTTATGAGATGAATGTTATTTATTGATGCATATGATGATGTGTATGATAATAAATGGGATTGATTATGGACTATTGACCAATGTGATTGGATTTTATTTTAGTTGGATGCATGAATGTATGAGTTTTATTAAAATGGGGTCTGCGTACCTCGTCTTCTCTAAATTTTTCTTAATGTAAATTCTATCTCCCTCCAATTTATTTCCCCTTGACTGCTGATCAAGGTTTCTATTTTTTTAAATAGTTTTGTAATAGGAATAGTTAGAATTAATTTTGAAGAATTGGAGATCAAGGATCAAGGAGCGCTTGAGGACTCGTTTGTAATGGAGCCCAGGTTTAAATGTAATAGTTATATTTAAATTTAATTCTTGCACCCCTAAGTTTGACCGTTTGGTTCACTTGATGGCTCTAGTGAACCAAACTAGAATAAAAGTCCATAATCAATCCGGGTAGAATATAGTTTTCTATATGTGCATGCTTAAACTATATATATATTATATATTATGCAAACATGCTTCGCATGTTTATTAATATGACGCGTATTTTATATATATGTGTGCATGCGCGCTAAACAAGATGAGACAAATTAATAACAAACCCCTCAAATATTTTATATTAAGTTGTAACGTTCAAAGATATTTGGAATATCGAACGTCACCTTCTAGCATGATAGAAACAATAGAGTATTAAATATTTAATATGAGTTTGTTGTGCACACACAAGGCGAGTATTAAATATTTAAGATGTTGTTTTTATTACATATGATGTTTATAAGGAATTGAACATTACTGCTTTGTTGTGCACACACAAGGGCTTTAGTTTTCTCTTCACTTATATGGAAATGCTGGGTCGGACTTAACTTAAATCGTTTTTGTTCGGATGTGCACACACTTGACCATTATGATTTAAGAGGCAAAATACAAGGAGTTACATAGTTGATGTAATTGACAAGAGTTGTCTACCTATTTATTTATATATAGTTTGTTGTGCACACACAAGGCTATATACATTTGAAATGGGATCCTTATTCTCACTAGCATATCTTTAATTAGATATTGTCGAACTATATATATTGAGGGTAATATAGTTTGAAGAAAATAGTGGGAGATACCAATTTAAAACAAGACCTAATTTATTTTGGTAATTGATAAAAGAATGTATGTTAAAATGTTTCATTTACAGATTTTTACAATGTCTAAATTACTATCACTGCATAGCATATTAGATGCTTATTTAACCGGACCAAATTAAATGGATTGGTTAAGGAAATTGAGAATAGTTCTCATGGCTGAAAAGCTATCTTATGTCCTTAATACCCATATCCCTGCAATGGTTGCAGACAATGCCTCTTAGGAAGAGATTGCTACTTTTAGAAAGTGGCAAGATGATGCACAGTTGGCTCAATGCATCATGCTCGTATCCATGAGTAATGAGCTTCAGCGTCAGCATGAAACTATGGATGCTCCTACTATACTACTGCACATCAAGTAGTTGATGGTGAGGAAAGTAGGACTGATAGATATCAGATATCTAAGGAGCTCTTCCGATCTAGAATGGCCAATGACACTATAGTACAGACAAAAGTCCTTAACATAATTAATTTGATTGATCAATTAGGACAAATGGGTTTTGTCATAGATGGAGAGTTGAGCCAAGATTTGATCTTGCACTCACTTCCGGACTCCTTTCACAATTGTTGTGAATTTTTCATATGAACGAGCTAGATATCAGCCTCACTGATTTAACATGTTGAAAAATGTTGAGAGTCACTTTCCAACCAAGAAAGACCAAGTCTTACTGGTAGGAGCCAAAGGATCTTCTGAAAAGAAGAACGATTCTAAGAAGGTAAATAGAAAAGGAAAAAATAAAGGATAATAAGAACAAAACTGATACGGTTAGCAAAGGAGTTTGCTTCCACTGTAATAAGCCTGGACACTGGAAGGAAACTGCAAGAAGTATCTTGCAGAGGCTAACCAAAGAAGCTTAGTGAAGTTTCGGTTACAAATACAATTTTGTTCATAATTTAAAATAAATTTTTCTTTAAGTCAATGTTCTACTTGGGTATTGGATACCAACTTTTCTTATCATAAATATAGATTTATGAAGGGACCAAGCAGAAGTAGAAAGCTAAACAAATATAAGTAATCCTATGTGTGGAAAATGAAGCAAAGGTTGCAACATTAGACGACATAGAAACTTATAGTTTAGCACTGCCTACTGGCAAATCTATTAAGTCAATAAGTTGTTATTGCATTCTAGTTCTCGTTGGAAACATTATTTCCATTTTATTGTTGGACAATGAAATTTTTGGTATTATATTTAAGAACAATTGTTGTTCTATTTATAATAATAATGTTTTGTATAGAACTGAAATATTACTTAATAGATTTTGTATACTTGACTTACGTAAAAATTATTTTATAAATTGAACAAACTAATATAAGAAAAGGAGATGATCATTCAAAGAGTTGAATGTATGTATTTGTTGAAATACAAGTGTGAATTATTTGAAAGGTTCAAAGAATTCAGAAGTGAAATAAATTGACAAAGTATTAAGATTCTTTGATTAGATCAAGGAATAAATACTTGTGCAATAAGTTTCTAGATCATCTCAAATGGTTTTCTCATAATGGACACATCTTGATACGCAATAATTGATTGATGTATCTGAATAGAAAAATCGTACCTTGTTGGACATAGTGCGGTCCATAATAATTTTACCGATATTCCAGTATCCTTCTAGGATCATGTCCTAGAAATGGCTGCATATCTACGAAAAGGTAACCTCAAAATCCAGCCCCAAGACTCCATAAAAGTTATGGATAGGGAGGATTCCTAATCTTAAGTATGTTAAGATAAGGGGTTGTCCAACTTATGTGAAAAGGTTTCAAAGGATAAACTTGGGACAAAATTTGACAAGTACAGATTTGTGGGACATCCTAAAGTAAGTTTAGGGCATATGTTCTATAATCCTACTTAGCAAAAGGTGTTTGTTGCGAAACATGCTGCCTTTTAAGATAAAGATGTTTATCTTTGAAGGGGCTAGTGGGAGGATAATACATCTTGAAGAGTTCAAGAACCACAAAACACTATAAGTCAAATAAGAGGAACCTGTAGATGGACCTATTGTACCACAATTGAATCGTAAATCTGGAATATTACCGAAGATACCTGGGAGGTATGGATTCATCATGGATGATGATGATGAGGTACGTATCATAGAAGATGATGATCCAGTTACATACGATGAGGTAAGAGTTGTAGACACTCTCAAATATGGAACATTCGTCTTGATGAAACAATCAAATGAGCCTAGTGTGTACAAAAGGGTCAGTGGGAGCGTCGTGACATTCCTAGTATTATATGTTGAAATATTATGGATACGGAATGACATGCCAATGCTAGAATCAGTAATGATAAAGTTATCTAAACATTCCTCCATGAATGATTTGGGAAGAGCTCGACTTAACCCAATGAACATATATTCATTTGATGTTAAAGTTATTTAGCATGACAAAATCCAAGAGATGTCTCATGTTGATGAGCCATGGAGTGTATCTCTCTTAATAGTCCCCATAGACTCCAAAAGAGAGATTGCATGAGTGACTATCATGTATGCAATGAAATGTATGAGACCTGATGTTGATCAGTCATATTCTGGAGAAGTTCACTGTGAGACAGTGAAAAACATCTAAAAGTACTTAACCGACACTAAGGATGTGATCATAATACATGGTGGGTCTGGATTAAAACTAGAGGGCTTAATAAACTCAAGTTTTTAGACAGACCAAGACGACATAAAATCCACTTTAAGGTAAAGGTTACCTTGAACGGTGGTGCAGTGAATTAGAAAGGTTCCAAACAACAAAGAGTTGTTGGTTTAGTGATAAAGACAAAGTATATAGCTATAAATGAAGCTACAAATTGATTGTTTGGATGAAAAGTTCATTACAGAACTAGGAATAGTTCCTAAGTGTCATCTTAGATCTAAACATGTGTTGTGGCACTTTCATTTGATTATAAGAATCATTGAAAGATGGGAAATCACTATAGAGATAGTGAACTCTCAAGAACAATATTACATATCCATTAACTAAAGCTTATCCAACAGCAGGATAATCGTCACTTAGTGAAGAAGGGTATGAGATACCATGGCGATTGGCTTTAGTGCAAGTGGGAGATTGAAAGTAGTATGCACACATGCCAATCATGTTTGATGATAAAGCATATACTTTATAAACAATCTTATTCATTTATTAATAAAAAGTATTAATTTATTAAAGGCTTTTAATTATCTACATGATGCTGTTTTATAATATGTGATAAACCCATAGTTTTAAGCAATGTTTTTAGAATAATGATGATGATCATTCTAATGAGATCTAAATTCTTAGAAAGCTTAAAACTAAAATAGTTCCCAATCGTTGGATTACTAAACTGGGGATTAGTGAATCTGGATAGATTGGTACATACGTTGCTTGCTCATTGGATGAGGATGATTGATCTCATGATCATTTGTGTGGAGACACTAAAGCAAGTATGTAAGTGCTTATTAGAGAATAAGTTCACTGAACGTGACTCGCTAAGGAATACCTAATGGAGTTTTACTTGCATGTCAATAGGAATTCCTGTAGTGATAGTAGTACAAGTGATCCTTGGACTTGAGATCATCATAGTATCTTGTGTATGATGAGTTATACTTTGACTTATTCCTTAAGACCCTTAGGGTATATCAAAGAATATGCTTGGGTATAATAAGTTATACATGGAGATAATGTATGATCAATAAAGAATCTACCACTTCTAGTAAAAGAAGAGAAATGTCCTATGTGATTCGATAAATGACAACCCAGTAGTCCTTGGCCAAAGCAGAATGAAATTAGAAAAGAGTTTCTAATTTGCATTATTTGGAGTTGTGCATTTAAGAGTCGAAATACATATAATTAAATAAAATAAAACTTGACAGAAATTCCATGTCTTATATTTAATTGGGACATTGTATGATGGAAGGATTAAATTGTACGGTAACTATTTACTCAAAAGTTCTTTTATGATTAATGTTGAAATCTATATTATCTGGAAAGTCGTTGATCGCTAGGGAGGCTTATCCCTATTGTAGAATAAATATTATTTATTTAAATAAATTAATAGTTTAATTTATTTATTTAAATAAGATTAGAATTGTTCTAATTGATTTATTCACAACTGGTTTAATATGGAGAATCTAAAGGGTCACCATAAAAGGAAAAATAATTATTTAAGAAGTTAATGGCATAATCGTAATAATATGTTAAGTATATTTAATTTAATCTATGGTGATGGAATAAATTAAATAGCTTAATATTTATTATTTAATATTTTAGAAATATTAAATATAAATTAATAAGAGGAGTCTTATTAATATTATTACAATTATTATTATTTTAATTTCTAAAAGAGTTTAGGAATTAATTTAATATAAGTACTCTCATTTTTTCCTAATAGGATTAGGAGGGAAAATTAGTTAAAGGAGTTTAATTAATTATCCCTAATAAGATTAGGGAGCCCATTTAATTAAAAGAGTTTAATTAAATAAATAATACCTTATTTTTAATAGGGTTACTTGATATCTTTATAAGAGGAGTCTTATATCAGATATCTAATATACGTTATTCAATTGGTTGGAGAGTACGCCCCTTTTTCTATAGAGATAGAAAACTAGGGTTTGAGCCATATACCCATCTTCTTGAATTCTTCTTCTTCCTTGGTGGATCACCTCTAGAGGCCAAACACTTGGGTGGCTAACGTTGATCAAAGGAAGGAACCAAACCCGATGGATTCAAGTTGAACGCGAAAAGGATTGGAGGTGAACATGTACCTGAGGAAGCTCGGATCTTCAAGGGTATGGTTCTTATTCTTTCTTTTTCGTCTAATTAATAATTGCGCATAAAGGGTGATCCGGGTATATGGTTTGTAAAATTTTTAAACTCTGATTTTTACACGTTTCCGCTAATTTTGAGCAATTTGATTGTGTTCATGAATATTACAAACCTAACAGAGTGGTTAACCAATCAATCCCTAAATCACGTCAAATGCAAGTATCTTTAAAGAGATAAGGTCAACAGGTAAGGTGATGGTGCCAACTGGGATCAAACAAGATTTAAAAATAGTGGATGTGATGAAAGTTTCTCCTAACGGAGTTTCCACAGATAAATCAAAGTCTAATTTCTCCGGAGTCAAGTTTAAACGTTGAGCAAAAGCATGAGAAATAAATGAATGGGTAGCACCGATATCTAGTAAGATATAAACTTCGCATGATTTTATGATTAGATTACCCGTGATCACCTCGTTTGGGTTCCTCTCATATTGACCAGTAACGACAAACTCTCTTCCAGGAACCGTTGACTTTCACTTTTCTGGGACAGGCTTTTGACTCACCATCCCCGTTGGACTTGGTTTCGTTACAGTGCAGTCTCGAGCGATATGTCCTTCATTTCCATAATTATAACATACCTTAAACTGTTGTCGACAGTTTGGGCTGATATGTCCTTCTTTTCCGCACTTATAGCATATGACCGGTGGTCATTCTCCTCCCTTGGAATCAGTTGTTGCTGGTGCTGACGTCTTCGTATTGTCATTGTTGAATCTCCTCTTTTTAAAATCTCCTCATGACTAGTTTCTTCTATTCTCATGGCCATGATTACCACCAGAGTGGTTGCCGCTCCTGTCAATATTTTTCTTTCTCCGCTGGTTATTGTTGTTCTGATGACTGCTGTCACCGATATGATCCTGGTTGTGGTCCCTCCATTGAACGTACTCGTTATCTCACTCTAATAATTGAGCCCTATTGACAACATCTGAATAGAGAAAAAATTTATGTGAAATGAGATATTGATGTATGCCGGGTTTCAAACCTCTCAGAAACATCTGCGTCATACGTTCCTCATTCTCCACCAAATGAGGTGCAAACCTGGACAACTCTGCAAACTTCGCCTCATACTGGGACACCATCATGTTATTCTGCTCCAGTCTAATAAACTTTACCTCCTTCATATGATGAATACTTTCAGGAAAGTACTTATCATTGAACAGTTTTTGAAACGTTTCCCAAGACATGCTAAGTGCGGCTGGATGGGTACGCTTCACAGAATCCCACTAATAATCTGCCTCATTACGAAACATAAAGGTGGCGAATAGAAATTTATGTTCCTCTGTGCATCCCAAGACATCGAATATCTTGGTAATTTTTTTGACCCACGTCTCCGTCTTAATCAGATCCGGCTTTCCCCAGAATTCTAGTGGTCCCAACTCTTTGAACTACTTGGTTGTGACAAATCATGAATTGCTATCATTTCCTCCTGTATTTTGAACACGAGTTTCCCTCGTCTGATTTTGCATGAACTGCAAAAAGCTTCTATACATCCCATCGTTCATCATCTGCTCAGTGGTGTTATTCACAGGAGGAACATTGCCAGCCTGTTGCATGTTCTCCTCGTTGGTGAGTACAGGCATCTCCACGGTTTCATTTACTCCACTGTTAACATTCTCAGTTGCCATTCTTAAATACTGCCATAAAAAAAGGGTTAATTAAACAAATTAACAAATCACATAATACCCTTATATTATGACCGACCAACAAATAAGCTTAGGTAAGACACACTAGCGAAGGATTTACTCGTCTCTCCCCTTCTAGTTCTATTCCCCGATCTCCGTCGGAGATCATATCCCTAAGCTCTGATACCAACTGTGACACCCCCAAAAGAGGTATACAACACCCATTCTGAGTCGTCAAAATACATGGTACAGAAACAACTACAACTTTATTAATACAATATAAAAATGTGAGTTTAAATACAAATATTGCCATTTAGACAATATTCATACCCAAATAAGTCCTCATTACAATTATTGATACATTATTTTACAAAAATAGTGAGGACTACTAAAACGATTTTCTAGAATCTTCATTCTATACCCCGACTAGTACTCGCTACATTCTCGCCTCCTGAGAAGAAAAATGGAACAAAAAGGAAAAGGGTGAGCTCAACTAGCCTAGTAAAGAATATTATAACTAAGATAATATACAACAAATTATCATTAGTCTTCAACAGGAAAAATCTGATAAAATACAATAGACAACAAGTTTCATATCAATATTCGCAGCGGAAATAATAATTCATAGAAGAGTTACGTAGAGAATGAAATCTACTATTATCTATGAATTTAAAAGTCCATCATCAATATTTTATCCCTGTAACATCAATCAATATACATCATAAATCAAATATTCATCTTTGCACTACAGGCCAAAGATATTCACCAGTTGGTCATGTTCATCTAAACACCTATTCATCTTTGCACTACGGGCCAAAGATATTCATCAGAAATCATTCATCTTTGCACTACAGGCCAAAGATATTCAGTAATATCATCATTTAGGACTGAGGATGATGAAAAATATTTTAAAGAAAACGAATCCAATGAAATAAAATAACAAATATTTAGGATTCGTATTTCGATAAAATACCTCATAAATAATCATAGTAGAGTAAAATTCAAGAATGATCAAAACATGGATACAATCAAAGCTAGTATCCATAATAGATATTTTTGAAGAAAAAACAAAATTTTAATTTTTCTGTGAATAGTGCCGTATACGTGAATAATAACCCCGACACTAAAAGACAAGAATTTCACAAGAAAAATCTTACCAATATTCCGATATAATGATATTGAAAGAAATAATATTATTTTTTTTAAAAAAATAATATCCCTTACCTCGAAAAGATGGTACTTCTAACTGGAATACTGGATATAGAGCTGAACGGAACTTGCACCGTATAGCAACACTCAAAGTCTTAAAATACTCACAAGAATACACTCGATAATGTAAAGAGAGAAAGAGAGAGAAAACTTGTGTTTCTGATGTGATTTTCAATTCTAACCTAAACACCTTATTTATAGAAAAATGCTTAGAACACCGAAGCAGAAAATTTAATATAATATTAATATATTATATATAAATTCCTATGCCAACCATTGAATGCTGGAATCCCACATGTTTAACAACAAAATGAGCCCACCAACTTGTTTAAAATGTTTTTGTTGATATAAATAATTAAAACTTCCAAAAATCAATTATTTCAAAACTTTAGAACTTCAATAATTCATAACAAATGGCCCCTTTTGTCAAAAAAAAATTCAAATAACATGTTTTTTCCATAGGAAATTTAATTATCTACAAATTTGCAGAAGAAAGGTTTTCCAAATTCCAAACAGAAATTGACTGAAATCCACAAATGGGCAATTTTACAGGCTATAATCAAATTTCAGTCAAGAAATTGGGTCCGCCGACACACAAAACATGTTTTAATCATTTAATGCAACAAAAATACTCTTCCTTCTCATATACTCATATATCCCACATTCATTATTAAAATATCATCATTATTATAATATAATAATATAATAAAATATTATTTTATCAGAAAAAGATAAAATATCGATTTTAAATAATTGTCACTTTAAAAATTTTCTCCATCTATATCCACATAAAAATGAATATTTTTCTCATCATATAAATCAATAATTAATTATTCACAAATAATATTACAGAATCACAATATTGACAACCAAGCAGTTTCTAGGAAAGAGGGGGCTTTTCAATAATGATTTCTCCATACTGGCGTGCAATTAGGTGACTAAACCTCTCCTTAGACAGAACTTTCTAGACAATGCCAATAATATTGTGACGCCCCCAAAATTAGGTATACATCACCCATCTAGAGTCGCCAGATACATGGTACAGAATTCAAATACAACTTAATAATAAAATTGTCGTGTATAATACGACAAAACTTAAACCGTGAGTTTGAATACAAATATTTTCTACTAGAGAGTATACAAACTCAAAAGGAGTCCTCATTATAATTATTATCACACTATTTCACAGAATAATGAGGACTACTAATGCACCATCTAGGACCATCTCTCCGTTCCCCGACTCGTCCCAGCTATATTCTCATTTCCTGAAGAGAACACTGCAAGAAAGGGTGAGCTCAACTATTTCAGTAAGAAATATTATGACTAAGATAATGTAGAATAAATTATCATTAGCCTTAAACAGTGTTAAAATGATAGAATATAACAAACATCAAGTTTAACTGCAGTGGAACAAGCAATCCATTAAAAGAGTCAAGTAGAGAATAAAATCTACCATCTTTTATGATTTAAAAGGTTTTTCATCACTTTTATCGCTGAGACTCAGCTTAATAAATAATCCACATCATCGAATCACCCCTGCACTACGGCCAATGATATTCTTTAGTATCACAACCACGAATTATCCATGCACTACAACTTAAGATAATCATGTTTTCATCAGCGGTTCTGATCATGCCATAAAACAATTCATTTTTGCACTACGGCCAAAGAGAATCCATAGCCATAATCATACCAAAAACTGTCCATCAATACACTACGGGACAGTGAGGACTTTTTCCACATCATTTGTAATATTACGGTCATGATTACACCGACTAATCCCTGGTCATAATCATACCAAGTCCATCTATGCACTACAGGCCACAGATGACTTTCAACAAAATATAAATATGAGGATGATGACAATGATATAAGAATTCAATAAAACAAGTTCAAGAATTATTTTTTCTAGGAACTGATAACGTCCAAATTGTCAACATGATACTGCTTTGTAGAGTAAAATTCTAGAATGCTCAGAAGAATATTTCCATGAAAAGATACTGGATGAAACACAAATATCAAGGATATTCCACTAATTTCATGGAGTATAGAAGTCAAAACTTTAACCAACTGAATATAATAAAGAATTGAATAACAAAAGAAATCACCATGCATGCGGTACTTCACATAAACAGGTTATTCCAACAGAATAATAATAACCGAACTAGGTCAGGTGAAATTTGCACTGACATGATGTTCCAACAGAATAATAAAGAATAGAATAACAACTGAAATCATCATGCATGCGGTACTTCGCATAGACAGGTTATTCCAACAGAATACTAAATAAGGGAACCAGGTAAGGCGTAATACGCACCGACAGGATGTTCCAACAGAGTAGTAAAGACGAAACCAGGTCCAGCGTAAAACGCACAGACAGGATATTCTAACAGAATAATAAAGAATAGAATAACAGGAGAATTTCACCAAGTATAGGGAAGTCCGCGTATACAGGTTATTCTAATAGAATAATAAAGAATGAAATAACAGAAGTTCTCATCATGAATATAAAAGAAATAATACCTCTTACGGTTACAACAAATAATATTCCCTACTTTAGAAAGAAGAGTACTGGATATAGAAGTAGTGAAGTAGCAGAACACTTTTCTTCTTTCTCTCTATAGTTTCTCTATCTAGAGTTTCAGTGAATTCGTAAGAAATAATAAATGAATGAGCTTCTATTTATAGAAAAATGGACTGCATAGTAACTAACTTATGAATGGTCCAGATTGATTTACTTTAATCTGATGGTCCATATTTAAAGCAAAATCTTTTAAATAAAATTTAATATATTCTATTTATAATCTAATAAAATGAATAAGTTTATAAAAAATTTACTATGCAGGCACTATGCAAATACTATGCATAATAAAATATAATATATTCTAATTATTGTCTAATAAAATAGATAACTTTATAAAAGTATTTTGTTTATATAAAAAGATTTTACTATGCAAAACACTATACAGATACTATGCAACACTATGCATAATAGAATATAATATATTCTATTTATAGAATAACTTTATAAAAGTATTCTGTTTTATATAAAAAGTTTTTTTTATTTTATTACATTAATAATACCAATAAAACAAAACTGAGTGACTTATCACGTAAGCATCAATAACCAATACCGTGTGCTACTATGCAACCACGCGTATTACTGTACTTTTACTACCGAGTAGTTCAACAGTATTAACGGTAAAACTTTCGCCATTATTTTCATAAAATATTTTTTTCGTTTTCTCATTCCGACAATAATTCCGTTGCGGGGTCCACCAATGATTGTACTGTCATACGGATATTCCCGACCAAAAAGAATATTCCCCGACCAATCGAATATTATACAACAACTTGCATACATTTCAAAATTTATAATATTACCCACAACTATAACATTATCTCAAATCCACACCATAATATTAAAAAAAATAATTCGAGAAAATTAAATCTTTATTCATAAAATCTGGGGTCTCACAATCTCTCCTCCTTATGAAATTTTGCCCTCGAAATTTTCGTACGTACCTGGTATGCCGAAAAGGTGAGGATACCTTGACTTCATTTCAGATTCTAATTCTTGAGGTATAACCTTTGAGTGTTGAATACGATCCATATTATCCAAGATGTTAACACGTATCTCCTCATACGTTAAATCTTCTGCTATCTCGTCCGGTTCTAAATTAATAATGTGGTTCGGGTCATCCACAAATTTACGTAACATCGATGCGTTAAAAACATTATGAACACGCGACATACTTCGCGGTAAAACGAGTCTATAGGCCACAGTTCCTACTTCATCGAGGATTTTAAATGGGCCAATTAAATTGAGGGTTTAGATTCCTTCTCTTCGTCGATTCTTGGTTCTAGAATAATGCCCTCTTGAACCTTCTTCTTCATATTCATTAGCTCTGAGTATGTAGCTTGAGTGCTTTAAATTTATCGATTAAAGTCGTTTCTAATTGTATATTCGTTATCTTTACGTGGGTCACTAGAGTCTTTAACTCTATCTTCATCATTTTTAAGTTATACGAAATGGGTTTTGTGTTAACAACATCGCACTCGTAAACGCATACGATCTTCTACTCAACGCGTCAGCTACCACGTTCGCTTTTTCATAATGATATTGAATGGTACAATCGTAATCTTCAACATCTCGAGCCAAACTCTTTGGCACATTACACGTTCATTTGGGTGAAGAAAGTATTTGAGGGTTTTTAGAAATGGGTTTTGTATTGAGGTCAATACAAAATTCGATTTCACGCTCTAGGGGTAGGCTAAGAAGTCTTCAAGAATACGTCAGGAAATTTATTAATAATAGAAATATCATTCAAAACTGTGACTCTCATCGAAGACTTGGATAGCACGTCACATTGATACCTATCAACTTATCATTGTCATTCACGACGTTGCCTATAGAAAGTCTGGCTTTGGTGCATTCCACACAAGAAAGTCAACAACGAAAGGATCAGGGCTCTTTATTTATGGTTTGATATGACAATGATTAACTTTAGTTGTTTGGTTACTTTGAATTCGCATAACAGGTTGGTTAGGAGTATGAAAGCTAACAACCTTATGAAAAGCATGATGAGTAGTTAACCAATCGATTCCTAAAATCGCATCAAAGGAAAGTATTTTCAAAGAGATAAGATTGACTGGTAACGTAAAAGTGTTGCTTTGAACAAGATTTATAAATAGTGGAGGTAACGAAGGTTTCTCCCAACTGAGTTTAAACAGATATATCAAAGTCTAACTTCTCCTGAGTTAACTTCAAACATTGAACACAACTAGGTGCAATAAAAGAGTGACTAGAACCGGTATCTGACACGGTATAGGCTTCGCAAGAGTTTATGACTAACATACCCGTGATAATTTTATTCAGGTTCCTCGTCATGAAAAAAAAACACTCTCTCTTAAACTACTAGCTTTGGCTTGTCTGAGACATCCTTTGATGCCTACATCCTAGCTGAATTTCTTTTCGATAAACGACAAAATCGGGCTAACTGACCTTCTCTTTCACAATTATAGCATGCTTTGGACGGCATCACGCAGTTTGGACTGATGTGTCCCTCCCCTCCGCATTTGAAGTATACGACTGGTGGTCGTTCTTCTTCCTTTGAAACGGGTACTGGTGCCGACGTCTTTACATCATTGTTGAACCTTCTCTTCTTGAAATATACATTCTTATTGTTTTGGCCATGATTACCACCGAAGTGGTTACCATTTCTGGCATGTTGATTCCCTCTATGCTTATTGTCACCGCTTTGATGACTGTTATCACTGGTATTATCATTTTATTGGCTGCTCTCTTTTGGTTTGGTTGACTCATTATCGCGCTCCAATAACTGAGCCCTATTAACAACATCTGAATACAAACACAGTTTATGAGAGATAAGATATTGACGTATCTCAGGTTTCAAACCTCTTAAAAACATCCACGTCATTCTCTCTTCATTATCAACCAAGTGGGATGCAAATTGAGACAACTCGGCAAACTTTGTAGCATCCCCGAATCCGGGCCCCGAATCGCCTCGGACTCGGTTCACTATAATTTTATAACTGTTTGCGGAAGATATAAACATAAGTTGTTTATACAATACATTACACACTATTACCCAAAATCGAGTAACCTTAACTTATTACACATTTCCTAAAATATCTATTACACAACAATATTGATCAAATACACAATTACAAACTAACTGCACTTTATATCCCAAGCTGTACTTAGCTTTAATCGTTTCCTGTATACGACGTATTTGTTTTACCTGCAATGGTTTATCATGATATAGCAAGGGTGAGCATAAAAGTTGCCCAGCAAGTTTATATACAATAACATAACAATATATCATGATTGAAGAGTGTGACGCCCCCAAATTCGGGTCTCTTCCAACCCGACAAATGGTGCTACACGGTACTACCATTCATTCACACATTTCCTCAAATAGTCACAAGAGGACTAATATAACTCCATATATATCAAAGTATATTACATTACCCAGGTTCTTTGTAACCCTTTCATTTGTTCTTGTCATAATATCAATATATTACAGACATTCTTCCTATACTATTACATAAGTATGCTACGGGTTCTTCTTCGCATTGACCTTTATCCTTGCCGGATCCTTCAGTCCGCTCGATCTTAGCTGTGTTCATATGGTTCAAGCAAGAGTGAGCACGGCTAGCTCAGCAGTACTATAATTCTAATACATAACACCTTGAAACATAGAACTAATATATCTCCAGTAACTGAACAATAGTTACGAAGTACTATTGGTGATTCAAAATAGCACTTCATTTCTTCAAAACATTTTTCCATCAATATTCAGTAGAATAACAATTATGGCTCAAGATTATGAGCATACATAAGTTCTTTGAAAAGGACATCCCGGCACTAGTCCGTAAGTCCTGGCATAGCTTACGAGCACTTCTGAGTGATCAGCTCATAGTACTCTATGTTGATCAACACTACATTCTTTAAACGTGTATACGTTTATTTGTGGCAACCTCACGTGCCTGTCGTTAAATGACAAAACATTGAACATGTATAGTCTTCGATTGAAAACCATACCATATAACTCGTATTTTACAAATCATGCTGACAGAATCATAATATAAGTCTAGCCGGAAGAATTGCTTAAGACTTCATCATTCTAGATTCATGTGAAAGAGTACATGAATTACAAAGCTTGTCCAGACTGAATGGAACAGGGGTTAGAATACTTGCCCTTTGGCGTCTGCTTACTGGTTAATACACGTACACTTTAAGTCTCTATGATTCTACAATCATAATCATATAACGTACCATATTAGATCATAATTAACCAGGTATGCTTTCTATTATACCTTACCCTTCATCTCAATGTATTCTAACTTAGTTTCGTTATTAAGGGTTTCGGCTTTCATTACGTCATTCATATCCCGCTCATCTTTGATTGATTATAAACATGCATTAGTGTATTACAAGAACCTTACAATGTCTTAATTATGTTGCGATTACATCACAATTCATTACTTTAATCCCTCTTTCATTCTACACTTGAACCCTTTTTCTCTATCTTCTCCTTGCACTGGCGCCGCGACGCGACGCCACTATTGGTCTGTGACTCGCGCTGTCGGCGTGAGTTAGCAGTGTGCCATCATCCGGCCTCGCGCTGCGGCGCGGCCAAGAAGGCTTAGAGTCGCGCCGCGGCGCGGACTGGTCCTCAGAAAATTTTGCAGTTTTTGAAAATTTTGCTAACTTCCCGGACGCATAACTTCTTCGTTTTAAATCCGAATTGGTCCGTTCAAAAGCCTACGGTTCACAAATTTCATAATCTATGCGTTCATGCAAGAATTTTATCAATTTGACTTCATTTGCTAAAATTTGACCTATTAGTCCATTTTAATGAAAACGATAAACGTTTGTGAACGTTCAACGCTCATTTCTTTGTTCTAAGTCGAAATCCGGTCATTTTCGAGTCCGCAACTCTATAATGACTAAAATGACTTGTCTCCATCGAAAACCAACGTTTCCGACTTCCAACACAAAATATGACTTCTATTCCGAGAATTTCACGAATTCGACGTTAATCGTCTAATCATGCGAAGTTTGTCAAAATCAACCATACTAAGCGTTCTAAGTGGATTTTAACCAACATATAATCACTAAAAGTTATTTACTACACCAACTTATAATCAAAGTAGGTTTTGACTTATTTCCATAAGTTCATTGACTTTCTCAACTTATGAACTAGAAATCTTCATACTCATGACTTA
>CM035091.1:76177735-76322735 GCA_020205505.1 Panax japonicus
TTGTCGTCTTGTTTCTTCCTCCAATCGCTTTCCGTTATGGGGCCCACACATGGCTGCGCCGTCGTACGAATATTCCCCGACAGTACGAATATTCCACGACCAAACGAATATTCCCCGACAACAATGAATATTTTATAATCACTTGCTTATTTTGAAATATTTGCGTATTTTACCCATAACTATCCTCATTAATCAAATCAACCCTTACTATTCAAAATTAAAGGAAATTAAATTTCATTTATTAATTATTTGGGGTCTTACAACCTCCCCTCCTTGTGAAATTTCGTCCTCGAAATTGACAAACGTACCTGGTGTTTCGAAAAGGTGAGGATACCTTGCTTTCATTTTCGTTTCCAACTCCCAGGTCATTTCCTCTATAGCATGATTCCTCCACAAAACTTTAACTTGTGGTATTACCTTCGTGCGTAGGACATGCTCCTTTCTATCCAAGATCTGACAGGTACCTCCTCATACGTAAATCTTCGGCTATCTCGTCCGGTTCTAACTCAATGATGTGGTTCGGGTCTTTCACATATTTACGAAGCACAGATATATGAAAAACATTATGAACACGAGACATACTTGGAGGTAACGCGAGTCTATAAACTACATTACCTACTCGATCAAGAATTTGAAATGGACCAATAAATCGTGGATTAAGTTTTCCTCTCTTCCCGAATCTTGTAACTCCCTTCCATGGGGCAACACGCAACAATACATGATCCCCAACACTAAATTCTACGTCCTTTCGATGAAGATCCGCATAACTCTTTTGTCGATCTTGTGCCGTTTGTATACGTTGTCGAATCGTTTGGATCTTCTCCGTAGTCATACGTACTAACTCGGGTCCCAACAATGTTGCTTCACCCACCTCGTCCCAACATACTGGAGAGCGACACTTTCGTCCATACAATGCTTCAAATGGGGCCACACCAATGCTTGCCTGATAACTGTTGTTGTAGGAGAATTCCACCAATGGTAATATTTATCCCAACTGCCCTTGAAGTCTAGGACACAGAGTCTTAATAATCTTCAAGAGTTTGAATAGTCCTCTCTGATTGTCCGTCCGTTTGAGGATGGTATGCCAAACTGAATCGTAACTCTGTACCCATAGCTTTTTGCAAGCTAACCCAAATCTTGAAGTAAATCTTGGGTCACGATCCGGAAACTATGGATACTGGCATGCCATGCAATCTTACAATCTCATTTACGTACATTTTGAGCAAGACGTTCAAGGGAATAAGTCTCCCGTATCGGCAAGAAATGAGCAGACTTGGTTAATCTATCAACAATAACCCAAATAGCATTGATGCCTTGAGAAACCGTAGGAAGACCCATAACGAAATCCATAGTAATGTGTTCCCACTTCTATTTCGGAATCTCAAGTGGTTGCAATGGACCCTTTGGCACTTGATGCTCCGCCTTTACACGTTGACAAGTTAAACACGTTGAAATAAACTTTGCAATCTCTCTTTTCATATTGTTCCACCAAAATGTATGTCGAAGGTCACGATACATTTTGGTACTTCCAGGATGAATTGCAAACGGTGTATTGTGTGCCTCCATCATGATCTTGTACTTCAAATCGGGATCGTTAGGAACACAAAGTCTGGAGTGGACTCGAAGTATTCCTTCTTCATCAATTCTCACTTCTGGAATGGCACCTTCTTGTACTTTCGTCTTCATATGCATCAGCTCCGGATCGGTGGCTTGAGCAACCTTAACTTTTTCTATTAAAGTTAGCTCTATACGTATACTTGACATCATTGCACTCATTCCTGCATATGATCTTCTACTCAATGCGTCAGCTACCACGTTCGCTTTTCCAGGATGGTATTGAATAGTGTGGTCGTAATCTTACAACAACTAGAGCCAACGTCGTTGCCGCATGTTGAGTTCTTTCTGCGTGAAGAAATATTTGAGGCTTTTATGATCTGAATATATCTCCACTTTCTCCCCGTATAGATAGTGCCTCCAGATCTTTAGCGCGAAAACGATTGCTGCCAACTCTAGATCATGAGTAGGATAATTCCTCTCATACTCTTTAAGTTGTCGCGAGGCATAGGCTATTACTTTCCCACGTTGCATGAGAACACATCCTAACCCTTTGCCCGAAGCATCGCTGTAGATAACAAATCCATCCGAACCAGATGGTATTGTTAGAACAGGTGCAAAAATAAGTCTCCTCTTAAGCTCTTGAAAACCCTTCTCGCATTCCTCGGTCCATACGAATTTTGTATCCTTCCGAGTTAGCTGAGTTAATGGAGTAGCAATTCGAGAAAACCCTTCCACGAATC
Organism: Panax japonicus; assembly: GCA_020205505.1. NCBI lineage: Eukaryota > Viridiplantae > Streptophyta > Magnoliopsida > Apiales > Araliaceae > Panax > Panax japonicus. The sequence goes on from CM035091.1 coordinate 76,180,033, forward strand.
TCCGATAATAACCAGCTAAGCCCAAAAAGCTACGTACTTCAGTGACCGACTTCGGTTGCTCCCAACTTTGTATTGCTTCAATCTTCGTCGGGTCAACAGATACTCCATTTTTTGACACCACGTGCCCAAGGAATGTTACTTCCTCAAGCCAGAACTCGCATTTCTTCAACTTAGCATATAACTTGTTTTCACGAAGCCTTTGGAGTACCAGCTTCAAATGGTGCTCATGATCTTCACGGCTTTTGGAATATATGAGGATGTCATCAATAAAGACAACAACGAATTGATCCAAATAATCCTTGAATACTCGGTTCATCATATCCATGAAAGCAGCAGGAGCATTAGTCAATCCAAAAGACATGACTAAGAATTCATAATGCCCATACCGAGTCCTGAAGGCATTCTTTGGAATATCCTCAGTTTTAATTTTTAGCTGATGATATCCAGAACGAAGATCGATTTTTGAAAAGAATTGTGCTCCTTGCAACTGGTCAAACAAGTCATCAATACGAGGTAGAGGATACCTATTCTTAATGGTGACATGGTTTAATTCCCGATAGTCAATACAAAGTCGCATACTCCCTTCTTTCTTCTTTACGAATAAAACAGGAGCACCCCAAGGAGATGTACTAGGACGAATGAAACCGATGTCCAATAACTCCTGTAGTTGAACTTTTAACTCCTGAAGTTCAATAGGAGCCATTCGATATGGGGTTTTAGAAATGGGCTTTGTACCAGGTTCAAGATCAATAAAGAATTCAACTTCACGTTCTGGGGGTAGACCGGGAAGTTCTTCAGGAAATACGTCAGGAAAGTCAATAACAACAGGAATATTATTCAATTTTGACGTGTCTTTATTCAAATCCATAACATGGGCTAAGAAAGCTTGACATCCGTTTTTCAATAAACGAATAGCTTTATGATTTGATATGACAGTGATTGATTTTAATGGTTTAGTTGCCTGAATTCGAACAACAGGTTGATTAGGAATATGAAAACTAACAACCTTACGAAAACAATCAATTTTGGCATGATGAGTAGTTAACCAATCAATCCCTAAAATCACATCAAAAGCAAGTATCTTTAAAGAGATAAGGTCAACAGGTAAGGTGATGGTGCCAACTTGAATCAAACAAGATTTATAAACAATGGATGTGATGAAAGTTTCTCCTAACGGAGTTTCCACAGATAAGTCAAAGTCTAATTTCTCCAGAGTCAAGTTTAAACGTTGAGCACAAGCAGGAGAGATAAATGAATGGGTAGCACCGGTATCTAGTAAGGTATAAACTTCGTAAGAATTTATAAATAGCTTACCCGTGATCACCTCGTTTGGGTTCCTCGCATGTTGACCAGTCACAACAAACGCTCTTCCAGGAACCATTGACTTAGGCTTTTCTGGGACAGCCTTTTGAGTCACTGTCCCCGCTGAACTAGGTTTCGCTACCGTACAATCTCGAGCGATATGTCCTTCCTTTCCACAATTATAGCATACCTTGAACTGTTGTGGTCAGTTTGGACTGATATGTCCCTCTTTCCCGCACTTATAGCATATAACCGGTGGTCTTTCTCCTCCCTTAGAACCAGTTACTGCCGGCACTGTCGTCTTTACATGGTCGTTGTTAAATCTCCTCTTTTTAAAATCTCCTCCTGACTCACTTCTTCTATTTTCATGGCCATGATTACCACCAAAGTGGTTACCATTTTTGTCCGTCTTTTTCTTTCTCCACTGGTTATCGTTATTTTGTTGACTGCTATCACCGGTATGATCCTGATTGTGGTACCTCGGTTGACCGTACTCGTTATCTCGCTCCAACAATTGAGCCATGTTAACAACATCTGAATAGAGAGAAAATTTATGAGAGATGAGATATTGTCGTATGCTGGGTTTCAAACCTCTCAGAAACATCCGCGTCATACGTTCCTCATTCTCCACCAAATGAGGTGCAAACCTGGATAACTCTGCAAACTTTGCCTCGTACTGAGACACCGTCATGTTATTTTGTTCTAATCTGATGAACTCCACTTCCTTCATATGACGAACACTTTCAGGAAAGTATTTGTCATTAAATAATTTCTGAAACGTCTCCCAAGACATGCTGAGTGCGGCTGGATGGGTACGCTTCACAGACTCCCACCAGTAGTCTGCCTCGCCACGGAACATAAAGGTGGCGAATGGAACCTTTTGTTCCTCCGTGCATCCCAAGACATCGAATATCTTGGTAATTTGCTTGACCCATGTCTCCGCCATGATCGGATCTGGCTTTCCCTTAAATTCTGGTGGTCCCAACTCTTTGAACTGCTTGGCTGTGACAACCCGTGAATTGTTATCATTTCCTCCTGTATTTTGAACACGAGTCTCCCTCGTCTGATTTTGCATGAACTGAAAAAAGCTTCTAAACATTTCGTCGTTCATCGTCTGATCAGTGGTGTTGTTCACAGGAGGAACATTGCCAGCCTGTTGCACGTTCTCCTCGTTGGTGAGTACAGGCGTCTCCACGGTCTCATTTCCATTGTTAATATTCTCAGTCGACATTCTCAAATACTGTCATAAAACAAGGGTTAATTAAGGAAATCAATATATCATATAATATCCCTATATACTGACCAACTAACAAATAAGCTTAGGTAGAACACACTAGCGAAGGATTTACTCGTCTCTCCCCTCCTAGTTCTATTCCCTGATCTCCGCCAGAGATCATATCCCTAAGCTCTGATACCAACTGTGACGCCCCCAAAATAGGTCCATTCCATCCAACCCATTTTGAGTCGCCAAATACATGGTACAGAAACAACCACAACTTTTACAACCCATAAACTGTGAGTTTGAATACAAACATTGTCATCTAGACAATATACATACCCAACTATGTCCTCAATACAATTATTGATATATTATTTTACAAAAATGGTGAGGACTACTAAACAACTCTCTCAAGGACCATCAATTCATACCCCGACTCGTACCCGTTATATTCTCGTCTCCTGAGAAGAAAAATGGAACAAAAAGGAAAAGGGTGAGCTCAACTAGCTCAGTAAAGAATATTATGACTAAGATAATATACAACAAATTATCGTTAGTCTTCAACAGGAAAAAATCTGATAGAATACAATAGACAACAAGTTTTAAATCAATATTCGCAGCGGAAAATATTAATTCATAGAAGAGTTACGTAAAGGATGAAATCTACTAATGTCTATGAATTTAACAGTCCATCAACAGTTTTTTTTATCCCTGTAACATCAATCAATGCACATCTTAAATCATATATTCATCCTTGCACTACAGGCCAAGGATATTCATCTGTTGGTCATGTTCATCTAAACACCTGTTCATCTTTGCACTACGGGCCAAAGATATTCATCAGAAATCATTCATCCTTGCACTACAGGCCAAAGATATTCAATAATAACATCCTTTAAGACTGAAGATGATAAAAAAAATATTTTTAAAGAAGCGAATCCAGTGAAACAAAATGACAAGGATTAAGGATTAAGGATTCGTACTTTGTTTTATCCATGTCCAAAAATACCTCAAAAATAATCATAGTGGTGTAAAATTCAAGAATGATCAAAACATGGATACAATCAAAGCTAGTATCCACAATAGATATTTTGGACGAAAAGAAAAAAATAATTTTTCTGTGAATAGTGCCGTATTCGTGAATAGTACCGTATACGTAAATAGTACCGTATACGTGAATAGTAACTCCGGCACAAAAAGTTCCAAATTTGATAAAAAAGTTCACCAATATTCCGGCATAATGATATTGAAGAAAAAAAATATCATTTGAGAAGAAAATAACATCCCTTACCTCAAAATAACAGTACTTCTGACTGAATTTCGGTATAGTGCTGATAGAAACTCGCACTGTATAGCAACACTCAAAGTATACTCACAAGAATACGCTCGATAATATAGAGAGAGAAAGAGAGAAAACTTTGTTTCTGGTGTGATTTTCAATTCTAACTTAGCCCTCTATTTATAGGAAAATGTTAGAACGCCAAAGGAGACTAAATTAATATAATATTAATATTTACAAAACATTCAAGCCAACCACCAAGGAATCTGATTTTAGCCATCAAACACATGTTAAAGATGCCCACCAACCTTTGAAAAACGTTTTTGTTAAAAATAATAATTAAAACTTCCAAAAATCAATTATTTCGGAACTCCGGAACATCAATAATTCACAATAAATAGCCCTTTTGTCAGAAAATTCGAATCTCGCGACTTTTTATAGGAATTTCAATTCTCTAAAACTTTGCAGAAGAAAATTTTTCCAAATTCCAAACAAAAATTATCCAAAATCCACAAACGGCGATTTTACAGTCTATACTAAATATTCGGTCAAAAATTATGTCCACCGACACACAAAACATGTGTTAAACATTTAATGCCACAAAAATACTCTACCTCCTCATATACTCATATATCCCACATTCATTGTAAAAATATCACCGTTAATATATTATTAAAATAATATATTTAAATAAATTATTTTATCAGAAAAAGATAAAATATTAATTTTCAACAATTGTCACATTAAAAATTTTCTCCATCTATATCCATATAAAATAAATATTTTCTTTATCATAATAATCAATAATTAATTATTAAAAATAATATTACAGAATCACAGTACTGACAACCAGGCCGTTCCCAGGATAGAGGGGGCTTTCCAATAAGGATTTCTCCTTACTGGCGCGCAATTAGATGACCAAACCTCTCATTGACAGAACTTTCTAGACATTGCCAATAATGTTATCTGATAATATTATTCAAATAATATGAATTATTGATCTGATAATGGAAAATATTGTGCAATGACAATTATTAAAACAAAAATAATATAAATATCAACGCAGCAATTATTGAATCAATAAAGTAATGAAAAGTAACTCCTGTAGCAATTATTGAGTAGTACCTTCTTACGTAAGGATCAATAATTCAAAATACTGTGCAATACCGTGTGCTACTGTGCAACAACGCGCATTACTGTATTTTAACCAACCGGGTATTCCAACAGTGTAAACGTTAACAACTACGCCGTTATTTTTAAACAACTTATATTTGTCGTTTTCTTCCTCCAATCGCTTTCCGTTATGGGGCCCACACATGGCTGCGCCGTCGTACGAATATTCCCCGACAGTACGAATATTCCACGACCAAACGAATATTCCCCGACAACAATGAATATTTTATAATCACTTGCTTATTTTGAAATATTTGCGTATTTTGCCCATAACTATCCTCATTAATCAAATCAACCCTTACTATTCAAAATTAAAGGAAATTAAATTTCATTTATTAATTATTTAGGGTCTTACAGGCATGGTATTTCTCGATGGATCCAAATTAAAATTGACAGATTTTTGCTTGCCAAATTCTTTCACAATCGTTTCGTACCGTGACTGGGAGCTATCACTTTCCTTCTTCACTTTTGGTACCCATTTAAAGCGAAGAGTACTCTTCTCGTGGTTCTCATGCAAGACTTTTCTCTCATTTTACATAACTTTATACTACATCTTTTTATTCTTAACTCTTTCATCTTCAACACCTCTCATATGTGCCCACATCGTGTAAAGAATGTCTACCTTCTTACCTTTAGAGACACTTTAGTGAGTTTCCACCGACTTTCACTAAAGTAGCAATTATAACCATTTTCATCAAGCTTACCAGTATAGATTAAATTAAGGTGGATATCTAGAACATGTCTGACTTCTCTAAGTATAAAATTGTAACCATTGTTAGTTTCCAAACGAATATTTCCAATGCCGATAACCATGGATACATTTCTGTTTCCCAATTTGTATATAGCCAAAAGCACTACTAGTGTAGGATGTGAAGATCATACCGCACGAAGTAAGATAAAACGAAGCACTTGAATTAATAACATAATCATTCACATAACACTTGGGGTTTACTATCATAAACAATGGCCACATCAACGTCGGATAGATACACAATCGAGTCCTTACCTTCATCTTTTTTCATAGACAGACCCTTCTTTAAAAATATGCACTCTCACCTTATGTGACCTGGTCTTTAGCAGTGAAAAACATTTATCTATTTTCTATCTCTGGACCTTTCCCTGAATTTTGCGTCTTCAGGGGAGCTTCTGTAACTATTGTGAATATCGTTTAGCCTTGTAATTAAGTTTATGAATAATTATCTAATAAAATGAAGTTTTTATGGATACTATTATGTGTTATGTGATTAAAAATTGAATTATAACCTAGATTATATATTATGTGATTGTGCATAAGTGTTGTTGTTTCGTAGAAGAAATAAGATTTTCAAAGAAATAACGCGAAAACATTACTCATAAAGTGCAGAAAATGCTTTTTTCGTTTTTTGGACTTTTTGAATTACATCATAGCGTTTATTCGAAAAATAGAGACGTAATCTCTATTTAAAAGTGCGAAAGAAAAAGTTAACTTTTGACTAATCGAAAGAGTTAGGAAATCTAACTAATTATTAGCCCAATTGTTAAGCTATTGGGAGTCCAAGAGGAAAGTGTTAGGAGGCCCAAGTAATTATTATATGAGGCCCAATGTAAACCCAAATTAACCAAGCCCAAACCATGATCTAAAACCTGAGAAGTCAAGGTTTGGTCAAGGTGCTAGCAAATTAAGGTGAAATGAGGACAAAACAAAAGCAAAAAGGGGAAATAAGGTGGGGGGAACCCGACCAAACCATGTGGGAGTAAAGTGGGGTGCTTAAAAACCTTTCATAAATGGAAAGAGTGGTGCCCAAGCTTGCTACATGCCCCAACCCCAAAAGTCTTAGTTTTCATCATTTGTTGTAACCTTTGTTAGCCTAATTGGTGTTTGATTAAGGTATAAACATAAGGAAGCGTCAATAAGAGTTGAGAAGTTGAGGGGTTTGAATAGTGAAGAACCTAAGCTAAGTGGCCAATTTGTAAGGGTAGTGCAAGAGTTGTTTTATATAAACTCTCATCCATCATCCATTCTAAATCTTGGTCATTTATTCCAAGTAAGAAAGAAAGAACAAGAGCTTGAGAGTTATAGAAAAGAGAAAGAGAGAGTGGGTGAATATTGAAGGAGTAAGGAAGGAAGGGAGCTAGCAATCTTTGTTCATCAACTAGCAAGAAAGAAGAAGAACTAAGAAGGTAAATCTAAAAACCTAGCTCTTAAAATCATTTTAAGCTTTATGTATTATATTTCTTGGTTAGTTGTTGTTGTTGTTGTTTGATGTGGATCATGAAGGATCCGGAGGAATAAGGATGTTGTGGTGGTTTTATGTTTAAACCACCGATAATATGCATGAAAAGTGAATGAAAAACTAAAACGAAACTTATGTGTAAAGGATGTCGAAAACTTTGTAGTAGATTGCTAATTGGACTAGAGTATTTCTTTGTCCGCAAGCTATTTTTGAATTCTAGAAAAAAGGAAATAGTTATAAAAATAATCCCAGTGAAATGGAGTAAATATTAGTTATGGTGATTTTTTTAGTAAAGTATGTAAAAAGGCAAAACCCTAGGTTGGTACAACTTTCGGGGGTTATCGAGGGGTTTAGTAGAGCATAAAATAGGTGAGTTGTAGGCTCAAGAACGATCTCAATCCGAATTTTGATGTGTAGGTTACGAATTATTAAACTATGGACGTTAGAATCGTCTTATAACAAAGCCTAGGCCATGAAGGATTTTTGAGTCACTTAGACCAAGTCACTTATGTGACGCCCCCAAAATAGGTATACACCACCCATTCTGAGTCGCCAAATACATGGTACAGAAAACACCTACAACTTCATTATTACAATTGTCGTGCAAAATACGACAACATATATATATATTGTGAGTTTAAATACAAATATTGTCTAATAGATATTATTCAAACTCAAAAGAAGTCATCATTACAATTATTATCACACTATTTTACAAAATAGTGAAGACTGCTAAAATAACTATCTGGACCCATAACTCCACACCCGACTAGTTCCCGCTATATTCTCGCCTCTTGAGAAGAAAAATGGAACAAAAAGGAAAAGGGTGAGCTCAACTAGCACAATAAAGAATATTATGACTAGGATAATGAACAGAAAATTGTCATTAGCCTTCAGCAATTCAGATAAAATATAATGAACAACCAGTTTTAGATCAATATTCGCAGCGGAAATAACAATTCATTAAAAGATTTAAGTAAAGAATGAAATCTATTAGTTCCCGGAGGCATAATAGTTATCTAGAGAGGGGGGGGGGGGGGTTGAATAGATATTTTAAAATTCTTTTCGATTTAACTTGTTAGTTGATAATGATTAAAACTTGGCGGAATTAATATTTGTTTTAATCTCCCTTAAGATACTGAGTTAATGAGAGTGATGCAGTTATAGCAGTTATGGCAGATATGACAGTTATAGCAAGAATGTAATAGACACAGTCGTTTTAAGTGGTTCAGAGCACTTAAAGCACCTAGTCCACTCTTCTACTCCTCGAGTAGGAAATCCACTAAGGATGTCTTTTACACTTTTTTGAATCTCACAGATTCCTTTTAGACCAGCAGTCTAGGCACTTCTTAGTTCACTCTTGAACTCTTCAAGTCCACCAGACTTGGCTCTTCACAGTTCATGTAGAACTCTTCAAGTCCTTCTGACTTGGAACTCTTACTTCAGTTAATTGGTAGTTGTTGAGTTCTTGATGGTTGCTACTCAGTTATTGTTAAGCACTTGTTCGAAAGAACTGAGTAGCTGAGCAAGCTTTTTCTTTTTCTTCGATCATAGAGTTGAGCATTGAGACTTCTTGTAGGTTTTGTTCAATGTTTGCTTATCTTACCCATCTGCATATGATCTGCATATATGTGATTCTTGAAATCTTTCCATTGAAGCCTTTTGGTAAAGCATTAAATGCGTTTGACATTTCTAAACTTTGATGGACACTATTCTGCACATCTTCTGAATTGCATTCTGGCCCACTGACACAACAGACTGCTTTCTCACCTAACACCTAAAAAGGTATTTTCCTATATCGTATGGTCCTTTCCTTCACTTCTTGAATACGTTCTTTTTGTTATATACTAAGATATCTTTTATGTCGTTGGGACTCGTGAGGGCTTCAACGTTTAAACCCCATTCCTTATTTGTTGGAAGTTGTCTTCAAACAAAAGGTGGTTCTGACACAATGCAAATGATACTCTAAAATTCAGATCGTGGTGCCTTGTCACCTTGGTGCTTGGTCTGATGCTATCAAACAGGAGCACTACGATTTCTCTTAAAAGACTTGCACACTGCGATCTTTAATTACTTGTCATTGCAAGCTCTACGTTTCTGAGAGCACACTACGATCTCTGAGTTGTTTTGGCAAACGTTGGGACCACTCTACGATTTTTGAAGAGGTTCTTAAAGGCAGGCAAACTACGATCCTCGAGGCTCTACGTTTCTGCCTTGGCTTCTATATTCTTGATCAGCCTTACACATTACAATTCTTTTTGAAGCCTATCTATTATACTTCAAGATGTAGATCAACCTAATAAATTTGATCTATCACTAAGTCCTTGTATATATATTCCTTTAAGGACTTTACATATAATAATGAGCATTTACATTTAAACATCAAATCAAAATATTCACTCTCCCAACAATCTCCCCCTATTTGATCTTGACATAAACAAGGAGATTTTGTTGTCATAGTTTCTAGATGCATTTGCAGGAAAGTAAATATGACTTAGTATTTCAGTGAGCAGCTGAAATTTCTAGAGAATAAGCATGAATTTATTGATGTTAGAAGAATATTAAAATTTAGCTTTACATCAAAATAATTTAAATTTTCACTTATCTCTATTTCTTTGATCTTTTGCGAAGAGGATTGGCATACTCCTCAGCCCTTCTTTTTCTACTTGCTTTATCCCACCTGTCTAGATCTTTCAGCTCACTAGGGCTTAGCCTAGGATTTTGATCATGCCTATTCATGAATGCAGGATCTCTAGTTGGCATTCTAAGACCTATGGTGGTCACATTTTGTGAGCTGGTAGCTGGCTCTAGACTCCTTATTGGCTGAGCCATTAAGACTTCCTGCTGATCAGATCGTTGAGTCTGATGGACAGATCGTGGAGTCTGTTCGAATTGCCTTGTAGGAGGACTCCTTGAGGATTGATTGTGGAATTGTCCTCTGCCTCTGTCTTTGACATTGCCTTGATCTTCTTTCCTTTCATTCTCCCCCTTTATGTCAACATTAAGGGTTCGAATGTCTTCGGGCAGGCGAGTCACTCCTTGGACGAGCTCGTTGAGTTGGCTTTGTCTTTGGGCAATGTCTTCTCAATTTTCCTTGATCAGAGCTTCAGATCGAGCTTCCCTATTTCGAAAGACGGTTAGAAATTTATCAGTCTGTTGTCCTTGGGTGACATAGAATTGTTGGAATTCTTTTATGGCAGTTTGCAGATTGATTATGCTTTCCAACATAAGTTTGTTCTGGGCATTTTGAGCTGTCTGTAAGGAAATAACTGCATCTCTGTGTCCTTTAGTTGCTAGAAAGTGAATGTCATCCCTATCCTTTATGCTCTTAACCATTTCCTTGATAATCTCCCTTATCTTCTTTGTAATCTCAGAGTTTAGAGTGCTTGGGAGATTATTTACAGCACTGCTCATTTTTGTCAGTGTGAGATGAATGAGGTCTGAGTGAGCTTCAAGGCTCTCATCGATGTCCTTGACCACTTTCTTGGACACTTCGTTCAACTCAGCTTTGGTGGGCAGATCTAAAAGTAAGTCATTGAGTTGGGGATTGTTCAAAGGAGGGGATGTTTTCTTGTATTTATCTTGCAAGGAGTAGATGGCAAGATCAAGGTTAAAGTATTCTTTGGAGGATGTGGAGGGAATAACTGATGGAGGGGACTTTGTTTGGGTGTTTGACGAGGGTGGCTCTACGATTTGAGCTTGGGACTCTACGATGAGGCTAGAGTCAGTAATCACAGGGATGATGGGAGTTGGGATTAATATGAAGTTTGGCACGTTTGGTTCATCAGTTACAGAATTTTGGGATTCTGTATATGGGGATTGACTTTGTGGGTTTAGAACTACTTCCAACCAGCTTGGAAATTCATAAAACTGGGTGAAGAAAGATAGTGGATAATGATTAACTTTGAATAGAATTGGGATAGATAATACCTCATGCACCATCCTTGAAGAGGGACAATTTGTTATCAGCTTCTTGGAAAAGTTAAAGTTGCATGGAAATCCATGAGCTAGCACAGAGATTGTGACGACCCCAAAATAGGTCCATTCCATCCAACCCATTATGAGTCGCCAAATACATGTTACAGAAAATAACTATAACTTTATTACAACAATTATCGTACAAAATACAACAACACATATGTTGTGAGTTTGGATACAAATATATACCAACTGTGACTCGTGTCGCAATCATGGATAACGTCACAATGACACCTTACATAAAGGTATAGTCAAAAACTGTTTTAGAAATTAGAATTTTTGGGAAGTGCTCAAGAAAACCTTCGTACATGGGAGGCCATGATTCTAAGTTATGATAGTTATCATATGGCCACAGAATTATCCTTGGTTGACCCAATAGACCCCAAAGAAAAACGAGAAGATTACTATCATATTCTTCCCAATGGTGAGTCTTCTCTTGACTTATCATTATCTCCACTGTCTCAAATTGAGAATTATACTTCAAACAAACACCAAGATTATATAGGTAGTGCTCGTAAATATACTCAGCAAGTGGATGAGCACAACCATGTCTTATGATGACACGAGGTTGTATGTCATTAGACATCTTGTATGATAGTGGAAAAACACCATTCCAACGTTGGGTTCACCTCTCCCTATATGATTCACCAAATATAACTACTAAAAGATGTATACAACACACTTGTCTATACTGTTTAGGGAGAACTCCACAGCTATAGACCACCGTTCTATTCCTTTGTTACCCCCGCTCGACCCAGCTACACTTTTATTACCTGAAAGGAATTGTGAAGCAAAAGGGTGAGCACAACTAGCTCAGTAAAGAATATCATGACAAAAGATAATTAAATTATCAATAACCTTCATCAATAACAAATCAGAGATTTAGAACATATGGTAGATGATAAAAATTTCAACCATAGTTGCAGCGGAACGAGCAATCCATTAGAAGAGTCAAATAGACAATATAGTCTATTATCTTCTCTATGTTAAAAGTCCACCAACAATGTTTTATCCCTGTAACATCAATCATAAGCTCCTTTCCACAATTATATGAATATCTCATGATCATAATTGTGATTCTAAATTCCTCTTCGTACCCAAGACGAATATAATTTTCATCACATGTCTTTACCTGAAACATCAAAGATCATGGTTATACCAAATCACAGTTCCTATTCATAATCATACTAATAAATTCATCTTTGCACTACGGGCCAAAGATATTCATCCACAGTTCATCTTCGCACCACTGGCCAAAGATATTCAACAACAGGTCATCTTTGCACTACGGGCCAAAGATATTCATTAACAGTTCATCTTTGCACTATTGGCCAAAGATATTCATTAACGGTTCATCTTTGCACTACTGGCCAAAGATATTCATCAACAATTCATCTTTACACTACAGGCCAAAGATATTAATATCTCAAAGAAATATATAATCATTTCAGAATTTATATAAACAATAATTATAACCATGTTGATCAATTCACCTTTGCACTTAAGCTAAAGATATTCAATTATAAATTCAATGGTCATGATCATACCAGTCACAATTCAACTTTTCACTACTGGCCAAAAAGAACCCTAGTCATGATCATACCAATAATCTACTCATCTTTACACTCCAGTGAAAGAGAATTTCAATATCAGGGTTATAAAAATATTATATATGATAATAAAATCAATATAATCAATATATAGTTTTAATCTCCAGAGTAATATTCATAAATCAACTATAATTTGGTTAGGAAAAGAAACCAATTTTGTAGTGAATAGTACCCGTGAATAGTAACTCATGAATAGTAACTCATGAATAGTAACTCATGAATAGTAATCCTGACACAAAAAGGTAGAAATTCTACAATAAAATCCATACCAATATTTCGATATAATGATATTGAAAGAATAACATTTCCTAAACTTATCAACAATATATTTTAACTGTTTACACTTTACTAAATAATGCATTTAATCATCATAAAATGCCAAACTTATAAAGTTTCATCACCAATAACCAAAACCCTCATAAAAAATCTGCATATACACACATATATGATTCTCAAGCCATAAAATCATATTTTCCAATTTTCTTCCTTCACATAACATATTTAACTCATTTATTCATAACTAGTCCATTTTCATGAAAAATACTAAATCAGTTCCAAAAATATTTTTTTTCTGGGATTTAGCAGAATATAGTCCCATATTGAACATATATTTTTCTTAGAATTTTTAAAATTCATTTATTATTTTTCATATGGCTAAAATCGCCGAATATTTAGACATTTATCATAAATTATACTTTTATCCAAAAATTCCGAAATTCACAGAGTACACTGATATTATATATATGTACTCCAAATAAAAATTTCATCAATTTTGGAGTTAACCACAAGGAGTTATAAGGCGTTACTTTTAAAATAATCTTTTCTCATAAAATTCATAACTCTTAATCTATACATCCAAAAATTATCATTTTTGGACACAATCAATAAAACTCATCAACATGTAATTTCAAATTTTTCCAGAATTTTCTGAAGGTCAGAAGAAGTACGAACTGAAAAACATAATAACCCTTAAAATCCCTTACTATCCCTTACCTCAAAAGAGCAGCACTTCTGTCTGGATATCGGATATGACGCTGAAGGAAACTTACACTGATGAATATCAACTCACCAAGTATCTAAATACTCACAAAATACACTCAATAATCTTGAGAGAGAAAGAGAGAAAACTTGTTTCTGTTGTAATTTTCAATTCTAGCTTAGCCCTCTATTTATAGGAAAATTTTAGCAGACTTGACCTGCAACTTGATGGCTTTACATGCTACTATTCCCACCCACCACATTTGAAATAAAATTCAGCACATTTCTTCACCAACCATAAGTGGGGCCCACTCAATTCTAGAATTTCCACCAAAATGCTAAATTCGGATACTTCAACAATTTCTGAACCATTCACCTCTTAAAATTCATAACAAATCATACGTTCATTTTTAACTGTTCAAAAATTTATGGACATATACTCAACTTATATATGTATAACATATCCAAAAATTACAACGATCCAACGGTCGGATTAAAAATTATAACTAACGCAACATATCTCAAAAACACTGGTTTAATTTTTAATACCTTCATTCCGACAAAAATACTGATAAAATATCTCAACATTAATTCCTTCATTTATAACCACATAAATAAATCCATCATTTATATCCACATCAAATAAATATTTCCTTATCATATAAATCGATAATTAATTATTCACAAATAATATTACAGAATCACAATTATAACAACCAGACCGTTCCCAAGAAAGAGGGGGCTTTCCGATAAGAATTTATCCTTACTGGCGCGCAATTAGGTGACCAAACCTCTCATTGACAGAACTTTCTAGACATTGCCAATAATGCTATCTAATAATATTATTCAAATAATATAAATTATTGATCTGATAATGAGAAATTGTGCAGTGATAATTATTGAAACAACAATAATATAAAATATCAACGCAGCAACTATTGAATCAATAAAATAAAATATTGAACAGTAATTTCTGTAACAATTATTGAGTAGTGCCTTCTTACGTAATAATCAATAATTTAAAAATGTTGTGTAATACCGTGTGCTACTGTGCAATAACGCATATTATTTTATTTTATCAACCGGGTATTCCAACAGTGTTAACGGTAACGATTACGCCGTTATTTATAAAAACTTAATTTTGTCATTTTCTTCATCCGACAGTTATTCTGTTATGGGGCCCACAAATGGCTGCACCGTCGTACGAATATTTCCTGACAGAAAGAATATTCCACGACCAAACGAATATTCCCCGACAACAATGAATATTTTATAACCACTTGTGTATTTTGAAAAAATTTCATATATCACCCTTAACTTTAACTTTTATCAATTTAAACATTTAATGAATAATAATTATAAAAAAATTGAATACTTTTATTTCATAAAATTCGGGGTCATACAGAGATGGCTGGATATTCTTTGAAGCTCCAAAACATGTTGACTCCAGGAGTTTAGAATTTGAGCTTGATGATATGGAATCATGGGGAGATAGGAGAACAAATGATTGTAAATATAGCTCCAATATCCATCACGGCCCACACCTGTGATCTCAAGTTCATCATCATATTTGTCTTCCACTTCTTCTCTATCGCCTGTTGAGGATTCCACTATGTCAATGACTTTCTTTTGAGTTTCTTGCTCAGGCTCTCCCTCATTTTTTGCAGGAGCATCTTCTTCTGTCGTGGGGATATCATGAGGCTCCCCATCAACATGATCATCCACCTGTAGGACTGATAGCTCCCCCTCAGCTGGAGCATTTTTTATCATGAGAACTTTAGGTATTTCCTCAGCTTGAGTATTTTCTAAGGTGAGAACCTCAGGTGTCTCCCCCTCAGCTTGAGCTATGTCCTTTTGGCTTTCTTTGGATAGTTCCTTTTTAGCAACCATCCTCTTCTCTTCCTCCTTGAGTACTCCTTCATTGATCAGGATGTACTTCTTAACCAATTTTCTTCTTGGTTTTCTTGGCTGAGCCACAACCTCAGGACTTTCTTCAGCTTCATCTTCAGCTTTGTCCTGTTGATCAGTCAGGGCATCTGGTGCATCAACTTCCTTGATTCAGTTGTTCAGTCTGGTCTCTACGATCGAAGAGACAGATGGCCTCTTGGACTTGTGATTGATTTTGTTCTTCTTCAGCAGCTGTGATATGGTGGCTCTATCTTCATCTGCCTCAGCCAGCTGTTCTTTTCTCCTTAGGATTCTCAGAGTCTCAATATTAGAAGACTCTATAGGTATATTAGTGGTAGACCCTTGAGGTTCCTCTACTATTCTAGTCTTTAGCTTTCTCTTGCCCTTGCTTTTTCTGACAAGGGCAGTGGGTTCTTCTTTGTTGGTCTCTTCCTCTTCTTCTTCTTCAGTCTCTTTGACGACTAACATATTTCCTTGAATCCCTGATTCCTTTATTTCACCAGTTCTTCCACTGGACTCATACTTCATACATACATTCTCAGATGGGTTCCTTTTCCAGTTCTCAAACAGCTGTTGAGTTATTCGTCGGTTTGGATTGATGGATTCTCCTTCATTTTCGCTAATTTTATCACCCAGAGCAGACTGTAGGATGATGCTTATAAATATCCCATAGAGCATCTTTTGAGAGCTCTTTATCTTCTTCGAGCTGGTGATCCATTTCCCAATCCATTCAAGCAGTAGAGCTCCATAGTTGAGTTGTATTCTATAACTTATGGCAGCCATGAGCTTGAGTTGTACCTCATTTACAGAGTCGTGGACAGAGCTTTTGCAGCATATACACTTCCCAATAATATCGGCCAAAAATTCGTACCTATTTAGAAACTCCTTTTTCTTGTATCCCTTGACCGTGGGGATTTTCTTGTGATGCGTCTTCTTTATGCCTTCATAAAAGTCAATGCCATTTATGAACGGGAACCCCTCATTTTTGAAGCCTAGGGCTAGGTTGATATCCTCAGTTCTGAGTTTGATTTCCACGTCCTTGACCCTCGTGGTGATAACGTTATATTCGAATACCCCATTCCTGTAAAACTCCTTTATCAGCTTTGGGTAAATCCAGGTGCTCGTACCTAGGTCTTCTTCGAGACCTGCCTTCTTTATCAATGTAGAGTCTTGTGAAATTTGGGTTCAGCAGTTTTGAACTCATTGAAGCACAGTCTGTAGCCAGAGAAGACGTTGGAGGCTGCCATTGATTTCTTTGCAAGGAGTATGGTTGTCTAAGCTTTCTTAAGGGTTAGGGTTTTTGCTTGTAGAGAAAGAGAGGAGAGAGAGAGAGAAAAGCTTTTTGAACTTCTGATTTCAAAAATGCATTTTCAAACTGTACTTGTAGTTTCGCTCTCTCCAATTTTTTGTTTAATGGGGCAGGTGTCAAATTCTGCTTGGCTCTACGAATTTGACTGATGAGGATTGAACTGAATTGCCCTTAGCTCCTTCTAAGCTAATGTGTCCTTAGTGAGGACTAAGATCGTTGAGGTAGCCTTTGCGATCGTTGAGTCTGCTCAGCATTCGTCGTGTCTAAACTACGATCGTCGAGTCTGTCCGGATCCTTGTGATAAGTTTTGACTTGGCATTCTTTTAAGGTAACTCAGGAAGGACCAACCTCATAGAGTGAATCAAGGGTTAGGTTTGTTCCTAAGATGCTTATCAGAGGGGTTGCTTTGTTTCGAACTTTCTCATCATAGGATGCTCATTTGTTTTGTTGATGGGGCTCTACCATCGTTGAGTCTGTGTTACTCCAGCTTTGCGATCGTGGACTTCCCTTGATCATGTCTACGATTTCAACCATAGCCTTTATATCTGTATGGTTAACACACGCTAGAGCATATATTTTATAGTTGTAAATTAAGCATTCCTAGCTCACTTATTAACTTGTTAAATCTGGATTCATCTAGAGGCTTTGTAAAGACATCAGCAAGTTAATTTTTAGTAGGGATATATTGTAAAGATATAGTTCCATTTTGCACATGATCCCTAATTAAGTGATACCTTATTTCTATATGCTTAGGCCTAGAATGCATGACATGATTATGAGTTATTGCTATGGCACTTGTATTATCAAAGTGAATAGGTATGGATTTGAATTCAAACCCACAATCTGCTAGCTGATTTTTCATCCATAGGATCTGAGCACAGCAGCTGCCAACATCAATGTATTCAGCTTCTGCAGTTGAGGTAGAAACTGAATTTTGATTCTTGCTAAACCAGGACACAAGTCTGTATCCTATCAATTGACAGGTGCCACTGCTACTTTTTCTATCTATTTTACAGCTTGCAAAATCAGCATCTGTGTATCTTGTTAGTTCAAATGAGGATTCCTTGGGATACCCGTGACACCCCCAAATCCCAGTACTTCATTACCTCAAGATTTGGTGTTCACGTAATCAAAACATTCATTTATAACTACCCAATCATAAATAAAATTGAATAATAAACCTGCCCATACAGGAATTTCATAAAATAAAATCTCTCAGGTTATCTAACCTTTACAAACAATCATTCATGCGGAAAATTTAAAATAAACTTCATTACAATCTTTAAACCAAAGTCTGATAATAAAACTATTAAACTATTACAAGTCTGCAGTACTTGTTCATCTTTCCCTTTCTTTTACTGGTGCTAGGTACGTCACCCTTTCCATCTTTAGCTGTAAGGATTGTACAGGCAAGAGTGAGCAAACAAGGCTCACTTGAAATATCAATGAATAAAACTTTTACATTCTTTGCCCATTCAGGGGCTCAATAGAACTGAACATTAAGTTCTATTAACTTTTTATACGTTCCTTGCCTATTCAGAGGCTTAAAAGAACTGAAACATTCCTTGCCCATTCAGGGCTCAATAGAATTGAACAATAAATTCTATTAACATCTTAAACATTCAATTGAGGGTCTAATGACCACGAACCTTGTCCACAGTTATAAGTAATGTAAGACCCCAAATTATTAATAAATAAAATTTATTTTCCTCTATTTATTATTTTGAAATAGTAAGGGTGAATTTGATTAATGTGGTTAGTTATGGGTAAAATGCGCAAATATTTTAAATAAGCAGGTGGTTATAAAATATTCATTGTTGTTGGGGAATATTCGTTTGATCGTGGAATATTCTTGCTGTTGGGGAATATTCGTACGACGGCGCAGTCTTTTGTGGGCCCCATAACGGAAAGCGATTGGATGAAGAAAACGACAAGTATAAGTTGTTTATAAAAAACGGCGTAGTTATTACCGTTAATACTGTTAGATAACATTATTGGCAATGTCTAGAAAGTTCTGTCTAATGAGAGGTTTGGTCACCTAATTACGCGCCAGTAAGGAGAAATCTTTATTGGAAAGCCCCCTCTTTCCTAGGAACGGCCTGGTTGCCAATATTGTGATTCTGTAATATTATTTGTGAATAATTAATTATTGATTCATATGATGAGGAAAATATTGATTTTATGTGGATATAGATGGAGAAAATTTTTAATGTGACAATTGTTGAAAATTAATATTTTATCTTTTTCTGATAAAATAATTTATTTAAATATATTATTATATTTTAATAATATAATAATGGTGATATTTTTATAATGAATGTGGGATATATGAGTTTATGAGGAGAAAGAGTATTTTTGTTGCAATAAATATTAAAAATAGATTTTGTGTGTCGGTAGACCTATTTCTTGACTGAAAATTTGATTATAGCCTGTAAAATCGCCCGTTTATGGATTTCGGTCAATTTCTGTTTGGAATTTGGAAAAACTTCCTTCTGTAAAATTGTAGATAATGAAATTTCCTATAAAAACTCGCGAGATTTGAATTTTATGGCAAAAGGGCTATTTATTATGAATTATTGAAGTTCCGAAGCTTCGAAATAATTGATTTTTGGAAGTTTAAAATATTTAAAGAATGAAAAACGTTTTTTTTTGTTTGTGGGCAGCCTAGCATGTGATGTAAATGCTGAATTCAAAATCTAGAAAGTGTGCGTAGAGAATTTGTTATATATATTATTATTATATTAAATTTTCTGCTTTGGTGTTCTAAGCAATTTCCTATAAATAGGGTGCTTAGGTTAGAATTGAAAATCACACCAGAAACTGAAATTTTCTCTCTCTATATTATCGAGCGTATTCTTGTGAGTATTTTGAGTATACTTTGAGTATTGATATACGGTGCAAGTTCAAATCATAGCCTATATCCGGTGTTTCAGCTAGAAGTACTGATCTTTCGAGGTAAGGGATGTTATTTTCTTCTCAAATGATATTATTTCTTCAATATCATGATGCTGAAATATTGGTTGGAACTTTTTATCAAATTTGGAACTTTTTCATGTCGGGGTTACTATTCATGAGTTACTATTCATGAGTTACTATTCACAAGTACTATTCACGAAGCGTGATGATGTTTTTTTGTGAAATTTCTATCTTTTGGTGTCAGAGTTACTATTCACGTATACGGCACTATTCACGTATACGATACTATTCACGAATACGGCACTATTCATCGAAAAATGAAATTTTTTCCTTTTCGTCTAAAATATCTATTGTGGATACTAGCTTTGATTGTATCCATGTTTTGATCATTCTTGAATTTTACTTCAGTATGATTATTTATGAAGTATTTTTGAACTCGGATTATTTAAAGTACGAATCCTTAATACTTGTTATTTTGTTTCACTGGATTCGTTTCCTTTAAAATATTTTTCATCATCCTCAGTCCTAAATGATGGTGTTACTGAATATCTTTGGCCTGTAGTGCAAAGATAAATGATTTCTTGATGAATATCTTTGGCCCGTAGTGCAAAGATGAACAGGTATTTAGATGAACATGACCAACTGATGAATATCTTTGGCCTGTAGTGCAAAGATGAATATTTGATTCCAGATATATATTGATTGATGTTACAGGGATAAAATATCGACGATGAACTTTTAAATTTATATATAAAATATAGTAGTTTGCATTCTCTACTTAACTCTTCTAATGAATTGTTGTTTCCGCTGCAGTTGTTGATTTAAAACTTGTTGTCTATTGTATTCTATCAGATTTTTCCCTGTTGAAGACTAAGGATAATTTGTTGTACATTATCTTAGTCATAATATTCTTTACTGGGCTAGTTGAGCTCACCCTTTTTCCTTTTTGTTCCATTTTTCTTCTCAGGAGGGGAGAATATAGCGAGTACTAGTCGGGGTATGGAATGAAGGTTCTAGAGAGAGTTGTTTAGTAGTCCTCACCATTTTTATAAAATAATGTATCAATAATTATGATGAGGATTTATTTGCGTGTGGATATTGTTTAGATGGCAATATCTGTATTTAAACTCACAGTTTATATGTTTTAATAATAAAGTTATAGTTATTTCTGTACCATGTATTTGGCGACTCAGAATGGGTTGGATGGAATGGACCTATTTTGGGGGCGTCACAAGTAATCTTTCAATTTTAACTTTTATAGTCTTACGACTATAATGACTTCAGGGTACTTAGGGGGATCAACCATTCGTACATGTAATGTATACAAACATTTCAGCGCAAAGTATAAAACTAAGCGTAAACCCTATAAATAGGGTTGTTCATCTCAGTATTTTGAGTACAAGTCCGCCCCAAAGATAGTTTGGTTTGGATACACTACAAGGTAATTTGGAATTCAACGGACATCAACTAAGGATTAGTTGAATAAAAGAAAATAACACTATGTTATTGAATAATCATAACTGAATAAACATTTCGTTCTAAGTTCATGCTTTAGGGATAATCTAATAGCATAACCATTGAATAACACATCATACCTTGCTTTGAATAACATTAAGCTAAGGTTACATCTTAGAATTTAATATCAAGCATGCATAACAACAATAATTGGAACGATAAACTGAGTCAACAGAATAAAGGTACTTGCATGCTAATATAACAAGTTTAGAGTTAGGAAAAACTTGCATAATCATAATAACTATCTCAACGAAAGTGTGGAGATGGGAAGCTTATATCATCATGAATAACTGGATACAATTAAGTTGTTTAATGGAAATACTTTACTCAATAAAGTATAGCATATGAAATTTGCATAACGAAGCTTTAGGATTAGAAAACTTACTCAATGTAAAAATATAGGGATTTAGAATCTTGCCTTGCGCGTAGATTAAACCGTTATAATCCAAATCACAATTATTCTATATACATATGTTAACATGACATGATTAGTCATAATCAACGCTACATCACGTATGGTTTAAATGTCTAACCATGTAATCAAATCGCATAATAAAATTCTATCTAATAAAACTAATAACAATATTTGTTAATTAGTAATTCCATGTTCACTCATAGTATTAACATACTATAATACAAGAAATACATACACAACATTTATCATATATCATTCCTTTAAAATATCAGACTTTTGTGCAAGACAAAAGTCGTTTCTGAACTTTCTGTTAAGTGGCGCCGCGGTGCCACAGTTTAAACTGTGGGTCGCGCTGTGGCGCTGAGGTGGTGCTTCGGCGCGAGACTTACATAGGGACTCGGCGCTGCGGCGCGAGGTATACATCACCCATCTTGAGTCGTCAGATACATGGTACAGAATTCAAATACAACTTACTAATACCACTGTCGTGTATAATACGACAAAATACAACTGTGAGTTTGAATACAATAATTGTCTACTAGAGATCATACAAACTCAAAAGGAGTCCTCATTACAATTATTAATACACTATTTCTCAGAATAGTGAGGACTACTAATGCTATCCTCTGGACCGTCACTCCATTCCCCGACTAGTCCCTGCTATGTTCTCATTTCCTGAAGAGAACAGTGAAAGAAAGGGTGAGCTCAATTAGCCCAGTAAGAAATATTATGACTAAGATAATGCAGAATAAATTATCATTAGTCTCCAACAATGTTAAACTGATAAAATATAATAGACATCAAGTTTAACAGCAGCGGAATAAGCAATCCATTAAAAGAGTCAAGTAGAGAGAATTGAATCTACTATCTTTTATGATTTAAAAAGTTTTTAATCACTTTTATCGCTGAGACTCAGCTCAATAAATAATCCACATCATTAAATCATCCCTGCACTACAGGCCAAGGATATTCTTTAGTATCACGACCACGAATTATCCATGCACTACGGGCCAAAGATAATCGTGTTTTCATCAACGGTCCTGATCATGCCATAAAACAATTATCTTTGCACTACGGCCGAAGAGAATCCATAGCCATAATCATACCAAAAACTGTCCATCAATGCACTACGGGCCAATGAGGACTTTTTCCACATCATTTGTAATATTACGGTCATGATTACACCGCATAATCCCTGGTCATAATCATACCAAGTCCATCTATGCATTACAGGCCACAGATGACTTTCAACATAACATAAACATGAGGATGATGACAATGATATAAGAATTTAATAAAACAAGTTCAAGAATTAATTTGTCCATGACCCAATAACATCCAAATTGTCCACACGATACTGTTTTGTGGTGTAAAATTCAAGAATGCTCAGAAGAATATTTTCCTGAAAAGATACTGGATGAAGCGCAAATATCAAGGATATTCTACTAATTTCATGGAGTGTAGAAGTCAAAACTTTAACCAACTGAGTATAATAAAAAATGGAATAACAACAGAAATCACCATGCATGCGGAACTTCGCACAGGCAGGTTATTCCAACAGAATACTAAATAACGGAACCAGGTCAGGTGAAATTCACACCGACAGGATGTTCCAACAGAATAATAAATGCGGAATAATAAATGATGGAACCAGGTCCGGCGTATAGCACAGACAGGATATTCCGACAGAATAATAAAGACGGAACCATGTCCGGCGTAAAACACACAGACAGGATGTTCCAACGGAATAATAATAAAGACGGAACCAGGTCCGGTGTAAAACACACAGACAGGATGTTCCAACAGAATGATAGAAGAATGTCACCAAGTATAGGGTAGACCGCGTATACAGGTTTTTCCAACAGAATAATAAGAAATGGAATAACAACAGTTCTCTTCATGAATAAGAAAGAATAACACCCCTTACCGTAACAGAAACTGAATATAGGAAGAGAAAAGTTAAGTAGCAGAAAGCTTTTCTTCTATCTCTCTATAGTTTCTCTCTCTAGAGTTCAGTGAATTCGTAAGAAAATAATGAAGGAATGAGCTTCTATTTATAGGAAAATGGAATGCATAGTAACTAATCCATGAACGGTCCAGATTGATTTACTTTAATCTGACGGTCCATATTTAAAGAAATATCTTTTAAATAAAATATAATATATTCTATTTATATAAAAAGATTTTTACTATGCAAACACTATGCAACACTATGCAAAACACTATGCAACACTATGCATAATAAAATATAATATATTCTATTTATAAAATAACTTTAATAAAGTATTCTATTTTATATAAAAAGATGTTTCTGTTTTATTACGTTAATAATACGAATAAAACAAAACGTCATTATCGCTATAATAATTCATATTATTAATCGACAATAATTGAATCAAACTGAGCGACTTCTCACATAAATATCAATAATCAATACCGTGTGCTACTATGCAACAACGCGTATTACTGTACTTTTACTACCCAGTAGTTCAACAGTATCAACGGTAAAACTTCCGCCGTTATTTTCAATAAAATATTTTTGTCGTTTTCTCAATCCGACAATAATTCTGTTGTGGGGTCCACCAATAATTGTACCGTCGTACGAATATTTTTCCGACACAAAGAATATTCTCTGACCAATCGAATATAATATAACAACTTGCATACTTTGAAAAATTTATAAATACTACCCACAACTATAATATTATCTCAAATTCACACCATAATATTAAAAAATTATTTCGAGAAAATTAATTCTTTATTCATAAAATCTGGGGTTTCACAATCTCCCCTCCTTATGGAATTTCACCCTCGAAATTTACGTACGTACCTGGTATGCCGAACAGGTGAGAATACCTTGACTTCACTTCCAATTCTAACTCTTGAGATATAACCTTTGAGTGTTGAATACGATTCTTCTTATCCAAGATTGTAACACGTATCTCTTCAAACGTTAAATCATCCGCTATCTCATCCGGTTCTAAATTAATAATGTGGTTCGGGTCGTCCACATATTTACGTAACATCGATACGAAAAAAAAACGTTATGAACACGCAATATATTTGGCGGTAAAACGAGTCTATAAGTCACAGTTCCTACTCAATCAAGGATTTCAAATGGGCCAATAAAATCAAGCGTTTAGACTTCCTCTATTCGTCAATTCTTGCTTCTAAAATAACGCCCTCTTGAACCTTCTTAATTCTTCACATTCTTCAGCTCCGAGTGTGTAGCTTGAGCGGCTTTAACTTTGTCGATTAAAGTCGATTCTACTTGTATATTCGTTATCTTCACGTGAGTTCGTATATTCGAACTTGTAAACGCATACGATCTTCTACTCACATGTCAGCTACCATGTTCACTTTCCCACGATAATATTGCATGGTACGATTGTAATCTTCAACAGCTCGAGCCAACATCTTTGGCACGTTATACGTTCGTTTTAGGTGAATAAAATATTTGAGGTTTTAAGAAATGGGTTTTGTACTGGTGTCAATACAAAATTCGATTTCACGCTCTGGGGTAAGCTAAGAAGTCTTCAGGAATACGTCAAGAAATTTATTAATGATAAAAATATCATTCAAAACTGTTACTCACGTCCAAGACTTAGATAGTACGTCACATTGATACCAACTGTGACTTCTATCCCTTAACCTAGATAGCACCTCACAATGATACCTATCAACTTGTTATCGTTATTCACGACGTCGCCTACAGAAAGTCTGGCTTCGGTGCATTCCACACAAGTAAGTCATCAACAAAAGGATCGGGGCTCTTTACTTATGGCTTGATATGACAATGATTGAATTTAGTGGTTTGGTTGCTTAAATTCGCATAATAGGTTGGTTAGGAATATGAAAGCTAACAACCTTACGAAAAACATGATGAGTAGTTAACCAATCGTTTCCTAAAATAGCATCAAAGACAAGTATTTTCAAATAGACAAGATCAACACGTAATGTGAAAGTGTCGATTTGAATCAAATAAGATTTATAAACAGTGGAGGTAACGAAGGTTTCTCCCAATGGAGTTTTAATAGATAAATCAACGTTTAACTTCTCCGGAGTTAAGTACAAACATTGAACACAACTAGGTGAAATAAAAGAGTGAGTAGAACCGGTATCTAACACGGTATAGACTTCGTAAGAGCTTATGATTAACTTACCCGTGATAATTTTATTCAGGTTCCTCGTCACGAGAGAAAAAAAAAACGCTCTCTCTTAAACTACCGGCTTTCGCTTGTCTGGGACATCCTTTGGCATCATTATCCCAGCTGGAATTGACTTCATCATACGACAAAATTGAGCTAGGAGACCTTCTCTTCCGCAATTAAAACATGCTTTGGACTGCTGCGTACAGTTTGGACGGATGTGTCCCTCCTGTCCGCATTTGAAACATACGACCGGTGGTCGTTCTTATTCCTTTAAAACGGGTGCTGGTAC
The DNA here is from genome assembly GCA_020205505.1 of Panax japonicus. Taxonomy (NCBI): domain Eukaryota; kingdom Viridiplantae; phylum Streptophyta; class Magnoliopsida; order Apiales; family Araliaceae; genus Panax; species Panax japonicus. Next base: position 76,206,288 of record CM035091.1, read on the forward strand.
CGACGTCTTTACATCATTGTTAAACCTTCTCTTCTTTAAATGTCCATTCTTATTATTTTGGCCATGATTATTACCGAAGTGATTACCATTTCTGACATGTTGATTCCCTCCATGCTTATTATCACCGCTTTGATGACTGTTATCACCGGTATTATCATTTTGCCGGCTGCTCTCTTTTGGTTTGGTTGACTCGTTATCGCGCTCCACCAACTGAGCCCTATTTACAACATCTGAATACAAACACAGTTTATAAGAAATAAGATGTTGACGTATCTCCGGCTTCAAACCTCTTAAAAATAATCGCGCCATTCTCTCTTCATTATCCACCAAGTGGGACGCAAACCGGGATAACTCCGCAAATTTTGCCTCGTATTGCGACACGGTCATATTATTTTGCTCCAATTTGATAAACTCCACCTCCTTCATGTGACGAATACTTTCGGGAAAGTATTTGTCGTTGAACAGCTCTTGGAACTTCTCCCAAGACATCTTCAGTACGGCAGGTTGAGTACGTTTTACCGATTCCCACCAGTAATCTGCCTCTTCACGCAACATAAAGGTGGCAAGGGGAACCTTTTTCTCCTCGGAGCATCCCAAGACATCAAATATCTTGGTGATCTGCTTTAACCACGTCTCCGCCTTAAGAGGTTCTGACTTTCCCAAAAACTCTGGTGGTCCCAGCTCCTTGAATTGCTTAGCGGTGACCAACCATGGGTTTCTATTGTTTCCTCTTGCATTATGAACAGGAGCCGCCTTCTCCCGTTGTTGCATGAATTGCTCCTTAAACTGCTTAGTGGTGACCGTCCGAGAGTTATCAGTATTTCTACCTGTATTTTGGACAGGAGCTGCCTTAGCCTGTTGTTGCATGAATTGCATAAAGTCTCTGACCATCCCATCATTCACCATTTCATCGGTGTTATTATTTTCATGAGAAGTATTGTCCTCTAGTTGCACATTATCCTGATTATTGATTTATGGAGACTCAACGCTCTCCTGTGCTCCATTGATAATCTCAACATTCTCGGATGCCATTTTCAAACACTGCCACAAAACAAAGATTAATTGACATGTAACATAATATCTCTAAACTTTGACCAACTAATTTAAATATAAAATAAATTTAAGTAGGTCATACTAGCGAAGGAATTCCCTGTCTCTCCCCTCCTAGTTCTAGTCTCACATCTTAGCCAGGGATCATATCCCTAAGCTCTGATACCAACTGTGACGCCCCCAAAATTAGGTATACATCACCCATCTTGAGTCGTCAGATACATGGTACAGAATTCAAATACAACTTACTAATACCACTGTCGTGTATAATACGACAAAATACAACTGTGAGTTTGAATACAATAATTGTCTACTAGAGATCATACAAACTCAAAAGGAGTCCTCATTACAATTATTAATACACTATTTCTCAGAATAGTGAGGACTACTAATGCTATCCTCTGGACCGTCACTCCATTCCCCGACTAGTCCCTGCTATGTTCTCATTTCCTGAAGAGAACAGTGAAAGAAAGGGTGAGCTCAACTAGCCCAGTAAGAAATATTATGACTAAGATAATGCAGAATAAATTATCATTAGTCTCCAACAATGTTAAACTGATAAAATATAATAGACATCAAGTTTAACAGCAGCGGAATAAGCAATCCATTAAAAGAGTCAAGTAGAGAGAATTGAATCTACTATCTTTTATGATTTAAAAAGTTTTTAATCACTTTTATCGCTGAGACTCAGCTCAATAAATAATCCACATCATTAAATCATCCCTGCACTACAGGCCAAGGATATTCTTTAGTATCACGACCACGAATTATCCATGCACTACGGGCCAAAGATAATCGTGTTTTCATCAACGGTCTTGATCATGCCATAAAACAATTATCTTTGCACTACGGCCGAAGAGAATCCATAGCCATAATCATACCAAAAACTGTCCATCAATGCACTACGGGCCAATGAGGACTTTTTCCACATCATTTGTAATATTACGGTCATGATTACACCGCCTAATCCCTGGTCATAATCATACCAAGTCCATCTATGCATTACAGGCCACAGATGACTTTCAACATAACATAAACATGAGGATGATGACAATGATATAAGAATTTAATAAAACAAGTTCAAGAATTAATTTTTCCATGAACCAATAACATCCAAATTGTCCACACGATACTGTTTTGTGGTGTAAAATTCAAGAATGCTCAGAATAATATTTTCCTGAAAAGATACTGGATGAAGCGCAAATATCAAGGATATTCTACTAATTTCATGGAGTGTAGAAGTCAAAACATTAACCAACTGAGTATAATAAAGAATGGAATAACAACAGAAATCACCATGCATGCGGAACTTCGCACAGGCAGATTATTCCAACAGAATACTAAATAACGGAACTAGGTCAGGTGAAATTCACACCGACAGGATGTTCCAACAGAATAATAAATGCGAAATATTAAATGATGGAACCAGGTCCGGCGTATAGCACAGACAGGATATTCCGACAGAATAATAAAGACGAAACCAGGTCCGGTGTAAAACACACAAACAGGATGTTCCAACGGAATAATAATAAAGACGGAACCAGGTCCGGTGTAAAACACACAGACAGGATGTTCCAACAGAATGATAGAAGAATGTCACCAAGTATAGGGTAGACCGCGTATACAGGTTATTCCAACAGAATAATAAGAAATGGAATAACAACAGTTCTCTTCATGAATAAGAAAGAATAACACCCCTTACCGTAACAGAAACTGGATATAGGAAGAGAAAAGTTAAGTAGCAGAAAGCTTTTCTTCTATCTCTCTATAGTTTCTCTCTCTAGAGTTCAGTGAATTCGTAAGAAAATAATGAAGGAATGAGCTTCTATTATAGGAAAATGGAATGCATAGTAACTAATCCATGAACGGTCCAGATTGATTTACTTTAATCTGACGGTCCATATTTAAAGAAATATCTTTTAATAAAATATAATATATTCTATTTATATAAAAAGATTTTTACTATGCAAACACTATGCAACACTATGCAAAACACTATGCAACACTATGCATAATAAAATATAATATATTCTATTTATAAAATAACTTTAATAAAGTATTCTATTTTATATAAAAAGATGTTTCTGTTTTATTACGTTAATAATACGAATAAAACAAAACGTCATTATCGCTATAATAATTCATATTATTAATCGACAATAATTGAATCAAACTGAGCGACTTCTCACATAAATATCAATAATCAATACCGCGTGCTACTATGCAACAACGCGTATTACTGTACTTTTACTACCCAGTAGTTCAACAGTATCAACGGTAAAACTTCCGCCGTTATTTTCAATAAAATATTTTTGTCGTTTTCTCAATCCGACAATAATTCTGTTGTGGGGTCCACCAATAATTGTACCGTCGTACGAATATTTTTCCGACACAAAGAATATTCTCTGACCAATCGAATATAATATAACAACTTGCATACTTTGAAAAATTTATAAATACTACCCACAACTATAATATTATCTCAAATTCACACCATAATATTAAAAAATTATTTCGAGAAAATTAATTCTTTATTCATAAAATCTGGGGTTTCACACATAAGGCTTTGTTTGGCTAACCATTTAAAAATAAAGGATTAATATACTTACACCTTGTTTGGTAAAACTAAATTTAAATTACTTTAATCTATTTTAATAACTTTTTATAACATGACTATTTCTCATAATTTATTTAATAACAATTTATTAAATAATTCACTTAATCACATAAGTCAATCCACATAATACATTAATTATTTAACAAATAAATAATTAACTAAATCAACTCAATCAAATAAAACAATTATTTATTCAATAATAAACACATCCAATAAATATTTATATAAATCAATAAATATTTATAATTTACACTTAAAAATCTGGAATGTTACATCATTCCCCTCTTATAAGGATTTTGTCCCCAGAATCACAACTCAAACAACGCATTCGTTATATTCTTCCCTACTTACAAAGATTCTGGCCCCAGAATCGAAGACACAGATTAAACAAATAACTCAGGGTAATCTTTCATCATTTTCCCTTCGAGTTCCCACGTAGCTTCTTTAGCATTGGGGTTCCTCCATATCACCTTCACAGAAGGTATCACTTTATTCCTGAGCACTTGTTCTTTCATGTCAACTATCTGGATAGGAATCTTTTCATAAGACAAATCTTTCTCGAGCTACAACGGTTCGTACTCGATCACATGATTGTAATCGGGTTTATATGGTCGTAACACCGAAATATAAAAAACATTGTGAATATTTTCTATTTCTGGAGGTAGATCTACCTCGTAAGCTACCTCTCCAATAAACCTCGGGCGTAGTTTTCCCTTTTTACCGAAATGAATTTTTCCCTTCCAAGGAGAAACTTTTAGGAATACGTAGCTTCCTACGTCAAATGCACGATCTTGCCTGTGTTGATCAACATACTTTTTCTGTCAGTCTTGAGCTCCTACCAACCTTGTTCTGATGAGTTTGATAATCTCATCGGTTTGTTGCACTAGTTCTGGTCCTAGCAGTTGACGTTCACCAACTTCATCCCAGCACAGTGGAGTTCTACACTTTCTGTCCTATAACGCTTCGTAAGGCGGCATGCCGATGCTCGCGTGATAACTATTATTGTAGGCAAAGTCCACCAATGGTAATTGTTCTTCACAGTTTCCTTTGAAATACATGACGCATTCTCTTAACATATCTTCCAATGTCTAGATCATTCGTTCACTTTGGCCATCTGTTTGTGTATGATAAGCTGTACTCATTCACAATTGAGTTCCCATGCATTCTTGTAGTCTCTTCTAGAAATTTGAAGTGAATCGCGGGTCTCTATCTGACACAATTGACACTGGCACTCCATGTCTCGAAATGATCTCTTTTATGTACAATCTTGCCAACTGATCAAGATTGAACCTAATCTTTATTGGTAAAAAGTGCACCGATTTCGTCAGTTTGTCCACTATCACCCAAATCGCATCGTATCCTCTCTGGATAGTTGGAAGACCCACCATAAAATCCATTGTGATATACTCCCACTTCCATTTCGTTATTTCCAATGGTTGAAGTAATCCGTTGGGTCTTTGATGTTCGGCTTTTACTCTTTGACATGTCAAACATTTCGCCACGCATTCTGTAACGTCCCTTTTCATATTTGGCCACCAAAAATGTCGGCGTAAATCTTGGTACATCTTCGTGCTTCCTGGATGAATTGAATATCTTGAGCTATGAACTTCGGTCAAGATTTTGTCTTTCATTTTTGGCGTTGCTGGAACCCAGATTCTTACCTCGAATCGTAGTAGTCCTTCACTATCGATCTTGTATTTCGTATTGCTACTATCAACCATATTCTCTTTTATCTTCCCACATTCTTCATCTTGTAACTGAGCGTTCTTCACCTTGTCTAGTAAAGTTGGACCTACTTCTAAATGAAATAGTAGTTCGTCGGATTCCTATAGAAATTTGATTTCCAGCTCTAACTTTGTCATTACTGAAATGAGCTCCTCCTGAGTTGTTATCAGCATCAACTTCTCCCGACCTTTCCTGCTTAAAGCATCTGCAACCACATTCGCTTTGCCTGGATGATAAAAGATCTCACAATCATAATCTTTTATCAATTCCATCCACCTTCTCTGACGCATGTTCAGATCCATCTGAGTGAAAATATACTTCAAACTTTTGTGGTATGTGTAGATCTCATATTTCTCTCCATACAGATAGTGTCTCCATATCTTGAGAGCAAATAATACTGCAGCCAATTCAAAATCATGAGTCGGGTAACCTTTCTCATAATCCTTCAGTTATCTTGATGCAAAGGCAATAACTTTGCCGTTTTGCATAAGAACACAACCCAATCCTTTGTGTGAGGCATCACTATACACCACAAAATTTCCTGTATTATCCGGCAGGGTTAACACAGGTGCCACACTTAGCTTCTTCTTCAAATCTTGGAAAAATCTTGAATGAATCTTCTATAATAACCGGCCAGTCCCAAGAAACTCCTCACCTCCGAAGGTGTCCTTGGTTGTTCCCAATTGATTACAACTTCTACTTTTGATGGATCCACTGAAATCCCATCTTTGTCAATCACATGACCCAAAAATTGTACACGATCCAGCCAAAATTCGCACTTAGAAAATTTCGCGTACAAATTTTCCTTTCTTAGTGTCTCCGATGTCAAACGTAAATGTTCCACGTGTTCTTCTTGAGTTTTTGAATACACCAGAATTTCATCGACAAATACCACTACGAACTTGTCTAAGAATGGTTTAAATACCTTGTTCATCAAATCCATGAACGCGACAGGGGCATTTGTTAAACCAAAAGACATCACCAGAAACTCATAATGTCCGTACCGAGTTCTGAATGCCGTTCTAGGTATATCCTCCTTTCTTACCTTCAATTAGTGATACCCACTTCTCAAATCTATTTTTGAGAAATATTTAGCACCTTTCAACTAATCAAACAAGTCATCTATTCTAGGCAACGGATACCTATTCTTAATAGTGACTTTGTTTAACTCTCTATAATCAATGAAAAGACGCATTGATCCATCCTTCTTCTTAACTAATAAAATTGGCGCTCCCCACGGTGATACGCTTGGTTGAATATACTTCTTGTCTAGCAACTCTTGCAGTTGTACCATCAGTTCTTTCATTTCTACCAGAGCCATTCTGTACGGGGCCTTCGATATTGGTGCAGTTCCTGGCACTAAGTCGATTACGAACTCAATCTCTCTATCAGGCGGAAGTCCTGGCAAATCTTCCAGAAATACATCTACAAATTCCCTAACCACTTGTATCTCTTCCAGTTTCACACCCTTTTTTTGAGTATCGACTATGTAAGCTAAATAACCCACACAGCCTTGACTTAACAACTTCTTGGCCTGCATAATCGTCAGACATTTCATTTGTCTAGGCGATTTACTACCATGGAAAACTACCTTTTATGGAGTCATAAGGTTTCCACACTTCTTGTGTCAATCAATTACTGCTCCATATTTGAACAGCCAATCCATTCCCAAAATTACATCAAATTCTCCGAGTCTAATCGGAATTAAATCTACCATCATTATATTCCCTTTTATCTTCACCCTACAGTTCTTGTATACGAACCTAACATGAATCACTTCCCTATTCGCAATTTCTATGTTCAAAGGGAAATTCAGTTCTTCTCTAGGCAATTCTAACCTCTTAACAAATTCATCAGATATAAATGAGCAAGTAGAACCCGAATCAAATAATACATAAGCATTAATATTGTTGATTGGGATAATACCTGACACCATATCTTTTGATTGCACAGCATCTTGCACAGTCAGGTTGAAAGTTCTGGCTGTGGGTTTGTTTGATGCTGTAGGTCCAGCAATGGCCCAAGTACCTCCACTGCTGCCTCCCTTACTTCTTGCTATTTCTTCCACCTTCCTCCGAGGGCATTCACAAGCAAAGTGATCCTTGGATCCGCACGTGAAACATAAATTCTTCTAAGGTTTGGTGCAATTTGAGGCGATGTGACCCTTCTGACCACAGTTAAAACATGCACGTTTCCCCATCAAGCACACACCCTTACGAAACTCCCACATGTAGCACATACTTCAAACTTCCTAAACTGCTGGTTACCCTGCTGGTTTCCAGTAGTCCCGTTTCCGTTCCACTTCATCTTAAAGTTGTTGTTGTTGTTATTTCCATTTCCATTGCCTCTGCTACCATTCTTTACTTCCACCTCATTCTTCTTCTTCTTCTTCTTCTTCTTCTGCTCTTGATTGAATTTTGTCACTGCCTCACCTCCACCTTCAATGAGTACAGCCTTCTCCATCACTGCTACAAACGTCTTTAACTGGAACAGGGAAACCCTACTGTACAGCCAAGGCTTCAGTCCCTGTTCGAACCTCTTTACTTTACGCTCGTCTGTGCTGACCTGATATGGCGTAAACCTCTCCAATTCGTTGAACTTCACGACATACTCAAATATTGTCATCGTTCCCTACTTCAGTTCCAAAAACTGAACCTCTAACTGACTCTTCGAACTCTCTGGGAAATAGGTCTCGAAGAATAACTCCTTGAACCTATCCCAGGTCATTACTCCTGGTCCTTCCTGGGTTTTATTGGCTTGCCACCAATAACTAGCTTCTGCTTTCAACATGAATGTTGCAAAAGCAGTCTTCTGTTCATCCCCTACCCTAGCGACTTCAAATACTTTCTCTATTTCCATAATCCAGGTCTATGCCTTGACCGGATTCATGGATCCACGGAATTCAGGTGGTCCAACTGCCTTAAATTCCTTAAACGTTGTGCCTTGGTTTTGAGGTTGATTCTGTAATGCTCCTGTTAGTAATGTCACAAGTTGTTGGACGGGATTATCTTTAACATCATTATTGTTAGTTCTCTCATTGGTTCTCTGTCGGGGTGGTTCACGTTTGGGAGGCATTTTCTGTTAAAACAAAACATCTATTAGACTATTACTCAACTTCTTTAAGTATTTTCTAAGCAACTTGCCTCTATAAAAGAAATAACCACATAACACATAACACTTTGAATAAAATAATAACTTTTATTTATTCATCATTACTTCAAAAAACATAAAAACAATAGCATCACTGCTATTTACATTCCTTTCCTGAACAACAAAAGTTACAGGAAAACATCATTATTATCATATCCCATGGTCACTTAACACTAGGGATTTACACATTATTTAATACTTATTACGTGCATTACATGCACATTTCCTACGATGATCTATTAAGATACTTCGTAGCCTTTCGACGCTCTTCTTCCATAAATCGAAACATAGTTCGACGATCTAACACGTATGATGGAAGAGTCTCAAACTGAATTAGATAACCCATGACCCGATCTTGAGCTCGATTGATCACGGTATTGAATACTTTATCCATCTCTTCCATCTTCATCCTCTTTGTTTATACGTCCCTTACTGCTCTTCCAGTTCATTGATAAGCTTCTGCGTATGTATCTTCAACTCTCGCCCTCTTGGTAGCTTCTTCCTTCAGCTTGTTCTTCAATTCCATGACCAACTCTATCAGTTGTTTCTTTTCTCCTTCAGTCTGCATCAGCTTCTCATTAGCATTAGTTATACGTTCATCTCAATCCTGGATATCGTCGTCCTTCTGTGTCATTGCAGTCTGTTGTTCAGCTACTATCTCCTACAACTCCTCAATTGTGACCTGAAGTTCCACATTACGGTCGTAGACTTCATCATACATACGAGCAGCCATCGAGGTTAGTGGAGTCTATTCCTCCTCATCCTCGTCATCCTCATCCTCATCCTCCTGTGGCAACTCCACGGGATCCTCCTCATCCGTCTCCACATCATCATCCTCATCTTCAACCACTGTGACCAATGGGGATGACTCCCGTGGCAGTAGTTGTTCCCAAACAACCTGAATGTCGCAAGGCTCCTCCTCTATAGGCATCTGAGGTCCTTCCTCTCTAGCCTGATTGGATTCTCCGACATTAGTCATCCTGACAACAAAGTTTTAAAGTTTTAATTATTAATCATTCTACTCGACACTCACGAGCACATAAGTTATAAACACATAATCACATAAGTGTGTTATAACTTCTTCCTTAAAACTCGATAAAAGTTCTCTCCACTATCTTTTCAAAGGTTACTTCCTAAGCCTTTTTCCCCACCTAAGGTTCATAACCTAAAGCTTTGATACCAACTTGTGACACCAACAAATCCCAGTACTCCATTACCTCAAGATTTGGTGTTCACGTTATCAAAACATCCATTTATAACTACCCAATCATAAATAAAATTGAATAATAAACCTGCCCATACAGGAATTTCATAAAATAAAATCTCCCAGGTTATCTAACCTTTACAAACAATCATTCATGCGGAAAATTTAAAATAAACTTCATAACAATCTTTAAACCAAAGTCTGATAATAAAATTATTAAACTAATACAAGTCTTCAGTACTTCTTCATCTTTCCCTTTCTTTTACTGGTGCTAGGTACGTCACCCTTTCCATCTTTAGCTATAAGGATTTTACAGGCAAGAGTGAGCAAACAAGGCTCACTTGAAATATCAATGAATAAAACTTTTACATTTTTTGCCCATTCAGGGGCTCAATAGAACTGAACAATAAGTTCTATTAACTTTTTATACGTTCCTTGCCTATTCAGAGGCTTAAAAGAACTGAAACATTCCTTGCCCATTCAGGGCTCAATAGAATTGAACAATAAATTCTATTAACATCTTAAACATTCAACTGAGGGTCTAATGACCACGAACCTTGCCCACAATTACAAGTAATCTTTCAACTTTAACTTTTATAGTCTTACGACTATAATGACTTCAGGGTACTTAGGGGGATCAACCATTCGTACATATAATGTATACAAACATTTCAGCGCAAAGTACAAAACTAAGCGTAACCCCTATAAATAGGGTTGTTCATCTCAGTATTTTGAGTACAAGTCCACCCCAAAGATAGTTTGGTTTGGATACACTTCAAGGTAATTTGGAATTCAACGGACATCAACTAAGGATTAGTTGAATAAAAGAAAATAACACTATGTTATTGAATAGTCATAACTGAATAAACATTTCGTTCTAAGTTCATGTTTTAGGGATAATCTAATAGCATAACCATTGAATAACACATCATACCTTGCTTTGAATAACATTAAGCTAAGGTTACATCTTAGAATTTAATATCAAACATGCATAACAACAATAATTCTAATGATAAACTGAGTCAACAGAATAAAGGTACTTGCATGCTAATATAACAAGTTTAGAGTTAGGAAAAACTTGCATAATCATAATAACTATCTCAACGAAAGTGTGGAGATGGGAAGTTTGTATCATCATGAATAACTGGATACAATTAAGTTGCGTAATGAAAATACTTTACTCAATAAAGTATAGCATATAAAATTTGCATAACGAAGCTTTAGGATTAAAAAACTTACTCAATGCAAAAAGATAGGGATTTAGAATTTTGCCTTGCGCGTAGATTAAACCGTTATAATACAAATCACAATTATCCTATATACATATGTTAACATGGCATGATTAGTCATAATCAACGCTACATCACGTATGGTTTAAATGTCTAACCATGTAATCAAATTGCATAATCAAATTCTATCTAATAAACTAATAACAATATTTGTTAATTAGTAATTCCATGTTCACTCATAGTATTAACATACTATAATAAAAGAAATACATACTCAACATTTATCATATATCATTCCTTTAAAATATTAGACTTTTATGCAAGACAAAAGTCATTTCTGAACTTTCTCTTAAGTGGCGCCGCGGCGCCAAAGTTTGAACTGTGGGTCGCGCTGCGGCGCTGAGGTTGCGCTTCGGCGCGAGACTTACATAGGGACTCAGCGCTGCGGCGCGAGGTCCGGCGCTCCGGCACTGACTTTGGCGTTGCGGCGCGAAGTCTGGCTGGGGCGCTGATTTTGGCGCTAAGGCGCGAAACTTCGAGCTGGAGCGTGGATTTTGGCGCTGGGGCGCCGAAACTCACAGAAACAAAATGAAGAACAGAGCCAAAGCTACTGTCTTGATTTCTAACAACAATTAACCCCAATTAACATGTATAACTTCACGTAATTGCACATAAATACTAACAATCATCAATAATCTAATTATTAACATTTGAACAATGATTTTAGAAACATTGTTTATCTTAAAAACTAAGATTTTAAAACTCAAAACTCCATTGATGATATATCTTGATATAGTGACTGTAATTCCATTCTTATAACCAAATTAATACCTTTGAAATACAAGCATACCAATATATAGCCCAATTAACATGTATAGTTCAATTTCTCAGTTAGCATATAATTATATATATAACCTTTGATATATTCTACACTCAAGTTCGTACTCACACGTTTTCACTGTGAAAACCAATTTCTTGAATATGTAATTTAGCATACCATCATATTTATATATTAAACATACAATTATATATAAATATATATATGCTAATATAACAATTATAACCACAAAACACGTAATTCCCTAACCAATTATACCAACATAACGTTTACAGAAATTTTGGTAAAACTTTTATACACAGTGATATACCAGAAAACAGAGACTACCAACTTCATAGGAAAATGGCTTAAAACATATCTACGTACATACGTTATGGTTTTAGGAACCTACCTTTTTGTTGCTTTAGAAAACTTGTAAATCACTGATGAAAATCTTGACAATCTCAGAGTTTTCCTCTCTCTGTCTCTCTCTCAACTATCTCAGACAACTTCAAATTTTGATTAGGCTTAAGCCAAAATAGCATATACGTAACTAAAATAAAATAACGTATTAGCTTAAAACGTACAAAACCGATGCCACACTTATTACCCAAATAATATATCTGTTACCATATATATATATATATATATATATATATATATATATGTGTTATTATTTACTTAATAATTTAAATTCAAAAGAAAAACAAAAACCATAAGGCTTTGTTTGGGAAACCATTTAAAAATAAAGGATTAGTATACTTATACCTTGTTTTGCAAAACTAAATTAAAATTACTTTAATTTATTTTAATAACTCTTTATAACATAACTATTTGTCATACTTTATTTAATAACAATTTATTAAATAATTCACTTAATCACATAAGTCAATCCGCATAATACATTAATTATTTAACAAATAAATAATTAACTAAATCAACTCAATCAAATTGAATAATTATTTATTCAATAATAAATACATCCAATAAATATTTATAATTTACACTTAAAAATCTAGAATGTTACAATACCAAAGTCACGTGTACCCTTGAGATACCTAAAAATCCTCTTTGCAACAGTTAAATGTGATTCTTTAGGATTAGCCTGAAATCTATCACATATGCATGTTGCAAACATTATGTCTGGTCTATTGGCAGTTAGATATAAAAGAGAGCCTATCATACCTCTATATTGAGTTATATCAATACTTTTACCTTTTTCATCTTTGTCAAGCTTGGTTGCAGGAGCAATTGGGGTTTTCATGGGAGAGGCTGATTATATGCCATACTTCTTAAGTAAATCTTTGATGTACTTAGCTTGGTTTATGAATATTCATTCATCGATCAGTCTGCTTTACTTGCAGTCCAAGGAAGAAGTTCAGCTCACCCATCATGCTCATTTCAAACTTGCTCTGCATAAGCTTTGAGAATCTCTTACATAGCTTTTCATCAATAGAACCAAAAATAATATCATCAACATATATTTGAACCAATAAGACTTTGTCTTTATGCTTTCTAAGGAATAATGTGGTATCTACTCTACCTCTTGTGAATCCATTTTCAATGAGAAAGTTAGTTAATGTTTCATACCATGCTCTAGGTGCTTTTTTAAGACCATATAAGACTTTTTTTAATCTATAAACATAATTAGAAAGAGATGGATTGATGAAACCTGGAGGTTGCTCTACGTAGACTTCTTCTTGAAGTTCACCATTCAGGAATGCACTTTTGACATCCATCTAAAAGACCTTGAATTTTATGTGAGCAGCAAAGGCAAGGAAGATTCTGATGGCTTCTAGTCTGGCATTAGGTACAAATGTCTCATCGTAGTCAATGCCTTCTTCTTGAGAGTAGCCCTTGGCCACTAGTCTTGCCTTGTTCCTGGTTATTATTCCATATTCATCCATCTTGTTTCTGAAGACCCACTTGGTTCCAATGATAGGATGACTTTTTGGTCTTGGTACCAATCTCCATACTTTGCTTCTTTCAAATTTGTTAAGTTCTTCCTGCATGGCTTTAATCCAGCTAGAGTATTCCATAACATCCTCTATCTTCTTAGGTTCCATTTGTGACAGGAAGCTTAGATAAAAACATTCATTCTGGGTGGCAGCTCTTATTTTGACTCTTGCACTCGAATCTCCAATGATTAGATCTTGAGTGTGATCTCTTGCCCACCTATTTCCTGTTGGGACATCTTTCTTGATGCCTTCTTGTCTTAGGCCTTTAAGATCTATTTCTTCTTCTTGGTGTGGAGGTTCGTTGTCTGGCATAGGCCTTTCTACGATCTCATTTCCTTGCTCAACGATTTCACTATCTGGTTCTACGATCGTAGTGTTGAGCTCAACGACCTCGTTTGTAGTGTCTGAACTATCGGTCGTAGTGTCTAGAGGCACTGTTTTGTCCAAGTCTATTTCATCAAAGATGATGTGAATCGAGACTTCAACACTCAGTGTCTTCTTGTTGAACACTCTATAGGCTTTACTATCTGTGCCATATCCAAGAAAGATTCCTTCGTCTGACTTGGGTTAAAACTTTGTCAAGTACTACTTTCCATTGTTGAGAATGTAGCATGCATAGCTAAATACATGAAAGTAGTTGACACTTGTCTTTCTTCATTTCCACAGTTCATAGGGTATCTTCTTGATAGTAGAGTGTATGAGTGATCTATTCTGAGTGTAGCATGCAGTGTTGACAGCTTCTGCCCAGAAGTATTCAGGCAGATGGGCTGCTGCTAGTAAAGTTCTTCCAGCCTCTATCAGTGTCTTGTTCTTTCTCTTAGCTACCCCATTTTGTTGAGGAGTTCGTGGAGCTGAGAAGTTGTGACTGATGCCATTGTCTATGCAGAACTGGTCCATTTCAGAGAAGTCGAATTCTCTGCCATGATCACTCCCTATAGCCTTGACTTTCTCTCCTTTCTCGTTCATCACCAGCCTGAACATTTTGATTAGTTATGAGCTTGTTTCATCCTTTTAGGTTAGGAAGAATACCCATTTGAATCTGGTGTAGTTGTCGACTATAACCAGTGAGTATCTTTTCCCTCCGAGACTTGTTATTGGAATTGGCCCAAATAGATCTATGTGGAGCAACTGCAGGGGCTTGTCGATTGAGTTGGAAGTTTTGCTCTTGAATGAGCTTCTGATTTACTTTCCAAGCTGACAGGCATTGCATGGCCTTTCTTTAACAAAGCTAAACTTGGGTAGGCATGCAACAAGATCTTTTGAGGCCAGTTTGGACATGCTTTTGAAGTTGAGATGAGAAAATCTTCTATGCCATAACCAGCTCATTTCTTTAGATACTTTAGTCAGAAAGAATATTGTCTCGTCTGAGCTTAGTTGTCCAAGATTTACAGTATAGACATTTCCTTCTCTTGTCCCGATTAGCTTTACAACAGATGTCTTCAAATCTCTGACTTGACACTGATTGTTGAGGAATGTAACTTGATGACCCTTGTCGCAGAGTTTGCTGATGCTTAGAAGATTGTGTTGTAGTCCTTCCACATAGGCCACTCTATTGAAGGACACTGCTCCATTTCCAGCTGAGCCATATCCTCTTGTCTTGCCAGAGCCATTTTCTCCAAAGATGACTGCACGACCTTCCTTTTCTATGTAGTTAGACAAAATGGCTTTGTTCCTAGTCATGTTCCTTGAGCATCTACTGTCTAGATACCAGTTCGTGATCGTGGAGCTCTTTTCCTGTGATAGCATTAAACCTTCATTTTGGTACCCATATTTGCATGGGTCCCTTTTTGTTAGTACCCTTAGGGACCCAAATCTGTTTGATCTTGGGTCTCACATGCATGGAATTATAATAGCACTTTGCAGCCTTGTGACCAATCTTGTAGCACACAAAACATTTAATATGATGCATGCTTGTGTGTGAGAGAATTCATTCTCCATTTGGACTTTTGTGGTTCTTTAGTCACCCTTCTGTTAAAATTGATTTTCCTTCTTCCACGTGTCCTTGGGTTTCATGAATTATGAGGAGTGTACCTTACCTCTACTGTACCTTCCCAGTTGATTCATAGAGTTGGTCTTACTTGACTCTACGATCCTTCGAGGTTGATGAGTAGTGGATGTTACTCTTCTCTTTTATAAAGCCCAGGCCAACATGAGATCCTTTACTCCTTGGAGTATGGATCGAGTTAGTAGAACAGGGTTTGACTGGTTTTTCCTTTTGTAAGGATTTCACAAATGTAATGCCTCTACTAAAACTTGAAGCATTACTAGTGCTAGTTTCCTTTATCTTTTCCACACATGGCTCTGAGGTGGATCCCCCCAAAGCCTATGCATGTTCTGTCAAATGCACTTCTCTGACTTGAGAGTAGGGAGTCCATGGATGATGAGGATTTATTCCATGTAGAGATAGTCTTTTCTAGTTCCTCAATTTTAGAGGTTAGGTTGGACTCTTTGTGTGCATTGAGCTCATTGGTCTGTTTTAAGATCTCATTCTCAGCCTCAATCTTGGAGAGAAAGTTAGTACTTAGAAGGGCTATTTCCAGTTCTTCTTGAACTTTCTTTTTCTCCTCTTGAAGAACTGAATAATCCTTCGACAGAAATCTAAACCATTTCATATATTGATGCAGATCAGTTATTATGCCATGCAATGCAGTTCTCAAGTCATTAATGTCTACATCAGGAGAGTTGAAGTCAAATACCTCATCGATACTTACTTCATGTATGTTAGAGTTCAGTTTGTCCTTTGCATGTTTGGCCATTAGGCACATATTAGCCATTTGGGGATCTTCATCATCTCCAGATTCAGGAGTTGAGTCATTGTCTGAGTCACTCCACGATCCTCCAGCTACAAGGCCTTTGTCTCTCTTCTGAGGCCTTTTGTTGCCTTTGTATTCCTTCTTTGGATGTGATTTCTTCTATAGCTCTTCTCTGAGAGGTTTTTTGCAGTTGGCAATGAAATGGCCAGGCTTCTTGCAGTTGTAGCATAGATCATTTATTTGCTCCTGGCTGCTGTAGTTGCTGATCTTCTTTGGCTTGCTGGTTTTGCCTTGACGCATGAACCTTCTTAGTTTTTTCACTAGCATTGCAAGGTCTTCATCATCGTCTTCATCATAGTCTGAGTCAATTTCAGTGTTGACCTTGGAGGTACTTTCAGTTGCTTTGAGAGTAACACCCTTATCCTCCTTTCTGCCTTCTAACAGAGTTTCTGCTCGTTGAGTCAGCTCCAGTTCGTATGTAAAAAGGTTACCGTATAGCTGTTGAACAGTCATCTCGTGGAGATTCTTTGACTCTCTAATAGCAGTGTTTTTGGCATCCCACCTGCTTGGTAAGGCCTTCATGAACTTTATGATTAGATCTTTGTTTGGATAGATCTTTCCATAAGCTCGTAGTGAGTTGAGCAGAACGTTGAATCTCTCGTAGGTGGCAATGACATTTTCTCCTTGAATATGAGCGAACATTTCATACTGTTGTGTCAGGAGAGATTGTTTGTTTTCTCTTACTTCTTCCGTTCCTTCATGCATGATGAGTAGTGCTTCCAAACCTCCTTTGATGTTTTGATGTTGACCACATTTTCGAACAAATCGTCTTCTAAGGATTGAAACAAAATATTCTTGGCCTTCTTGTCGAGTTGAACAGCTCTCTTCTCGTTGTCTGTCCACTCCTCTTTGACTTTGATTTGTATTTTATTTGGAACGTCTGTAGTTGGTGCAAGCTGTGTTGGAACATAGGGCCCATTCTGAACAGTCTCAAATAGATCTTCATCTATTGCGTACGTGTATGCTTGCATCCTAACTTTCAAGTTTGCAAATTTATCTTTGTTGAACATTGGTGGCTTGCTGCCTCCTCCAGTCCTTGATTCGCTTGGTAAGTGTGCCATTGGATCTACTTAATCTTTATAGGCTGTATAATAGAACCTACTTTGATACCAATTGTTAGTTCCCGAAGGCACAACAGTTATCTAGAAGAGGGGCGGGGGGTTGAATAGATATTTTAAAATTATTTTCGATTTAACTTGTTAGTTGATAATGATTAAAACTTGGCAGAATTAATATTTGTTTTAATCTCCCTTAAGATAGTGAGTTAATGAGAGTGAGGCAGTTATAACAGTTATGGCAGATATGGCAGTTATAGCAAGAATGTAATAGACACAGTCGTTTTAAGTGGTTCAGAGCACTTAAAGCTCCTAGTCCACTCTTCTACTCCTCGAGTAGAAAATCCACTAAGGATGTCTTTTACACTTTTCTGAATCTCACAGATTCCTTCTAGACCAGCAGTCAAGGCACTTCTTAGTTCACTCTTGAACTCTTCAAGTCCAGCAGACTTTGCTCTTCACAGTTCACTTAGAACTCTTCAAGTCCTTCTGACTTGGAACTCTTAATTCAGTTGATTGGTAGTTGTTGTGTTCTTGATGGTTGCTACTCAGTTGTTGTTAACCACTTCTTCAAAAGAACTGAGTAGCTGAGCAAGCTTTTCCTTTTTCTCAGATCGTAGAGTTGAGCGTTGAGAGTTCTTGTATGTTTTGTTCAATGCTTGCTTATCTTACCCATCTGCATATGATCTGCATATATGTGATCCTTGAAATCTATCCGTTGAAGCCTTTTGGTGAAGCATTAAATGCGTTTGATATTTTTGAACCTTGATGGAGACTTTTCTACACATCTTCAGAATTGCATTCTGGCCCACTGACACAACGGACTGCTTTCTAACATAACACCTGAAAAGGTGTTTTCCTCTGTCCTATGGTCCTTTCCTTAGCTTCTTGAATACGTTCCTTTTTTTATATACTAAAGATATCTTTTGTGTCATTGGGACTGGTGAGGACTTCAACGTTTAAACCCCATTCCTTATTTGTTGGAAATGTCTTCAAACAAAAGGTGGGGCTCGATACTTCTGACACAATGCAGATGATACTCTACGATTGAGATCGTGGTGCCTTGTCACCTTGGTGCTTGGTCTGATGCTATCAAACAGCAGCACTACGATTTCTCTTAAAATACTTGCACACTGCAATCTTTACTTGCTTGTCATTGCAAGCTCTACATTTTCGAGAGCACACTATGATCTCTGAGTTGGTTCGACAAACGTTAAGACCACTCTATAATTTTCGAAGAGGTCCTTCAAGGCAGGCATACTACGATCCTCGAGACTCTACGTTTCTGCCCTAACTTCTGTATTCTTGATCAGCCTTACACACTACGATTCTTGTTGAAGCCTATCTATTATACTTCAAGATGTAGATCAACCTAACAAATTTGATCTATCACTAAGTCCTTGTACATATATTCCTTTAAGGACTTTACATATAATCATGAGCATTTACATTTAAACATCAAATCAAAATATGCACTATCCCAACAAAATCTACTATCATCTATGAATTTAAAAGTCCATCATCAATCTTTTATCCCTGTAACTCCAATCAATATACATCTTTAATCAAATATTCATCTTTACACTATGGGCCAAAGATATTCATTTGTATCACCAGTTGGTCATGTTCATCTCAACACCTGTCCATCTTTGCACTACGGGCCAAAGATATTCATCAGGTAATCATTCATCTTTGCACTACATGCCAAAATATTCAGTTATATCATCATTTAGGACTGAGGATGATGAAAAATATTTTAAAGAAACGAATCATGTGAGATAAAAGGACAAAGATTAGGGATTCGTACTTTAGATAATCCAAGTTAAAAATACTCCGTAATAAACCAGAGTGGAGTAAAATTCAAGAATGAAGATCAAAACATGGATACAATCAAAGATAGTAACCATAATAGACATCTTGGACAAAGAAGAGAAAATTTTATTTTTCTGTGAATAGTGCTGTATTTGTGAATAGTGTCGTATACGTGAATAGTAACCCCGGCACAAAAAGGTAGAAATTCCACACGAAAAACCATACTTCATGAATAATACTCGTGAATAATAATGTATTCGTAAATAGTGTCGTATACATGAATAGTAACTTCAACATGAAAAGGTAGAAGTTTCACAATAAAATTCATACCAATATTTCAGCATAATGATATTGAAAGAAAAACATCATTTACAAAGAAATAACACCCCTTACCTCAAAAGAACAATACTTCTGCCTGAAATATCGGATATAACGTTGAAAGAAACTTGCACTGAATAACAACTCACAAAGTATCTAAATACTCACAAAATACGCTCGATAATATAGAGAGAGAAAGCTTATGATTCTGGTGTGATTTTCAATTCTAACTAAGCACCCTATTTATAGGAAGATGCTTAGAACGCCATATCAGACTAACCTGCTACCTAATGGCTTTACCTGCTACTATTCATGCACACCACTTTTGAAATAAAATTTCAACACATTTTTTACCAACCAAAGGTGGGCCCCACCCATTCTAGGAAATTTCAAAAATGTTTTAAATTTAAACAATAATCAACAACTTCAATAATTCATAATAAATAGCTTTTTATCAGAAAAAATTGAATCTCATGTCTATTCCATAGAAAATTTAATTCTCTACAACTTTGTAGAAGAAAGTTTTTCCAAATTTCAAACAGAAAATTCCCGAAATCAATATACGGACGATTTTTAATACCTCCAATCCGAAAAAATACTGATAAAACACATCAACATTAATTCCTTCATTTATATCCACATAAAAATAAATATTTTCTTATCATATAAATCAATAATTAATTATTCACAAATAATATTATAGAATCACAATTATGACAACCAGGTCGTTCCCAAGAAAAAGGAGGCTTTCCGATAAGGATTTCTCATTATTGGC
Source organism: Panax japonicus (assembly GCA_020205505.1). Classification (NCBI taxonomy): domain Eukaryota; kingdom Viridiplantae; phylum Streptophyta; class Magnoliopsida; order Apiales; family Araliaceae; genus Panax; species Panax japonicus. Next base: position 76,226,811 of record CM035091.1, read on the forward strand.
GCACAATTAGGTGACCAAACCCCTTTTCTGGACAAAAGTTTCTTAGACATTGCCAATAATGCTATCTAATAATATTATTCAAATAATATGAATTATTGATCTGATAATGGGAAATATTGTGCAATGACAATTATTAAAACAACAATAATATAAAATATCAATGTAGCAATTATTGAATCAATAAAATAAAATATTGAAAAATAATTACTGTAACAATTATTGAGTAGTGTCTTCTTACGTAAGAATCAATAATTCAAAAATACTGTGCAATATCGTGTGTTACTATGCAACCACACGTATTACTGTATTTTAACCACCAGGTATTTCAACAGTGTTAACGGTAACAATTACGCCATTATTTATAAAAAAAATCTAACTTATAATTTTCTTCAATCGACCGTTTTCCATTATGGAGGCCCACAAATGGCTACGTCGTCATACGAATATTTCCCAAAAACAAGAATATTCCACGACCAAACGAATATTCTCGACAACAATGAATATTTTATAACCACTTACTTATTTTGTAAAATTTGCACATTTCACCCATAACCAAAGCATTATATCAAATTAACACCTTATTATTCAAAATAATAAATAGAAAAAAATCGATTTTATTTATAAAAAGTTTGGGTCTTACAACTTAGACCTCTTCAAGTCACTTCGACGTAGATGAAAGTCACTAAGACAGTTGAATTACTGTTGATTGAATGATGTTAAGAAGTGATGTTAAGTTGGCAATAAACTTCTCTTCTCAGATACTTAGCAACTTAAACAAGTTGTTTAGATTCGTAGAGTGAGTTATTTGACTTTGGCAGAGCTTTTACTTTTTTTTATCACAGTGTTCACTTCTCTCTTTGAATTTGAATCCTCTATGCCTTTCATAGTCTGCTAAAAAGTCTTCCCGTTGCAAGGTTCTCATTGACGTATTTAATGTTCCGATACTTTAGGATCCTTGATGTTGACATTATGAGATGTTATGTCAGCTTTCTTTGCAGCTCGAACTTATCACATCAGACTGCAATCTCACTCCTGGTAGTTGTCGCTTTCACCAAACTAGTTTCTACACACATCTTATGAACTTTGATTTCAACCAAGGATGTTTGGTGAATTCTTTTGGACCTTCAATCAGCAATGCTCCCTTGTTAGTCTTCTTGTCAATCCTGACTTGTTCTTTGAACTTTGTCAATAGTAGAGTGATGAGGAACGTAGAGTCTAAGCTCCATGTTTTGCTCTATGACTTGAGCTTTACGATCTTGTTCTATGAACATCCGCTATATGATCCGCTCTACGAATAGCTTTTGATGAAGAGCTTTCTATAATGCTTGAGCAGACTCTGTGAACAACTTTTTATTTTGTGAACACTTAGGTAGTTCTACAATTCCGAAGACTGCTCTACGAACAGTCTTCGCTGAATGGTCCCTGAGTCACTTTACGATTTGGACTTTATTAAACTATTTCAGAGTGTACTCTACATTTAGTTTTCACTATACAATTTTTACTTAGCTCTTCAATTCTCTAATCTTTACTTTAGGACTTGAAGTGCTCTTTACGACGAATGTGAGAGCTCTGTGATCGAACATCTGATGCACTATGAAGGATAAGTTAACTCAACGATTCATAATGATACTACGAATAGGCAGAGTAACTGTTCGATCAATTTAGACCTATTAACTATACATCAGATTAACACAATAAGATCAACCTAATAAATTGTATCTTTCTATTTTAAGTACTTGTTTATCATATCATCATTAAGGACTTTACAGAACTTGATGGTATAAATATACATTGATCTCATTCATCATCAAATCACATATGCAGACTCTAACAAATAAGAAATTAACAAATTCAATAATGAGAACTAAAATAACCATCCACAAACAAGACACAATATTTAACGTAAAAAATCCTTAAAGAGAATATCACAAGTTGAACTTCGAATCTCCACCATATCACTAATAATGTACTTATTGTCAGGAATATGCATGAGAATGTTATTCCTTATTTATATAATTTGATGATGAAGATGATGAAGTTAATAAATGAATATGCAAATATGTTTGCATTGATAAAAGTTGTAAAGTCCTTAATAGATGATAGACAATATGTATAAGGACTTGGAGTGAAAAGATCAAATTTGGTAGGTTGATCTGATATGAATGAAAAGCTCTGTAAAGTCCTTCAAAAGATCATAATGTATAAGTACTATGAATAGAAAGATAAAACTTGTTAGGTTGATCTTATGAGTTGTAATAGATAGGCAGAACAAAATCTTGGAGATTGCAGAAGCTAGAATCGTAGTTTTCTAAGCAAGCCTATAAGAATCATGAAGCAATTTGTCGAGTGCCTCTCAAGTCAAGTCAAATTTGTAAGCACTGTTCTAAATCGTGGAGTCCTCAAATATCAAAAATCGTACGCTTTACTTGAAATTGTGGAGTCTACAAGCTATTACCAAATGAAGTCGTAGTCAGTCAAGTGCTTACAAAGACAAGGCAGAATCATAGTCTATAAAAGCAAGAATCGTAGACTACAGCAGAATCGTAGTCTGTAGAACTAGAGGCAACTCATAATCATATAAGTGCTCATAATGCTAAAGTAGAATCGTACTCTTGCAGTCAAGTTTTAGAATGTAGTCTACTTGAAGATTTTAAGAAAGAATTCTCTGAACGACCTACAAGTAAATAGAAGATCAAAGCACCAACTCTATCAGCAAGGCTGATTGAGAAGTGAAGAGCCGTTTAGAAGTAGTCTCCTACAAACACTCATCAAGAGACAACGATCGTGATATTGAGACAAATATCGTAGTGTTTTCCAATCAACAAAAGAGTATACTAAAGCATCTATAGAGAACAGACGAAATGGATTATCTATGCTCAGCCTCACCTTGAAGAATGATTAAGAGATCACTGGGTAGAAAATTAAGGAAGCTAAGCATGACTAATCAAAAGAGTCATGCATACCAAAGAGCCAAAGTAGTCAGCCAACTATCTAGTTCTTGAAGAAAGGCAGGACAAGCATGATCATAGATCAAGTTACAAGAGCTAAGTGAAAGAGGGTACACTATTGTCCAAATTACAGCATACTCCCAGAATCGTAAAGGTGTTAAAGTCAAGTTAATCCGCGATTTCCATAGATAAACTATGATCAAGTATATGAACGTCAACGTCGCAATCGTAGAGTTCATCTTTCTAGCTATAGAGACTTAGCAATGTTCAACTATGAAGACTGACATGAGAATGTTGCTAATTCAGAGTCCCAGTGTACTCTCACCAAAATCCTTGATCTAAATCGAAGAATCAAAAGGAAGCAGAAAGGTAACTTCCAACTGTTCTGACTGAAAGCAACTTCACAGAAGTGTTAGGTGAGAAATCAGACTGTTGTGGCAGTCAAGTCAAAAAGGTGTTGTCACAACAACCTAGCATGTCTACATTAAAGACCTCAGAATCTCTATAGCATTTAATGCTCAAAAGGAAGCTTTTTAAAAAGCTCTCAACAGCTATATTCCAACAGGAAGATAATTAACAAACCTATAAAGAGCTAAAGCTTCAAAGAGAAAATGTTGTTGACTTGAGACGAAGTAAGTCATGTAAAGCTTAACAGAGAAAAGGTCTCAGTGAGAGTGAGACCACCACAGAAGAGTGAAACAAAACTAATGAGAGTCTTAAACGGCTAAAAGCTTCACTCAATACAAAGGCGTATGCCAACAAAGTCTCATCTGTGCAGAGAGCTGGAAGGCCAAGAAGATAACAACCAGAGTAGCAAATCAGAAGGTAGAAAACTAGAGCTAATCTACGATTCACCATGAACATACTGAGCTGAAGAGAAGAAGATACAGAGCCGAATATGTGCACAAGACAATCAGTATTGAAGGAATGCTAAGGTCCAAAAGAAGTCAAGCTGATATACAAGACTTGCAGTACATCAATGGTGATAGTGTGCAATGTTGAATATCAGATGAAGACAAGTATCAACAACAAAGATCAACAACACCAAGGGAAAAGTCAGACCGCTAAGAACAACAAGATTTCAAACTAAATGTACATCTTAGCAGTACATCTGTTATGATCTTGTACCAATGTTGAATGCCTAATGATCACAAGAAACTGCTAAGTACCAGAAGATGAACAAGATGAATGTCATCTTAGCAGATTAACAACAACAAACAAACATCCAAGCATTCAGGGCTTGCATGGTCCTTGTCTTAGTGACTAAACCAAAGTCAAGTCTGTTTGGCTTTCTGAGTACCGGAGGGTACAAGAGATTCTAAGTCTGCTGGGCTTAGTCTACAGTTTCCAAGGCTGTTGGTGTTGAAGAGTTCTTAGTGAACTAGAGTTTCCAAGGCTGCTGGTCTTGAAGGAATCTGTGTGATTCAGAGAAATTGTGACAACCTGAGAATTTAAAAATTTTAAAAATTTTAATTAATTAATTTAAGGTTCGATATTAGAACCTAGACAGAAAATAAGTGTATGTATTTGATATTTTTAACATGGAATTTTGAGGATTTCAAAATTCTGTGAAGGATTTAGGAGAATTATTCAGGATTAAGGGTATACATGAATATGTTCTATGTATATGTGTACAGTATGTGGTTAAGGGCTAAGGGTTGACCAGATAAACGATATTTGTAACAAACCCTAATATTATATTAAGAACGTCAACGTTCGGTTAGAAAATCCTAGAGATTAATAAGAAACCCTAGAAACCGATTCTGAAAACCCTAATTTTAGTTCCGGGAATTCAAAACCCTAATTCGATGTATGAAACCCTAATCTGGAAACTTAAATGATTATTATATTGCTTAAGTGCTATTAATTATAATATTAATTAGGGTAAATCTTAATTAATTAGCGAACCCTAATTTCAAATTTAGAAAACCCTAACTTCGGGATTTGAAACCCTAATTTATAATTAAGGAATACGAAAGTGTAAATTTAATACTTTTACTGTTACTTAGGAAATATTAATCATAATTTTAAAGTTATAAGTAATTAGAAAACACTAATCTAATTACGAAAATTTAATTTATAAATTGGAAAATTATTTTTCTATTAAAAACCCTAATTAGTGGTTTATAAATCCTAATGACTATTTTGACCCCAATTGCTTAATTAGCGATTATAATTAGGAAATGCTAATCCTAATTAGCAAGATTTAAGTAATGATTAAGAAATTTTAATATAATTAGAAAATTCTAATTATAATTTAGAAATATTAATTTTCTATTTTAAAACCTAAATTGGAAATTTTAGAAACTTAAATTGCAAACCCTAAGGGTTTCAAACCTTAAGCCCTAAATATTCTAAACCCTAAACCCTAAGGATTTGGCCAATGTCCAAAATGCCCTTAAAATGGATTGCATAATGACTAAAATGCCCTTAATGCATTATTATTAGGTTGCTTATAGATCTAACCCTAAAGAAGTTGGTGAACCACTCCTAGCCCTAGCTTATGACTTATTGTCCAACACTCAGCAGCTATATCAACTCCATGCTTTGAATCAAATTCATAAACAAAATAAAATAAGAGAAAGTCTCTTACTTTACTTGACATGCTTGCCAATTTCCTTCTCTCTCTAAAAATTCGGGAGCAAGACTGATATAGACTGATAAGATAAGCCATCACCATATCCCAGCTTACGAAGAACATATTCAAAGGACCATAATCAAAGATCAAAGTTTTAAAGGTATAAAACCCTAATTTTCGAAATCATTAGATCTGATGTTAGATGTTGTAATTTGTTGGTTAAAGTTGTGTAATAGGGTGTCTTTTAAAGTTCTGGGTTGTTGGATCATGGATCCATAACACTTAGATGCACGATTTTGATGTTTTGAAAAATCTGGAAAACTGAAAAACTATGACCTGACAGTCGAATGTCAGAGCCTCTAAATCTTTATTTGTTGTATGTTTTATGTGTTTTATGTTTTGAATCTGTTCTATGTCATGAGGACTGTGATATGAAACTGGAATCAGGGTCGGATCAAGTCTAGATCGTCGGTTATACTCGGTCAAACGTCGTTGACCGTTCACGGAAATCCAAATCTGGGCAACCCAGAATTTCCAGATGGCTTCTGACAAGTTTAGCTAGTCCTTGATCTTGCAGTTGTTTGTCATTTTGGCCAAGTTGTTGTTGTTTAGCTGTAGTCGGGTATGTGATCGACACGTAAAAGTAATTATAACACCTAGAAGCATTACAGGAGCAAAGATAAGTAAGGTCAAATGTGAGTTGACCACCAGCCTGGAGACAAAATCTGGAAAACCCAGATTTTTCAAGAACAGCCTCTGACCCTTACTTTGACCAGCCTTTTTATGTCATGTGTTATGTTATTATAATAATAAGTTGTTATACACATGATTCCTGACATGTTGACTACACGATCCAACCACTAGATCACACATATCAAACACAGAGCAGAAATTGTAGGGATCAAAAATAGATACTTTAAATTCTGGAAAATCCAGAATACGAAGAACAACCTTGTCAGAATCTTTGGAGACCCAAATCTTACTGATATGTTGTTGTTTGGTCATGAAAAGAATTGTGGTTGTAGTACTACATTAGTACTACAATCTTAACCCCACAAGCGTCCCAAAAATCAAAACGAACACTGTTTTAATCACGGTCAAACGACCCATCTTGTTGTCTGACATGAAGATCTGGGCAGTCTCAAGAACAGGCCAAGAACACCTATAGCGACTGGTCTGTCGCTATAGGGCCCTTTAGCGATGGTTTCTATTTATTTTAATTTGTGATTTTCTGAAAATTATTTAAAAATAAATAAAAATGGTTTTTAATTATTAAAAATACAAAATAAATTCTGAAAAAATTATTTTAAATGAAAAATAGTTTTTAATTATTTTGAGTATATTTCATAAATATTTAATATTTTTGGAATATAAATGGTATTTAATTTATTTAATTATAATATTAAATAAATGATTTAAAAATGATTTTAATACATGAAAAATCATGAAAAATAATATTATGGTAAAAAAATATTTTAAGTTATTTTCAATGACTTTTAATATTTTGTTTTACTTAATTATAATATTAAATAAATGATTTAAAAATAATTTTAATACATGAAAAATAATATTATGGTAAAAGAAAATATTTTAAGTTATTTTTAGTGACTTTTAATATTTTTTTTTATAAATTTCATTAATTAATCAATATTAATGATAATTAGTTTATTTAATAAATATATTAAATAAATTAAGAAAAAATAGAATTAATGATTTATAAATCATATAAAATGATTTAAGTGTTGTAAAAATATTTTAAGTTATAAAATATAACTTTTGATATTTTTTCATAAAAATATTAATATTTTAATATTAATAGCAATTATAGGATAATGAATTTAAGTGTTTAAAAATCATATTAAGGTAGTAACAATACTTTGTGATATTATAAACATATTATAATATTATGACATGTATTTCATTAATATTTGATAATTAATAAATATTAATGATAAAAGAATTATGTGATATTTAATTCATTTAAATACGATATTAATGATTAAAAATTCATGTTAAATAGTAATAATTATTTAAAAATTATTACGAACTTATGAAAATTATTTTGACTGTTAATAAATTATCTTAGATAATGGTTAAGTGTTTAGACATAGTTTATTTGAACTTAAACTTGAAATTTTGTCCGACTAGACCGTTAGTACGTTAGAATTTTATCGGGTTCAACTCAAACTGCAATAGTTTGACTTGATACCGAGTCTTATATGTGTTATAGACTGATAGGGTTATGTGTTGTGTATTTAGATTATTCTATGTCTATATATAATAGTATTATATTGTGATGATATTATACTAATATTGGAGATCTATATTACTAATATTAGGTCTTCGGATAAAGCGATATAAATTGTGTAGCGTTAATCAACGGTTCAGGCAAGTTTGTTTTTACTTAACTCTACTAAGAGTTGTTTCATTCGGATAAGCTTATGGTTAATCATTGTTGGTTGCCATTAATTGTACTCTGTACATATTGCATGTATAAGTCAGGTATAAAAGGTTGATCACCTTCAGTACCAGTTGGTTCAGATATATTTGTTCATGTATAATACTTGTTCAGTTATAAATTTGTTCCTGCTAGTTCACAATTATATTGTTGAATTATAGCCAGCCAATTATTCAAATCATTTAAATCATGATATATCTTTATATTATTGAACTTAAACTTGTTGGGCAATCCTTATGCTCACCCTTGTTATATCATGATAAAACATTGCAGATTAAGGCGAATGTGTCGGATACAAGGAAAGGTTAAAGACAGTTCCAGCTTAAAGTTAACGTGCACGATTAGTATTGTAATAGTGTAGTTTGATAATAAAGTTATGTGTTAAATAAGTTATGAATGTGATTAATTTAAGGTTACTCGATCTTGGGGAATAGTGTGTAAAGTGTATTGTATAAACAATTTATGTTTATATCTTCTGCAAATAGTAATAGTTGTATAGAATGATCGAACCGGATCCGCGGTTATTCGGGACCTCGGATTCGGGGCCCTCATAGTTGGTATCAAAGTTGTAGGTTATGAACCTTAGGTAGGAATACCTGAGACTAATAACCGCAGTGATTAAGATAAGTACTAACTCAAATAGAGTTAGTCAGTCGGTAAGATTCAAAGACGAATCTCAGTGGGGTAAAAGATACAGAGTTACCTAACTCTGATAATAAAGTTGAACAGTAGTGAGAAATAGATAGAGTCTAAAAGACTAAAAGTGCAGTCATAGAAGATCGTAAAACAAAATGATCAAGACATGGAAATAAATCGTAATATATACGATAAGATCACTCCGTGATCTGATAAGGTGATAGCAGGGAGAAGAATCAATCTAATAATTGAACAGTTTAAAACAAGATTGCTGAGTGTCAGTTATACTATGAATTGGTACAGATTCAGGAAAGGATTATGAATACGAGTTAAATGAAATTCGTATTGAGAAGGGTGTTAGTGTTAGGTGGGGATTCAATTAAGGATTCATGTCGGCATCTGAGTTGTATGATTCCTTGTGTGGGCGGGGAATTGTACTTGGTGTAAAAACTACTTAGTATTCGGAATTGATAATCATTGAAATGTTGTGTCCCGCTATTTGATATATGCATGTTAAGAGGGTGATTCTTTTCTCATGTGTATAATAGATAGATAGGTCATAGGTAGAGGATATAAGGTTAAGTATGAGTTCTTAAAACTCATACTTATGTGACATACTTGATTTATAGTTATATGAAATGTTTATGAACCCCTCAGCGAATGGACGCCAAAGGTCTGTCTAGGAAAGTTCTTAAATTAATATGATTGTGGCAATTTATGGACTCATAATTGTGGTTTGACGAACTGGGTATAGTTGTGTGTAATTGCAGTATTGAAGATAATAGGAACATATAGATTGATAAGCAAATGATTATTAGTAGAGACATAAGTTTTCCGAAAATTCTAGCTATACTAGACTTCGAAATTTTGATATCAAGCTAAATACGCACTATGTGCTTTTAAGAAAAAAAATATGTAGACTCGTAATAATTTTTGAAACAGTTTAAAGTATAGTCTATGCTACTTATTTCAGCTAGACGTAAACGATTTGAAATATCAAAATATATTTTATTTATCACTTATGTACCATGTAACCTGGTGCAGAGATGATAAAAAGTTGATGGAGTTGTAAATACAGGAATACTTAGTGTGAATTTGATCTTAAATCGTTATTCCAATATTGTATGATATGTTATGACAAAGTCATACAATGACGGCATCCTTAAACGGACTGTTAATACAGTACGGCATCATGGCGTCATTCTCGAAAATATTTTAAAAAATTTTAATTTGCCAACGGGGTTTGGCTACACCTAAATAATTCGATTGAATTGAATTATTGATATGAGTCTATGCTATTCGATTCAGCTAGACTAATGTTATGAAAACTCTAAGTGTTCATTGAAAGAAATTTCCCGAACCAAATTGTTTTGGTACGGAATCCTATGATAAGACTGAGGTGAACTATGTTGTTTGGATAAATAATCCAATCAAGTAGCGTAAATATTCGCTAGACATGATTAGTACGTTATGCATGACGTAAGAGTACGATAGGCTAATCACCTAAAGTACTAGCAAGGTTGTTTACCTTCTTCGTGATTGTAAACATACCAAGTAATGTATTATTTTGCGGTATGAATACCGTTAAAACTATGTGTTCATGGTCTATATGACCCCTCAGAACAATTTGATAACTTTTACTCTTGTGAGTGGTGTATTGGGTAGCATGCGTATGTATGGCGAATGGTGTATGGTGTAAGGTAAATTTCAGAGACGAAATTTTTAGAAGAAGGGGTGAATGTGACAACCCGAGAATTTAGAAAATTTAGAAAATTTAAATTAATTAATTTAAGGTTCGATATTAGAACCTAGACAGAAAATAAATTTATGCGTTTGATATTTTTAAGATGAAATTTTGAGGATTTCAAAATTCTGTGAAGGATTTAGGAGAATTATTCAGGATTAAGGGTATACGTGAATATGTTCTGTGTATATGTGTACAGTATGTGGTTAAGGGTCAAGGGTTAACTAGATAAACGATATTTGTAACAAACCCTAATATTATATTAAGAACGTCAACGTTCAGTCAGAAAACCTTAGCGATTAATAAGAAACCATAGAAACCGGTTCTGGGAATCCTAATTTCAGTTACGGGAATTCGAAACCCTAATTCGATGTATGAAACCCTAATCTGGGAACTTAAATGATTATTATATTGCTTAAGTGCTATTAATTATAATATTAATTAGGGTAAAGCTTAATTAATTAGAAAACCCTAATTTCAAATTTAGAAAATCCTAACTTCGGGATTTGAAACCCAAATTTATAATTAGGGAAAACGAAAGTGTTAATTTAATACTTTTAATATTAATTAGGAAATATTAATCCTAATTTTAAAGTTATAAGTAATTAGAAAACCATAATCTAATTACGAAAATTTAATTTCTAAATTAGAAAATTATTTTTCTATTAAAAACCCTAATTAGTGGTTTATAAACCCTAATGACCATTTTGACCCTAATTGCTTAATTAGCGATTATAATTAGATAATGCTAATCCTAATTAGCAAGATTTAAGTAATGATTAAAAAAATTTAATATAATTAGAAAATTCTAATTATAATTTAGAAATATTAATTTTCTATTTTTAAAACCTAAATTAGAAATTTTAAAAATTTAAATTGCAAACCCTAAAAGAAGTTGGTGAACCACTCCTAGCCCTAGCTTATGACTTGTTGTCCAACACTCAGCAGCAATATCAGCTCCATGCATTGAATCAAATTCATAAACCAAATAAAATACGATAAAGTCTCTTACTTTACTTGACATGCTTGCCAACTTCCTTCTCTCTCTAAAAATTCGGGAGCAAGACTGATATAGACTGATAAGATAAGCCATGACCATATCCCAGCTTACCAAGAACAGATTCGAAGGACCATAATCAAAGATCAAAGTTTTAAAGGTATAAAACCCTAATTTTTGAAATCATTAGATCTGATGTTAGATGTTGTAATTTGTTGGTTAACGTTGTGTAATAGGGTGTCTTTTAATGTTCTGGGTTGTTGGATCATGGATCCATAACACTTAGATGCACGATTTTGATGTTTTGAAAAATCTGGAAAACTAAAAAATTATGACCTGACAGTCGAATGTCAGAGCCTCTAAATCTTTATTTGTTATATGTTTTATGTGTTTTATATTTTGAATATGTTCTATGTCATGAGAACTGTGATATGAAACTGGAATCAGGGACGGATCAAGTCTAGATCGTCGGTTGTGCTCGGTCAAACGTCAATGACCGTTCACAGAAATCCAAATCTGGGCAACCCAGAATTTCTAGATGGCTTCTGACAAGTTTAGCTAGTCCTTGATCTTGCAGTTGTTTGTCATTTTGGTCAAGTTGTTGTTGTTTAGCTATAGTCGGGTATGTGATCTACACGTAAAAGTAATTATAACACCTAGAAGCATTACAGCAGCAAAGATAAGTAAGGTCAAATGTGAGTTAACCACCAGCCTGGAGACAAAATCTTGAAAACCCAGATTTTTCAAGAATAGCCTCTGACCCTTACTTTGACCAGCCTTTTTATGTCATGTGTTATGTTATTATTATAATAAGTTGTTATATACATGATTCCTGACATGTTGACTACAAGATCCAACCACTAGATCACACATATCTAACACAGAACGCAAATTGTAGGATCAAAAATAGATACCTTAACTTCTGGAAAATCCAGAATACGAAGAACAGCCTTGTCAGAATCTTTGGAGACCCAGATCTTACTGATATGTTGTTGTTTGGTCATGAAATGAGTTTGTGGTTGTAGTACTACATCAATACTACAATCTTAACCCCATAAGCTTCCCAAAAATCAAAACGAACACTATTTTAATCACGGTCAAACGACCTATCTTGTTGTCTGACAGGAAGATCTGGGCAGGCTTAAGAACAGGCCAAGAACACCTATAGCGACGGTTCTATCGCTATAGGGCCCTTTAGCGAAGGTTTCTATTAATTTAATTTTTGATTTTTCAAAAATTATTTAAAAATAGATAAAAATGGTTTTTAATTATTAAAAATATAAAATAAATTTCGAAAAATAATTTTAAAGTCTGAAAATAGTTTTTAATTATTTTGAGTATATTTCAAAAAATATTTTATAATTTTGGAATATAAATGGTATTTAATTTATTTAATTATAATATTAAATAAATGATTTTAATATATAAAAAAAAATATTATGGTAAAAAAAATATTTTAAGTTATTTTCAGTGACTTTTAATATTGTATGATAAATTTCATTAATTAATCAATATTAATGATAATTAGTTTATTTAATAAATATATTAAATAAATTAAGAAAAATAGAATTATTGATTTATAAATCATATAAAAATAATTTAAGTGTTGTAAAAATATTTAAAGTTATAAAATATAACTTTTGATATTTTGTCATAAAAATATTAATATTTTAATATTAATAGAATTTATCGAATAATGAATTTAAGTGTTTAAAAATCATATAAATATGATTTTAAGGTATTAAAAATACTTTGTGATATTATAAATATATTATAATATTATAACATGTATTTCATTAATATTTGATAATTAATAAATATTAATTATAAAAGAATTATGTGGTATTTAATTCATTTAAATACGATATTAATGATTAAAAATTCATGATAAATAGTAATAATTATTTAAAAATTATTACGAACTTATGAAAATTATTTTGACTGTTTATAAATTATCTTAAATAATGGTTACATATTTAGACAGAGTTTAATTGAATTTAAACTCGAAATTTTGTCCGACTAGACCATCGTTACGTTAGAATTTTGCCGGGTTCAACTCAAACTGCAATAGTTTGACTTGATACCGAGTCTTATGTGTGTTATAGAGTGATAGTGTTATGTGTTATGTGTTTAGGTTATTCTATATCTATATATATAATAGTATTATATTGTAATGATATTATGCTAATATTGGAGATTTATATTACTAATATTAGGTCTTCGGATAAAGCGATATAAATTGTGTAGCGGTAATCAACGGTTCAAGCAAGTTTTTTTTTACTTAACTCTACTAAGAGTTGTTTCATTCGGATAAGCTTATGGTTAATTATTGCTGGTTGACATGAATTGTACTATATATATATTGCATGTATAAGTCAGGTATGAAAGGCTGATCACTTTCATTACCAGTTGGTTCAGATATATTTGTTCATGTATAATACTTGTTCAATCATAAATTTGTTCCTGCTAGTTCATAATTATATTGCTGAATTATAGCCAGCCAATTATTCAAATCATTTCAATCATGATATATCATTATATTATTGAACTTAAACTTGTTGGGCAATCCTTATGCTCACCCTTGCTATATCAGGATAAAACATTGCAGATTAAGGCGAATGCGTCGGATACAAGGAAAGGTTAAAGATAGTTCCAGCTTAAAGTTAATGTGCGCGATTAATATTGTAATAGTGTAGTTTGATAATAAAGTTATGTGTTAAATAAGTTATGAATATGATTAAGTTAAGGTTACTCGACCTTGGGAAATAGTGTGTAAAGTGTATTGTATAAACAATTTATGTTTACATCTTCCGCAAATAGTAATAGTTGTATAGAATGATCGAACCGGATCCGCAGTGATTCGGGACCTCGGATTCGAGGCCGTCACAAAAATGATCAAATCCTTAGTGGAATCCCTTCTTATTGAAGAAGAAGAGTGGATTAGGAGCATTCAATCTCTGAACCACTTAAAACCCTTTGTGTCATTTACTTTATGTCATTTACAGTCATTACTATAACTGTTTTATCTGCTTACAACTAATATAACAATAGAACTATTTTTAATGTTTTATCCTTGAAGTGGATCTTAATCTATTCCGATGTATATGAATTGATTCCTCTATTCATTATCAGCTAATCTCTTAGCAAGATAAATGAAAATAAAAAAAAGATCTATTCAACCCCCCTTTCCCCTTCTAGATCTATAGTGTACCCCCGGGAACTAACACTTACAATAATACTCCCAAGTTTTTATGTCCTGAAACTTGAGATTACACAATAAATTGAGATAATACAAATTTATCTTTAATTAAATTGAGAAACCTAATTAACTTCACCACCTAAAACACCTCAATCAATAAAGTCTTCAAACTTTCAATTGAATGGAGCAACAAACTGTAATACTCTTAATTATTATTTCTACACCTTCTTACTACCAAGTTTCTCTAATATTAATAATAAGACTCCCACATAACTGTAGACACTCAAAAAAAATTTCTACTGTTACTAACATTGATGGAGGACAGATTCGTCTTTTAAGAGGGAAACCTAAAAGACAATACAAATCCATATCGAATACTACTGGAAGTTCATCATCAAACCCCGGATCGCAATCTGGGAGTAACCAAATCTAACCTCGGAGATAACCCCGAGGCCCTGCAGATACAATACCGGACCACACACCAAAGAAGACCGATTAATCTCGAAGATGACCCCGAGGTATCCAGTCTCATCCCAAACATGAGAATAGGTCAAGCCAACCTCAGATATGACCCCGAGGATAGTCAAAGTCAACAGCAAGCCAATCTCAGAGATAAACCTGAGAAACGACTGCTATAACTGCGCAAAAACCGGAGATAACCGCGGGAGCGGCAAAATGGTTATTTTGCTAATTCAACTTCAACTCACATCAAATCAACTAATATAAACTCAAAATACTTCAATATAAGTCCCAAAAGAACCATATCTTAACTTTCGAGTGCAAACTATGCAAAACGACTCAACGGACTGCCTGATGGAAACCCGAGAATGCCATTTTGGTCATGGACCCATCTTCCTGGAATCAAAAAAGGTTAAATCATATATAATTGTGTAGCTCTCGGAAAGAGCTTTCCGGAATGGTATGGCACGCTTCCATCGGACTCCCGAATTGAAAGTTATGAGCGACCGAGCGAACAGCGCGTACGTACTTCAACACGGCGGGACCCACACTGCCCGGGGCATCCCGGGCAGCCGCAGGTACACCTGCTATTAGGTGCCGTAGGTAGACCTGCGGCTCCCCCTCTATAAATATGGGGCTTGGGGTGCTGATTTTATAAGAGAAAATGACGGGGAAACCCTGCACAATTCGCTCTGCATTCGCCCATACAGTGTATTTTTCCACTTTTAAACACCTGTGAGCTCATATATAGCCTCTTTTGTACTCACAAAAGACAGTGTTTACCCACTCTAAAGATATAAAAGCCTTTTTTATCAGTCAGCTGTAAGCCTTCTCGCACACTTTAGAGTCTTTCTCTTCATCTTTGCACACACCCTTCTACATGTTGAGAGTCGTGTCTGTATATATATATATATATATATATATATATATATATATATATATATATATAAGCGAGTAAACGCACCAGACCGAAGTCTAAGCTCATCGAACAAAGTCCTACACACAGTTCATATATATATATATATATATATATATATATATATATTGTCCCACCTGGAGTTTACTTCGTGGTAGTTGATCGCTTTTACAACTTTCTTTACATTTCGTCCTGCCTGGAGTTTACTTCGTGGCAGTTGACCGCATTTACAACTTTATTTACATTATGTCCCGCCTCGAGTTTCCTTCTTGGCGGTTGACCGTATCTACAGCTTTATTTACATTTCTGATCCCCCATGGAGGTGCTTCGTGGTTGGTGATCCTGTCTGTATATATATTTACAACTTTTATATATATACCTGCTTACTGCTTTCATATAAAAATGCAATATTTTGTGAGCCTAGGAATCATGTGATCACAGAATCTAGATTCGGTTCCCGTGATGGACATTTTCAGCTGTAAGCAGCTTGTAAATTATTTTGCGGTGTCTGAATTTCCTCAGATGGTTTCCATACCCACGAGGAAGTCGGTATTATCTTTGTACATTATTTTCGTGCGGATGCCTCGCATCCGTCAAATAAAAATCAATTCAGCCACTCACTTAATAAAAATGGGAGTGTAAAATGTCTCAATTCTTATTGAGCATGAGGGTTTGAAAAACCTCTTATAAAACATCATTGTCATATCTTGCTAAAAACTAAATTTTTACATAAATTAAAACCCTGTGTATATAGGTTCTAACGAGGCCTCGCACAACTTCCATATAACAGCACATTGACCCATACACACACACACACTTAGATAATAGTTTCTTGAAAAGAGGCGGTCACCATGGTAACACGGATGTCAGGGGGTGCCTAACACCTTCCCCCGCATAATCAAATCCCCGGACCCTAAACGAATCTCGGTTTCACCGACCCATATAGCAGTGTCACATCACTGGGTCAATGTGCAAACTTTTTCTCGGTTGTGTTGGTACAACCATTTAAAAAACCAACTGGCGACTCTTAACAGTCCCATCATCGACATTATACATGTCGGACCTTTTTCACTTGTTTTTTCAAATAAATCTCACCTAAAATGAGAATACCAAAGAACAAGTAACGGAAAGGGACATCCAAAAATCCCGACGTCGACATGTGGCGACTCTGTTGGGTACTCCAGTAAGAGGACTTAAACCGCTACTACAATCTTTTCAAAACTGTTATCTGCTTGTGTGTGGATGTTGCATTTACATTTGATTAATGTGTACTAATGCATTTCCTTATTGCACTTGGTGCTTAGCACCATAACTGCTTGTGATACTAGTGCTTCGCACTATAACTGCTTGTGATATTAGTGCTTCGCACATGTCATCATTTCATACGGTGAGACGCGATGTATGTGAATGTATGTTGTATGGTCCCTCCACCAGGAGGCTATCCCGTCGGTGTTTGATTACTGGACTCGTGAGAAGCTTGATTCTCCGAGGCTCAGGAAAGGCACCACCCAAATTGGCTCCAGTTGAAAGACCAGATTAACTTCTCGTCAAGTAGATTGCGATGATTTGGGAACCTTAATGCCAAAAAGCCACGAGAGTAACCTAAGATAGGTCAGCCTCTATTAAACCCAAAACGGAGGAAAGTCTATTCATGCTCTCATTTCAATTACTTGTAAACACAATTACTTGTAATTACATTCCATATATATCTCCATGTAATGAGAAATATGAAGAAATGTGTACACATACATATTTAGCATGCTACAAACAGCTGACATCCGTTTTGCATGATAAAAATCCTAAAATGGACACATCACATAGCATGTTATTATACACATTCCCTAAAGACTAAACTATGCAAGTCTTTCGCAGGGAAGCAATCGGTCCCGTTACCCCTTTAAAGTCCAGGAAGGCACTGATCCCACCGTTAGGCATGGCTACACCGGGCCAGCCTAATCCTACTCATGTTTCCCGAGAGGAGTTTGAAGGATTAAGGAATCAGATAGCAGAATTGGTTGTCTTTCTAAAAGAACAAAGTAAAAATACGTAGGGCCAGACAATGCCTACTCAACCAGAGTCCTTAACACTAGGGGGCAGTCAGGGCATTGGTAAAAAGATGGAAACCCAGATACCTAAACCTCATTCCAATAAAAAAATCACAAATCTGAGGGATGATCGAGAAACTGGGGATATAAGAAAGAAAGTCCAACAAATGGAGGATACCATCCGGTGAATTAAAGGGACTGGAAGTTATGGGAGTGTCACCTATCCAGATCTCTGTATATTCCCAGGGGCTCAATATCCTACCAAATTCAAAGTCCCAGAGTTTGAAAAGTACAATGGGGCAGGCAATCCCTATACACACCTAAAAGTGTACATTGGCGAACTGGGGTCTTATGCTGAAAATGAAAGCCTCAGTATGCAACTTTTTCAAAAGAGCCTCACTGGAGAAGCTAAAGCCTGGTATGCCCGACTTGACAATGCCAAAATCCACAACTGGGAAGAATTGGCCCACGCCTTCCTAAATCAGTACAGTTTTTAGTCACAAATGGCACCAGATCGATATCAAGTGACTAAAGTGAAAAAGAAAAGTTCTGAAACTTTTCGAGAATATGCCCAAAGGTGGAGACATCTAGTAGCGCAAGTCATTCCATCAATGATAGAAACTTAGATGGTAATGACATTTATTGATATCCAAGAGGCTCCTTACTA
Organism: Panax japonicus; assembly: GCA_020205505.1. Taxonomy (NCBI): domain Eukaryota; kingdom Viridiplantae; phylum Streptophyta; class Magnoliopsida; order Apiales; family Araliaceae; genus Panax; species Panax japonicus. The sequence goes on from CM035091.1 coordinate 76,245,458, forward strand.
TGAGAGGATCCTAGCAGGCATAGGAAAGCCATTTGCAGAAATGATCAAACACTGCGAAATGGCAGAGATGGGCCTGAAGGAAGGCAAGATTAAAGACTTAACTGCCTTGGAAGCAGTCACCAAGCATATACAAACTGGCAAGTATGTGAGCGATCACAAGGGGGTACCCAATAAAGGCAATGAAGATGTATCCCTTGTTGTACAGGGGCAAGCTAGGAGGCCAAACTACAGTCCCCCCATTTGGAAAATGCAAGACAATTTGCCATCTCAACAACAGACTGCATTCAACCAATACCCAGACAGGAAAAAAAAATTTGAAAGAACGGAAAATCGGGTATTCACTCCACTGAGCGATTCCCTTGAACATGTATTGGCGATATTAATGGATCACAAGAAAATTACCAAACTAGCCCCACCTCTGGAACCAGGGAGCAAAAGATACAATCCAAGCCAGAGATGTGCTTACCACTCAGGGTCTCTGGGACACGATACATAGGATTGTTGGTCCTTAAAACATAAGATTCAAAATCTGATCGATTGTGGCAGTATTGTGATCGAACAACCTGACCAACAAAATATCAACACCAACCTTCCGTTGTGACATGATACGGAAGAAGTAAACATGATCAGGTCAGGAAGCAGTGAAATGTATCCAATTCGTAAGTACATACGAAGGATGAACGAATACCCACAAAAGCGCATAACAAATGTCCTAGAGTGGGAAAACTCGGAGGAGGGTATGCCAGTAATGCAAAAATTAGATGCGATCCAGAATCAAGTGAACCTGCTGGCTAAGCTGATAGTGCGCCAACATCAGGAAACAAGGCAATTTTTCACTCATCTATCAGAAAGCCAAGAGAAAAAGGACTCCACGATGAGCCATCTAAATGAAGAAGATCAAAGCAGGCTTAAAATACAAGAAAATGGGGATGATAAAATTGCTAGAAGATCTCGCCAACGGAAGAACCAATCGAGGGAATGCGAATTCTCAAAGATGAAAGATCAAACAACCTCCAAAAGAGTCCGAAAATTCACCCCTCTGAGCAAATCCAATGAAGAAATGCTACACTTTCTGATAAGCGAAGGAATGATTACTGAGTTGCTGCCTCCTATAAAGCCCAAGATAAAGAGTTATGATTCCACCAAGATATGTCTCTACCATTCTAACTCACTTGGGCATACGACTGAAGAATGCTGGTCTTTGCGACATAAAATCCAGGATCTCATTGAAAATAGAGAGCTGGATATAGAATTTCCCATGACCAAAAAAGGCGAAAAGGAAATAAAAAGCTTAAGATGTCCATTCGAGACAGGTCGTTCAAATGAGGTGAAGGCTATGAGCGACAATTCTGCCAGAACACAAGGTGGACTGATCCTAATGCAAGAAATGACAGAAGAGACAAAGGCATCCCCAAAGGAGATTCCCCCGCCAACATCAAACGTCCTATGGTTCCAATATATCAACCACGTTCCTGATCTTATCACCTTGGATGATGCGGAGGAAATACTAATCCTTTCCAAGGAAGAAAAAACCAAAAAGGAAAGTTCTTTGCAAGAAATGAAACAACAGTTCGAGGAAGATTTTATGGTTGAATCCTTTGAAACCCATGAAAAAGGCGAAGGAATAGATGAAGAAAAAGGTGGTGAGATTATCGGGGAATCCAACCCATTAAAGAATCCAGAGTTCATCCCTTTTGGCAATGCGTCCATTTCAAGCGTCCCTGAGGAATGTACTGAATCAGGAAGCGATCAAGTTATGGCCACAAGCGAGGACATTCAAAATCAAGGGGTAACCTCTATCACGAGCCCTGAAGGCAACATAACCCCTGACAACTGGACTATCAGGCCTCAACTAGCCAAAAAGATGTAGATCCAGGGTATAAAGTTGTGAGTTCCAGAAAATATTGGAACAGTATAACTTTCTTCGTAGTATGCCTTTTAATTTCCATGCATGTAAAAAAAACAAAAACAAAACAAAAAAACATCTTTACACTCTTCTCACCACTTACCCCTTTGAACCTTTTCAAACCAAGGCCTGAACTACGAAAGACCTGATCTCCTCTTTAATAGGAGTACGTAGGCAACCATCAATGGTGCGGTCAAACCAAACAAAAACCCAAACAAACACTTCTCAAACACTTACACCCCAGACGATGATTGCCCAGACGTAATGGTCATCATTCCGGAGAAGGAGGTTGATGATAGCCCCTCCATCACTGCAGTCCACCAAAACTTTGCCCTTGACAATTGAAGCAGCACTCCTTGCATTTACCGACGAGGGTAAAAAGGGAAGAAACTCTATCTGCCTTGTAGATAGCAATAACTGCTTACTTTTTTTGTACAATATTAGTAGTTACTTTTGTCATGACATGCTAACACTTTGTGTGATTAAACAGCTTCATATATACTAAGTGAAAGCATATTTTGTTTCAGGACTCTGAATTTAGATTTGCCTATACTTGCTGATGAGGTGTCTATTCTCTACAAGAACTGTAACTTTGATGTAAAGTTGGACTCAGACTTGATAGTAATACAAGAGGACATTGAGGTGGCTCCGGATATCAAAGAATGGGTCAAAGACAAACCGAAGACAAATCTTGATCAAACCACCTCTTTTAACCTCGAAACCTTAGAAAACCCCAAACAAATCCAGATTGGTACGGACCTCACTCCTAACCAAAGGAATGACATGGTTACTCTATTGACCCTATTCTAGGATGTGTTTGCATGGTCTCACGAAGATATGGTCTGTTTATCCACAGACATTATCATTCATCACTTTCCCATCAAAGGGGGATTCAAGCCACTCAGGCAGAAGCTCAGGCGATTAAAACCTAAGTGAAAGTTAAAAGTTAAAGAAGAAATTGTGAAACAATTTAAAATCAGCATCATCATGGTGTCAATATACCCTGAATGGCTATCCAACATAGTCCTCGTGCCGAAACTGGGAAGGGAGGTGCAAGTTTATGTGGATTACAGAGATTTGAATAAAGCTTGCCTCAAAGATAACTTTCACGTGTCGTTCATCCACGAACTCATTGACAATACAGCTCGATACGACATGTACTCCTTTGTTGATTGCTCCGTGGGGTACCATCAAATCATGGTTGCTGAAGATGATCATGAGAAAACTTCATTCATCACGCCTTGGGGAGCCCTTTGCTATAGACGATTTTCATTCAGCCTCATTAATGTCAGAGCTACCTATCAGTGAGCCATATGGCTCTTTTCCACGATCTAATAAAAAAAATAAAAAAAATAAAAAAAAAAAGAAAAAAAAGAAAAAAGAAAAATCTCTTCAAAAGATTCTACAGTTGCTGCCTTACCATCGGCGGGTTCTACAGATGGCTTCGGAGTTTGAAGAAAAATCCTTCCTCCATATTCCTCGGGATAGGAATGATTTAGTAGATACGCTAGCAACCTTGGCCTCCTTGATCAACATACATAACAAGGAAGACATGTCAACCCTCACATTTGCGCAACAAAAAGTTCGAGCCTATGGGAATTCCATTGAAAAGTATTGGATGACCTACCTCCCACCCAACATCATTGGTATCAATACATCAAGAAGTACTTACAAGATGGATCTACACCCGCTGAGGCAAGCCCGACTGAGAAAAGGCGGATCCATCAACTTGCTATAAAATTCTACCTGAACGGAGATGCACTATACGAAAAGAGATGCAGAACGAGGTCTCCTCAGATGTCTAAACGAGGACCAAGCTCATAGACTCATGGATGAGAGCCATGGTGTAGTATGTGGCCCAGACATGAGCGACCCTCAACTTGTAAAGAAGATCCTACAACAGAGAAGTCCAACTACGGCAGTTCAAAACAACATGATTTGGTTTTGAAGATCATTGACAACCAAGCTCAGTCTAAAGGAAAATTCGTTCCAAACTGGGAAGGCCCGTTTGTTGTCAAGGAAGTATTGATAGGAGGCATTTTCAGATTACAGGAAATGGACGGCGATGAATTTCCACAGCTTATCATGTCGGACACCGTGAAATGGTATTATGTCTAAGGTTACCATCAAGCGAACACTCTGATTTTGGATCATCAGATCACCAGTCATTCCGGTTCTTTAACCCTTTACCACATACAACTTTTTTGCACTTTCCCCTCAGGGAAACATACTCTTCAAGCCAACAACCTGGTTTTCTCCTTTGCGCTCATACAACTTAGGTCATCCCACCGCGGATTGAACCTCTCACACTTGCAGTTTGGCTACCCATACCTGGGATCAAACTTCTCATACCTGCCGTTTATCCTCAACCTAGGATTAAACTTTCTCCTCCCCGCACTCTGACCTACTCATGGGATCATGTTTTTTAACTCGCCTTGAAGGGCGAACTACGTCGACCTGATCTCCCCAATACATAGGAGTACGTAAGCAGCCATGTTATATGGTCCGGTCTCACCACAGAAAAACAAAAATAGACACACTCATATCCATAACCACATAAAGAAACAAGTCTCAAGACACCAAAGATGGTAGGGAATACACACAGATCGACGATCCATTCTGAAAATCCTGAGACATCTCACTTTCCATCTATCAAGGAGGAGTTCAGAATACATCCAGATCACAAAGTCCTGGAGAAATAAGTGAATATCAAGCAAGTAGCAAGGCACAACTAAAAGGGAAGTGAATCACCATATATTTTCCTACCATATATAATGTTGTTTGATATATACAATATGCACTGTACATGACAAAATGGCTAAGCTAGTCTGTGCAGAAAAATACAAGCCCATCTACAAATCAGTGTATATGTGGGCTATCAAGTCCAACATGGATTCCCTCTCAGAAGAAGGAGGTAACACTGTGATCTCCTACCCAAGGGTTTCTACACGAGCCAACAGATCCACTGCCAACTACATGCGATATCTCGGGTGAATATAACGTCATCCCGCTCAACAACGGCAATATCCCTATGATTTAGAGCATCATCTCTCTAACAAAGCGACATCTCTACCAGAAAGAGCTGTCAACATCAAAGCCCATATCCACTACCTGTTCAGCAGATGGTCCAGAAGTATAAGCCTCTTGCTATCTCAGCATCTTATCAGTTCATCTATCAAAGCAACTATCCCAGAAAACAAGCGAGGCTGGGGCAATTTCAAAATTGGCAACAACCGGATATTGGGTCCCTTACAAAAAGATTGGGGCAATCTCGGAAATAGCGACAACTCAACACTGGGGCATTTATCGACCATCCTAAAGTGGAAGATGCACCAGTCAGCGCCATCAGCATGGTCCATCATCATCTCAATGGCGATTCAGATATTACTCACTCGCGACTTCATCAACAAAGAGAGTTTCTCATATGAATCCCCATCAACAACTTGTGAAAGGACTGGGGCATTTTACGATTCCAAAGAATGAAAGAAATCACGGCGACATAAGCATGCCCCTACGAAAGAAGGGGAAACTTCTCAAAAAAAGTTCTTAACTCAGAAGTAGAAGGTCAACAACGAAAGGCCTAGCGAATGAAATCTACACCATCAACATGCGTTAAGTCCTCACAAGTTAAAGCCTCTACACCGACGTTCAAATATGGGCAGCAAAAGAATGAATTACACCCTTCAGGGATATCAGCGGCATTCAGGCCATCAGTTCAGTCGAGTTGCGAATCAAACACTTAAGGAATGGGGCACAAGTACCCAACAACGAAATGAAACTCCAAATCACCTCAAGAAGGGCGAGACATCGGGTGGTTGTCATCAATCTAACGTAACATCAGGCGAAGTCTAGTGAAGTAATCCGTGGAATATTACTTCAGCGAAAGTATCGGAAGATCTGGTATCCTAAACCATTGCTATCAATACAGCACGACATCAACACAGTTTAGTGATGAAAGCTTCGTATACCACCGTTCGAGTGGGAACTGGAAAAGTTTGGCGATCAGCAGGATAGTCACCGTTGCAACTATCAGCGAATACATCGGGAGGGTCTGGTGATTTCAGAACGTCATCCCCATCAGAGATGTGGAAAACATCTCAACTTATCTTCATCAAACAAGCATCATCGATTAAATGCCAAACCATTGGAGTCAACACCAGCATAGGCATCAGCAGTGATCGGTAAGAGGTAAAGCGATTTGCGAATACATTTTAACATCCATCATAATATTCATTACATTGCGATTTGCGGTTTTGCGATATGCGATTTGCGATATACGATTTACGATATGCGATGTGCGATTTGAGATGTGCGATTTACGATGTGCGATGTGCGATTTGGCCAAAAGCGAAACGCGAAGTGTGAAATGCGATGTGCAATTTACGAACTGCGATTTGCGAAAACATTGTCACGTTCATCATAAACATTCACTACATTGCGATATACATCATTGAAAATATCTTGTCATGTTTCAAGTGTCTACTAATCTTTATCATGTCCATTACATTGCATTGCATAAACATTATAAAGAGGGGCATCTGTAGACACTCGAAATTTTCTTCTACTGTTACTAACATTGCAGGAGGACAGATTCATCTTTTAAGAGGGAAACCAGAAAGACAATCCAAATTCATACCTGATACTACCGGAAGTTCATCATCAAACCCCGGATCGCAATCTGGGAGTAACCAAATCCAACCTCGGAGATAACCCCAAGGCCTTGCAGATACAATACCAGACCACACACCGAAGAAGACCGATTAATCTCGGAGATGACCCCGAGGTATCCAGTCTCAGTCCCAACCATGGGAATAGGTCAAGCCAACCTCAGAGATGATCCTGAGGATAGTCAAAGTCAACAGCAAGCCAACCTCAGAGATAAACCTGAGAAACGACTGCTACAACTGTGCAAAAATGGGAGATAACTCAAAATCAACTCATGTCAACTCAAAATACTTCAATAGAAGTCCCACAAGAACCATATCTTAACTTTCGAGCGCAAACTATGCAAAACGGCTCAACGGACTGCCTGACGGAAACCCGGGAATGCCATTTTGGTCATGGACCCATCTTCCTGGAATCAAAAAAGGTCAAATCATATATCATTGTGTATCTCTCGGAAAGAGCTTTTCGGAATGGTATGGCACGCTTCCATCGGACTCCCGGATTGAAAGTTATGAGCGACTGAGCGAACAGCGCGTACGTACTTCGACAAGGCGGGACCCACACTACCCGAGACATCCCGGGCAGCGCAGGTAGACCTGCGGCTCCCCCCTCTATAAATATGTGTCTTGGGGTGCTGATTTTCTAAGAGAAAAAGACGGGGAAACCCTGCACAATTCTTTTTGCACTCGCCCATACAGTGTATTTTCCCACTTTTAAACATCTGTGAGCACATATATAGTCTCTTTTGTACCCACAAAAGCCAGTGTTTACCCACTCTAAAGATATAGAAGCCTTTTTTATCAGTCAGCTGTAAGCCTTCTCACACACTTTAGAGTCTTTCTCTTCATCTTTGCACACACCCTTCTACACGTTGAGAGTCGTGTTGCTTACTTTTACCCAGACTTCGGTCTGTGGTTTCATTCCATTCTGTATATATATATATATATATATATATATATATATATATATATATATATATATATATATATAATAAAATACAAATAATTTTGAATTTTCCACTCACTCAATAAATCATCTAGGCCGCCAAAGTTTGGGATAAATCCCACCGTTCATACATCTATCTATCTAATAATCTAATAATAATTTAATAAAATACAAATGACTTTAAATTTCTCGCTCACTCAATAAATTATTTTGGTCGTTCAAAATTTGAGATAAATCATATTGTCCATACAGTGCCGGAGGCACGGGACCCAGCTAGTATATATATAGGGTCTCCATCCACAGCAACCGATTGTTGGGGAGCAATCCATTTTGGCCAGCCGGTAGAGCTTGTACCGGCTTATAAAAAAAATTATCTAAGGCCGGTACAAGCTCTACCGGCTGGCCAAAATGGGTTGCTCCCAAACAACCGGTTGCTGTGGATGGAGACCCATATATATATACTTATATATATAAACTGTGGTCGAACTCTGTTCGATGAGCATGGATTTCACATCCGGTGCGTTTATTGCTTATATATATATATATATATATATATATATATATATTATCCCACCTGGAGTTTACTTCGTGGTGGTTTATCGCTTTTATAACTTTCTTTACATTTCGTCCTGCCTGGAGTTTACTTCGTGGCAGTTGACCGCATTTACAGCTTTATTTACATTCTGTCCCGCCTGGAATTTTCTTCGTGGCGGTTGACCGTATCTACAGCTTTATTTACATTTCTAATCTCCCATGGAGGTGCTTCGTGGTTGGTGATACTGTCTATATATATATATATATATATATACCTGCTTACTGCTTTCATATAAAAATGCAATATTTTGTGAGCCTAGGAATCATACGATCACAGATTCATCCCATTGAATCTAGATTCGGTTCCCGTGATGGACATTTTCAGCTGTAAGCAGCTTGTAAATTATTCTACGGTGTCTGAATTTCCTTAGATGGTTTCCATACTCACGAGGAAGTCGGCATTATCTTTGTACATTATTTTTGTACGGATGCCTCGCATCCGTCAAATAAAAATCAATTCAGCCGCTCACTTAATAAAAATGGGAGTGTAAAATGTCTCAATTTCTATTGAGCATTAGGGTTTGAAAAACCTCTTTTATAAAACATCATTGCCATATCTTGCTAAAAACTGAATTTTTACATAAATTCAAACCATGTGTATATAGGTTCGAACGAGGCATCGCACAACTTCCATATAACAACACATTGACCCACACACACACACACACACACACACTCAGATAATAGTTTCTTGAAAAGAGGCGGTCACCGTGGTAACACGGATGTCGGGGGGTGCCTAACACCTTCCCCCCCAGCATAATCAAGTCCTCGGACCCTAAACGAATCTCGGTTTCACCGACCCGTATAGCAGTGTCACATCACTGGGTCAATGTGCAAACTTTTTCTCGGTTGTGTTGGTACAACCATTTAAAAAACCATTTGGTGACTCTTAACAGTCTCATCGTTGACATTATACATGTCGGACCTTTTTCACTTGTTTTTTCAAACAAATCGCACCTAAAATGAGAACACCAAAGAACAAGTAACGGAAAGGGACATCCAAAAATCCCGACGTCGACAATAACCTTATTTTTAATAATCTTCCTAATCCACACCTATTATGGATTAAAAAATATTTATTATCTTAATTAAATTAGGGATAACATTTTTTTGTCTTGATTACCAACCAATCTAACAAGTAAATCTTTTTCAACATGAATTCCTTTCATGGTGAGGACTAACACCCAACACCAATCACATAAAATTTCCACAACCAATATATTAATAACATATCATTTAAGATATTTTTTGAGACAATATTTGAGACTCCTAACATTGTCCAAAATTAATCTACCCTGCTACTCTATTCTTGGGTCGAGGTCGAGATTATATTAGTCACTAGTCACTACATACAACTTAAGGCCCAAAAGAACGCACGCCCGCAGTCCAAAAGAATTTGAAGTCCATGCAATCCTTCATCTTTTCTCGACCAACGTAGCACTTTCTCCTCCACATCTTTTCTTCTTCATTGTTGTCCCAAAACGGCAGTCCCAATTCGTATTATCTTTCCTCTATCCAAATCATAAAGCAACTACTAGAACGCTTGAAAACTATGAAGAAGAAACCAATACTAATCAATGTGGCCGCGGTTTTAACGGCTGCAATGCTGTACACGTGTCACGCAGGGAGCTACCTCCACCCTCTGATCCTGGTTCCCGGGAGTGGGGGGAACCAACTGGAGGCTCGGTTGACAGCGGAGTATAAAGCCACGAGCTTGTTTTGTAGCCGGTTCAACCCCGTTGTGAAGGAGAAGGGCGGGTGGTTCAGGCTTTGGTTCGACCCGACAGTGGTCTTGGCTCCGTTTACTGAGTGCTTTGCTCAACGTATGATGCTTTACTATGACCCGGAAGTAGATGATTACCGGAATGCCCCTGGGATAGAGACTAGGGTGCCTAACTTTGGTTCAACGAATTCACTTCTTTACCTTAATCCTCATCTCAAGTGAGCTCATATTGTCCTTCCTCCTCCTTTTATTAGTGTTATACTTTTTGTTTTTTAATAATTAATAATTAACCAACTTTAATATATTTGCTCAACTTTTATTAGTCATATCCGTCCCATAATATAAATTATTTGAGTTATGCACAAATATTAAATAAATAATTGTATATCATTAAATTTAATATCAATTGTCTATATTATTTTTATATTGAAAAAAAAATGTGTTATTTATTGAATAAAAAATAGTGAAAGAACCAAAATTATATATAATACTTGACTTAATATTAGAAATTAAATAATTAATATTTATTTGAAATTCTCAAACGACAAATATTAAAAGACAAATATTTCACTAAATTATATTAAGTGACAGAGGGAGTATAATTTAACAAGAGTAAAAGTAATTTGTTTGGAACTTGGAAGGACTGATTTAATAAACTGTAAACATCTATTGAATCTGGACAGCCTAATTAAGACTAGTCCTAAAATACGAGTCCTAAATTGTAATATTTATTGAAAATAGAAGTATATACATTTTTCTTAAGAGGGGAGTACTATTCTTAACTGAATATTGAAAATTATTTTACAACGGTTGTGGATAGTCCAGTAGAAAGTGTCACCCGCTAGATCATTAGGTTAGGGTCTCAAACCTAGAGATCGATGAGAGAAAATATGCAATGTAATTTTCTTAAGTGTTGATAGTACCACTTTTTTTTTATAGGTTTACGAGTGATGTTGTTGAACATTGTCAATTAATTCGTACTTGTTGATATAGTTCCAATATTATTTCTATAGACAGGTTCAATTTCCGAAATGAAGACAATTTCATTAGTAAATTACAGTTTTTGTCTAGTTACCCAACACTACTCTTTTTTATAGGCACATTACATCATATATGGCACCATTGGTGAAATCTCTAAAGAAACTCGGCTACAAAGACGGCAAGACCCTCTTCGGAGCACCGTATGATTTTCGTTACGGCCTAGCAGCTGAAGGCCACCCGTCCCTCATTGGTTCCAAATTTCTGGAAGACCTTAAAATTTTAATCGAACAAGCAAGCGTTACAAACGAAGGAAAACCCGTAATCCTTTTATCCCACAGCTTAGGAGGCCTAATGGTTCTCCAACTTCTGAACCGAGCCACGCCTTCTTGGTGCCAAAAATATATCAAACACTTTGTGGCACTCTCGGCCCCGTGGGGTGGCACGGTCCAAGAAATGCTCACATTTGCCTCGGGGTACTCACTAGGCGTGCCACTAGTCGATCCGTTGCTAGTAAGAGCAGAGCAAAGGAGCTCAGAGAGCAATTTATGGCTAATGCCATCTCCTAAACTATTTGCTCGCAATAAATCACTTGTTTTTACACCAAATGCCACCTACTCGGCCTATGACATTGCGAGATTTCTCAATGACATTGGGTTTTCGGAAGGTGTTTATCCCTACAACACACGTATTTTACCTTTGGTACTCGAGGATTTGGAGGCGCCTGAGGTGGCGATTACGTGTATAATTGGGAGCGGTGTTAGGACATCGGAGAGTTTGTTTTACGGGGAAAGCGGATTCGATAAGCAGCCGGAGATTGTGTATGGAGATGGTGATGGTACGGTGAATATGGTGAGCTTGTTGGCGCTTGAAAATGAATGGGGTGGCATGAAAAATCAGCCCCTTAAGGTGATTAAAATAGAAGGTGTTTCTCATACATCTATATTGGAAGATGATAGTGCACTTGATGAAATAGCAGGAGAAATTCATTCTATTAATTCTCCAAGAAATAGTATAGCTTTCTTTAGCTCGCAATAATAGTGGGAGGTATATGTATGTTCTTGTAATATCTTGGATTTCACCTTGTTGAATCCATTCTCTTATAGTGAGTTAAGTATTTCAAAAACTAAATTGTAAAACTCTCAGTTCTGTTTATCCACTTGTGACATTTTCGTTAAGATATTAGCCAACACCTTATTAATATGCAAAAATGTCTCGTTTGAGCTAATTTTTCATTACTAATTGTACCTTATAAAGAATAATTTTGCATTAATAATTGTACCTTGACAAAGAGAGTTGTTGATTATTCAACAATGACAAAGAGAGTTGTATAATTTTGCATTTTTAATTTTAATAAAAGGACTTTTAGAGTAGGAGGTGTATGCTAGCAGGATTGGACACAATTCAAACAAATGTGGATAAAAGCAAAATATTTAAATTTTATCAGTTGGTTCACGTGAATAAAATCACCATAATGTGGATCTACTGTCTAATTGCTTATTGCCATTGTTAAGCTTCGGCCAATGGCAATCGCTAACCATTTTTGGGAAGCATTCGACTAATATTAGAAAGCATGTGATCCAAATCGATCCATCTGTTGAACCAAAATGGCACATATTCAGGATTGATGGCATTGGTTGATCAAATGTAAGAGAGTCCGATGTACTATTGTTATGAATTATATTGAAACGCTGTTATTTTATAGAATAAAATCAATTAATCATTTAGGTACTTATATGATTTGAGAAAAGATATTTTATATGTATTACGTTTAGTCTTATGGACCCACTTGCAACCAATAGGATTAACAACTTTTGGTAACTCTTCAAGATCTCAAGTGTTGTTAAGATCCATTGATTTCAACTAATCATTGCGCATTCGTAATGGCCTCTTTATAGGAGATATGATCATTAATCTTATTTTAATTATAGTCAATCTCATTAAGATAGGTTATAAATTCGTCAAAAAATAACAAGCATTCTAGGTCTTTCGGACCTACGTAAAGGTTGCACAATTTCAGGAATATGATTTTTTTAATAATGTGGGGTTCAACATTAGGTGGTGGCTCAGCTATCTTAGGGGCATTCACCTCAACAGGGGGTTATTGTGTCTTACCCTCTTGAATTACAAGATTAGGAACATAAATCATGTTTTCTTCAAAATCAATTTTTCTAGGCTCGCTGTTGAAATCTTTGTTTGTGTATCAAATCAATCACATCACACGCAAGTGCACATGGTCAACAAGTAATATAGAAAAAGTAGAGTATCGATCCCATGAGGAATAGTAACTGTATTCTAATCTATCGAGCACCGATTTTGTAACTATTCCGGTCTCTTTAAACAGATGAAATTGTTGTGATTTATCTAAAATTAACTATGAATCAAATTAAACTAATTAACAAAGTATTAAATCAGATAGAGGAGAATTGATATTATAATTTCACTTATTGCTTCACTTAGGTTGACCCGTTTCCTGTTAATACCAATTGATTACTTCGGATTGTTAATCGAGAACACGATGTAAAATATAGTCATTTCTCAATGCACCATATCCATATCAGATTATATCCATATATGATAGAAATAATAAGAACCACCTAAGTAACCAACTCACTATATCTCTATGTGAATTACAATTAAATAAGTCTCAATTTATTACATGCTATGCTTCAGTATATCTCTATCCTAAGCAAGAATCATGCATTCTATCGTCATGTAGAATTCATGAACACGTGCTATCATGATTAGATCTAAACCTATAATTCATCTCTCGAGTTCATTTAAGTTATCACGGTAATTGCTGATCAAGCAATTAAACAATAAAACCAAATCATGATAGACAATCCATTCATAATCAATAAGATATCAACAAGGAAGAAAACCAATCTCAGCTATGCAATAAGATTCATTATAATCCCAAAATGGAGTTTAGTTCATAATAGAAGCAAGATCCATTATCCACAATTGATTATACATGAAACTACAAGTAAAGGAATAGAGAGAAGTTAGAAAATATAGTGCAAATATGAGGTTTCTCTATAGTTCCATCCTCGAATCATCAATAGCCTTCAATTGCTTCAAACCCCAAAATCCAAGCTAAATTAGTCTAGAAATGGAAAATAGCAACTAAGGTGAATAACCAAAAAGGAATATACTAAGGAGAAGATAGATACCCTAAAATGGCTAAGAAGATGTTCTATATACTCCGTCTCAACTTCTAATAAACCCTACGTTTAGAACAATCCAATTGGTCCATTAAATGAAGAGTCAAATTTGCCCTTACAGAGACTGGCACAGTTGTGCCGTGCTTATGCTTTAACTGGGCGCAACTGTGCTACAGCGCAGTCTGACCGGCCTTGGGCGCAGCTGTGAAGTTTTGTTTTCCTTCTGGGGCGCAGCTGCGCAGAAGAAATTCTGCAGATCCTAATGTTGCTACTCCTCCTTCATTTCCTTGCACGCATTGACCACTTTAGCTTTCCACTACTTCAGTTTCCATCCTCTTTGAGTTGCTCTAATCACCGTTTGTTGTCTAATGCCACCAAGAGAGTTCCCGAGCATGAAACCTACACAACAAGACTAAAATGCATTAAAAGCAACTAAAACATGATGGGATAAGCAACAATTGGAGTTAGTTGATACCTGATAAGTGGGTATAAAACCAACTTATCAAATATTCACAAACTTGAACCGTTGCTTGCCCTCAAGCAACACAAGATAATGATAAGATATCAACTAACTAACATGCAAGCTAAAACTAAAATGCCTACGAATCCCAATATCACGCAAGCAATGAATTCCAATAAAGATGCCTCACAGAAACTGCATCAACCACCCAAACAGAATATCACAAATAGACATGTCACTAAGTAATAACATTTTGTAAACCAAAATGTCATTAATGATGTAGTGTGCAGTGTACGTAGCAACCATAAAGCTTGCCATAATATAAGTTCTTCACATAATACGTTTTTATATGGAAAATCACAGTTCATACTCAATAATATCAGCAGGTGGGACAAGTATAGTCTATGATTTTACTTAGACCAGGCTAGAAATCAGAAAGGGATTAGCTTAGCTATTATTCACTCACGAGGGTGATTTTCGCACTTTTCCCGCGTTTTTACCTAACTGTGCAATGCCTAATTCTCTTAGGCTTTTCAGTGATACCCGTGTAGCGAGCTTTCGAACGACTCCCAAACCAGACGACTTTAGGGCGCTAGGTGTAGAGACATTCCCTAGGGTGTACTTACTCAAATATCAAAGGCCACAGAACTAAGCTAGTCAAGCAATTTATTCATCATTTTTTTAGCATTATTGCATACTTCTCCCTAATCTTTCCCCAAACTTGAGTCTTTGTGTTATCATAGCCCTTATACTTAGGCAAATCATGATAGTTACTATAAAGTGCTATCTGATTACGACAATAATAATAGATAAAGATTTACATCATGTTCTAACATTGTGACCATGTCATACATATCAACATTATTCTGGAATTAAGCAATTCCAATATCATCTTTGGCCAAATGAAATTCATACAAACTAGATACTAGGATTCATACAGTGCAATATAATTAAACTAAATGCAATAAAATAACAACTATTTTTGGAATTTATATATTTTTAATCCCAAAATAACAAGAATTAAACTAAACTATCATTTTAAACTAAACAAAATAAACTAACAACACTAAATGAAACATGAACTAAACATGCAATTACACTAAGATGCAACTACATGCACTAAATAAATGCAAACTAAGCTACAAATCAATACCCCCAAACTTAAGATATTCAATTTCCTCATTAGAGATAAAGGTTAAGAAAACTCCCTTAATTGGCATCGTCGTTGCCACTCGCTTCATCTTGCTCGGGTGGTGTGTCTGGTGGTCGGTATGGAGTGGCGAACCCGTATATAGGAAACTAGACTTGCGCTCCCAGCTAGCCAAATGCATTTGTTAATGCCTAGAAAAATCGGCAGTGAAGGCGTGAAAGTTGGTGTGAAGAGCATCTATTCGCCTTTTCAGTTGGCGCATATCACGCTCCTACCTGGCGAAGTAATCTGGAGGCACCCTGTCTGTGGGACAGAGGTGTCTTCCTCTTCATCTTCTTCATTTTCTTCCTGATCAGGTAAAGTAAATCCCAAGCCTCAGTGGTGAGATTCTCCTCCACTCCATACATTATATTTCTTTATGGTGGCCCAATCTATGTCTCGCATTGGCAGCTAAAGATACTCTTCACCCCAATCCACATTTGTTGCATAACATAGACGAGTGGCAATGGAGGTATGGGAATCCCACCGGATGTGCTGGCTCGCATAAACCTAAGCATTGTCTAATTGATGAGATACCTGACATCCTAGCCCTGCCCTTTTAGAATCTGATATAAAATCACAGCTCTTTCGGTGGTTACGTCCGGATGATGACTGGTGGGGAGGATACTCGCGCAGATAAAACTGTACCAGGCCTTAGCATACCTTTTCAAAGCAGTTTATGGAAAGTGAATTTTCTTCTTAGTTTCTGCTTTTGTATTCCATTTAGTTCCAGGCTTGCACATGTCCCTCAACAGCTTGTCTAGGTCAGTCTCAAATCGCTGGGATTCCACCCAGTTTATGTCATCTAGAGTTGGCGTTGGCAATTTAAATAGTTTATTGATTGCTTTCTTGGTGTAGGAAACTTGTTTTCCCCTTACGTAGGACATTCCATTCTGAGTCTCTCGATCGGGCGTTTACATAGAATTCCCTGACGATCGCCATTGGAGCTGACAATGGTGTGTTTACAAATAATGGCCAACCATGTTGTCGAATCTGCTCCTTTATCTTCCCATCCCTTTGACTCGGCTTAATCCCCTTCTCTTACACAAATGAATTGCCAACTAGAACATCCCAGTAGTAGTTTTGGGCTGAGAGGTTGACGAATTTTGACGCGTCCAGAACATCCCTGCTACTTCCCTCGCCGTCATCACCACTACTGGACAAAGAAGATGATGGAGTTCGAATTAACTTTGGCATGGTCGAAGAACTAGGGCTTAGAAGTGAACTAAATCGTGCTTGATGAAGCTATTATCCCCAAATTGTGAATTCCCCCAAACTTGCTTAATTGAATCCCAATACTCACTTACGCCTTTTATCATATAGCTTGTGTGCAAAACCCCAAACTCTACCTTGATTTTCTGTTTGAAATTTTGGTTGTGGATGGGGGAAGAGTCTGAATAGGGCTTATATGGGAGATGAGAGAGAGAAAGTATAGACTTTGATTTGGAATGTGGATTGAAGGTGTAGATGATAAATAGGAATAGGAGTGGGGTTGAGGTCTGTTGTGTTCTAATTTTGAAAGATTGTCAGAGTTTGAGTTGGGTTTGGGAATGATTTAAAGTTTTTAAAAACAGATCTCAGGGTCGGGCGTAGTTATGCTGGGTTTGACTTGGGAATTGGCACAGCTGCACTATCTGAACTTAATGCCTGATACTGCTTAAGGCCACTTGTTGCCTGTTTTTTAGTTATAACAAAAGAGTTCTAACTCATGCAAGTATACATGCGTCAACAAGTAATACAGAGTAAGTCGAGTATCGATCCACATGGAAAGTTGTCTAATTTAAACCACTATGCATCAATTTAATCACTATATTAATATGCTTAAACTAATGATTATAATTGTGAATTACTCTAATTGCAAATAACGACTGAATTTAGAATAATACAGTAATGAATCAAATCTAGAAATAATGGGATCCTAACTTCATTTAATACTTCATCTAATTACAACCATCATGCAAGATTGTTTACATATCACAGAAAAGTACCCAAGAGCACGAATATAGACATAGCCATTTTTCAATGTACTATGACCTACTTACACAGTATCCACGTGCGATAGACACCATGTAATCATAAATATAACCAAAATCACTATATGTCTATACAAAATTGCAACCATATTGAATTTAAGCACAAGCCCTTATTTTAACTCATACGGTGAAACAGTATATGTCTATCTGGTTCGCGAAATACAAAGCTATGCAAAATAGCCCTATATACGCACGCTATCATGATTACAATCCATACTCGCATGTTATTTTTCAATTCCATACAAGTACTGAAAACGAATGGTGATCAAGCATTCATGCATGCAAATCAACCATGACAGAAATTCCTTATGATATGTAAAACAGTCCAGCACTCAAGCAATCAATTAAACTACATATTAAAATCCGTTAGAATCTCATAATGGAGTTTAGTTCATGACTGAACCAAAAGCCATTATGGGATCAAAGCAATACATGGACAATAAACAAACAATTGAAAGATAGAAGAAAGAATCGATCAAACCCAAATGCTGATTACAAACCCAACGAAACGTGCAAGTCCTCAATAATATCCAGCAAAAATAATGTAAAGCATCCACAACTACTGAATTCCAAAGGAGTAGAAAATACGAAATCTATGATTGGTTTCACATTGGAATATGCTCCAAGTGTAAACCCTAGTTCCAATCTAAAAAACACGTAAAACCTACTGAATGAATTCGTCTGACACCAATCAGAATTGTTTTTAAATCATTACAACCCTTAAAATTAAAAATTAAAATAAAACAGCTCAGCAGCTTGAGACATCGCGCGCGGGCGCGCTTCCCCTTTGTTTTCCTCGCGCGGGCGCGCGTGTGTCAAGATTGTCTAATCCGGGAGATCGCGCGGGCGTGTGTCCTCAAGCCTCTATAACCGCGCAGCCGCGCAGCTTCTGCAGTGTTGATTCTGGTTTTACTGCTGCTGTTGTTTCTGTTCTGCTGCTCAGTCTTTTGTCCATCAACGTTTGGTTTCTCTGCTCCACTCGATCTCATGTTGTGCCTTCATTGATCACATGCCATCTACTAATGCCAAATTATGTCATATCCTGCACTTTTACACCAAAGGGAGTTCTAAGTACATGCAATGCAAAATAATCAAAATGCAACTAACAACACACTAAAATGTACTTAAGATAGGTGTAGTTCGCGTGAATTGATATCCGATAAGTAGGTGTAAAATTCACTTATCAAATACCCCCAAACTTGAACTGTTGCTTGCCTCAAGCAATGCAAACACATAAAACACTGAAAATGCAACTACATGATATGCAACTAAATTATGATGCAACTAGTCTCACATTGTTCCAGCTATTACAGAATTTCAGTCCAAAATTACCTCAGTGAATTATCCATATTCAAGAATATAACTTCAAACCAAACTCTCGGCATAATGTCATACACTTAGATAATTCATAAATGCTATAGAGATGTTGTGTGTGTGTGTTATGTTCACCAAAACTTGAATTAAGCAAATAATACACATGCTAAATTGCTCAAAATAGAAAATTACAGTCTAAATCAAGACTCATGTATACTTATGCAACAAAGACTGTTCCAACATATTAAAACCAACTAAGGTTCAACAATGGGCTTAACTGCTTTATTTCTACTCACGAGGGCGATTTTCGCTCTTTTTCGCGGTGTTTATTTCTATTTTTCTTTTCTTTCTTTTTTTCATATGACTGTGCAATGCCTCATTCCATTAGGCAAACACTGCTACCCCTTAGCGAGCTTTCAACCAATGACTCCCAGACTATGAAAGACCTTAGGGCGCTAGGTGTTAAGACACCCCTACGGGCGTACTTACTCAAGTAGCTAGGGCCCCGAAATAAGACTAGCCACATTATTGCTATTTTTTTTATTTTTTTTATACATAGCATACCCATGTTTTCCCAAAGTTTGAATATCAATGTTTTATACAGTCGAAGTTCACTTTCCACATATTTCCCTTTTTAAAACTACATTTTCTATCGAGCAATGCAACACATAATTCTTATACCTACAAGTGTTTGTGAACAGGTCGTGCAAACCGAAAGCATTTAAACAACATTATGAATTTCATTGTGTAAAACATTATATCTCAGCTCATGTTATCCCAAAATACTCAAAAATCCTTCAAAATTCACTATCATCATCGGCTAGACAAAATTTCCATAAAGCTAGAACTGTGAGACATGCAAACTAAACATACACACATAATAAACAAAAATTTTGACATGAAACTACTTATAAGCATGCAAAATGTAAATTATACATAACATGCAAATACTAAATGCAAGTACTAACTAAAATGCAGATACAATGTGCAACTATACTACTACCCCAATACCCCTAAACTTATAATATTCAATGTCCCAGTGAATAAAGGTAAAGGGTTAAAGAAAACTCCCCTAATTCTCAGCCGCACCACCCTCTGCGGGTGGTGAATCTGGTGGTGGATATGGCACAGGTGTCTCGAACTGAGGCCACTCAAGCATTGTCCCTTGCTGTGCAAAAGCTTCTGCCAATGACCTCGTCAACCCCATTGTAAACGCTAAAAAATTATCGTACATGGCGTCGACTTTTTTGCTCTAATATTCAGTGCTATCGATCCCCAGTAGCAAAGGGAACTTGGGTTGACAGACCTGCCTCATCTGTCTGAGAGGGCTGCTGTGGTGGCTCTGGGAAAGTGGGCTGGATAATAAATCCTCGTATGCGCGGGTTTGGTACACCTCCTGCCCAATCCTCGAATTTGGCAATGGTGGCGTGGGTGATAATCCTGGCTTGGGTTCTGCATTTGTTCATTGTCCCAATGGCAGCCCTGATTAGCACACAACATAGCTACAACCGACGCGTGTGGAATGCTCCCTGTAGTGCTTCCTCGCAGATACTGTAAGATATTTTGATGGATAAGATGGCCCACATCAATGTATTTGGCGGTGATTATGCCCCATAGAATGATTGCCCTTTCCCATGTGATCTCATGCTGATGAGACGAAGGAACTAGCTTGGCACATATGAACAGATTCCACGCCTTTGCATATCGATTCAAAGTGGCGGCGGGGAATATGTGATGAGTAGGTTTTATACCTATGAATCCGATATTATTAAACTTAATTATTGTTATCTTTAATTGTTTTTTAGTATCTTTTTATGTGTTTTGTGTTTATTTGTTGTAGGTTGGAGCTGGAGGGACAAATTGGTCATTTCGGAGAAGAAAAAGGTCAAAAATCATAAAAATTAAAGCTGAGTGGCATTTTTGTAATTACGTGGTCCTGGTCAAGCGCCTAGGCGCTTGGAAATGGCCTATGTTGAGCGCCTAGGCGCTCCTGTGCGGAAAAAGATGTGTTTTTCTACTACCAAGTGGGCTTTTGAAGCCAAATAGGAGTCTGAATGAGGGATGAGACCAATACAAATAGGAGAAGACTTTAGAAAAGACGTATCAATTAATTTTTCAAGAGATTTGCAGAGAGAACAAGGAAGAAAAACACGAAGGAAAATTGCAAAGGCTGAAGATCAAAGAGAGAGTTTTGGAGCAAATTCAGAGTTTCTTCTTCTCTTCTTTAGTTTTATCTTTTGTAATTATCTGGGATGTTTGTATTATTTATCTGGATGATGTTTTTCTTTATTATTATTATGAACTAAATTTTAATTAAGATTGCAACGGAACTTGGTATGTAGTTTAAATTGCAAGCTTCCCATTGAATGAAAGTTGGTTTTTATTGAATTGTTTATTATATCTTATGTTTATTGATTAATTGTTTGGCCAACAATTACTGTGATAATCTATATAAAATTGGAAGATGGAGTATAGATTGAGATCTGGATGTGATAACATCTGTTCATATGATCTGAATAGGGTTAATATGATTAGCGTGTAGGATAGGAATATACCTATGTGTCTTTTGTATCCATTGAAAGAATTTGTGCGTAAACCCTAATTAACTTGATTCACATAGGATTATAGTGAGTTGATTAATTGGGGTGTTCCTTGTAATTCCGCGTCTTAAAGATTGGATTTAGGAGGATTTGTTCACGTGTCTTTGGAAGAAGTGTGTGAATATTCATAAAGCATTCTTGGATAATAATTCATATTAATTGATTTATTTTAAATGGGAAGTAAGTTAGTTTAAATGAAATTCCAAGGGAAGTTGTAATCTTAACCTGTTAAATCTGCAATTATTCTTGTGAAATTCTTATTTTAATTATTAGTTTGTTAAGTTTAATTTTCAAATCATAAACAAAAATTTTCTTAGTTTAAAATAGGATTAATTGCATTAGAATTAGTAATTGATAAATATTAGTCTATTTCCTCGTGGGAACGATATCCTTGCTTGCTGAATGTTACAATTGAACGCGTATACTTGCGTGGTAAAGTGCTATTAGAAATTAGGCAACAATATGCGAGGTTAATTCGTGCCGGCTTTGTACGTCCACTTTGTGCTTGGTACGCACAATTCAGCAATAACCAATTCCAAGTTCGTATCCATATGGGCACCTGCTACCCAATTGGCAGACGCAGTCGGTGGTGTAACAGTAATTCTGAAAATGGCTCTGATGGCGGGTGGTCTGAAATCCACTTGAATGCCGCACACCACTGATAACCCACTCATCATTGCCTTTGCATTTACATAGAATTCTCTGACAATACCCATTGGGGTAGGCATGGGCGTGGCAGTCAATCCAAGCCATCCTCTTTCGCGAATCATGTCACAGAGCTGACCATCTTGTTGCTCAGGCTTGAACCCTCTTTCTTTCACAAAGGTTTTGGTCACAATTCGGTAATACTCCTGTTGGGCTTCCAAATCCAGAAACTTGGTGTGATCAACCATATCCTCCCCTTGACTGCCAGAGAAAGATGATGATGAGGAAGAGGAAGATCGTGCCCTCTTTGGACCCATTTGCAATTGATAGAGATACTGAAGATAATTTTCTTGGTAATGAATAAGAAACCGATGAGGAGAATATCCACAAACTCGTTTCTGCACCACCCACTCAGTAACCTTAGATTTATACTGTAGTGTAGAGGTTGAGAGATGTGGAATATGGAAGAAATCGTGGATGATTACGTGGTGGAGAGATTGATGGCTTCAATTGTGTAACTGATAGAGAGGAAGAGACGTGCATTTTGGAGAGAGCACGATGATTGCGCTTCTTTTATGCTTTCAAATAAGAGCCCAAATGATCTCCAACACGTTTTTTAAACTTAAAAAAAAATTCACGTCTGATGTCACGCACGACCGCGTGAGTGTTCAGTGGGTTGCATGCGCTGGCGCGCGAGGAACATGTTCAGCACATAAATTTGGAGTGCGCGGGCGCGCGAGTTGTATAGTATATTCATGCGCGGCCGCGCAAGATTGAATTCTGCACTGCTATTTTTCATGTTGTAAGGCAGTACTGCATTTTGTTTCTTCACCTGCATACACCAATAGACACTATCAAAGTATGATTTACTAGATAAACATGCGTGTCTATTGTATCACTCTCATTTCAATGTAGTGAACAAACATGCTCCTATTTAATTTCAGCTACTATGCTAATTCTGCAGAATTAATCACATGGTCCTAAATAAAGAAGAAAACGAGCTAACAAAACAACTTGAACTGAATAAATAAAGAGAACAGAGAAAAAGAAAAAAATAGAGATAGAAATAATGGGTTGCCTCCTATCATGCACTAAGTTATAGTCAATTAGCTTGACTGTCTCGAAATCTCATGTTGAAGACAGAATTGAGGTGACTTTTTGTCTGTCCACCTCACTACCCCAGTAATGTTTCAATCGTTGTCCATTCATCTTGAAAGGCTTGTCCGGAAACATATCAAATACTTCAATTATACCATGCGGAAAGACAGTCTTCACTATAAATGGCCTAGACCATCTTGATTTCATTTTCCCGGGAGAGAATTTAAGTTTGGAGTTATAAAGTAAAATCCTTTGTCCCGGTTCAAATGTCCTATCGAAGATCTTTTGGTCATGTCATTGCTTCACCTTCTCTTTATACAGCTTCGAATTCTCATACGCCTGTAATCTGAATTCCTCCAACACTGAATTTTTAGCAATTACACTTCTCAAAGGTTCATACTCCACCGGACTCGCTACTTTATCATTTAAGAACTGATCCACCAAATCAACTCGGAAACATTCCTCTTCATCTGCTGGACATTTCATGGCTTTGAAGACATTAAAGGTGACCTCTTGATCATGAACACGCATAGTGAGTTCCCCCTTCTGCACATCTATCAAAGTCTTTTATGTGGCTAAGAATGGTCTCCCCAGTATGATTGGTATATTTTTATCTTCCTCGTAATCTAAAATGATGAAGTCAGCCAGAAAGATAAATTTGTCCACTTTCACCAATATATCTTCAACAATTTCCCATGGATATGTGATGGATCTGTCAGCTAGCTGCAACGAAATGTTTATCGGCCTTGGAGCCCATAATCCCAACTGATCGAACAATGACAAAGGTATCAGATTGATACTTCCCCCAAGATCACACAAACATTTATCAAAGTTCATCTTTCCAATCGTGCATGGAATTGTGAAACTGCCCGGATCCTTCAGCTTCGGAGGTAACTTCTACTGAAGCACTGCACTCCTCTGTCAAGGCTACTATCTCAAACTCGTCTAATCTCCTCTTCCTTGACAATATACCCTTCATGAACTTTTCATAACTTGGCATTTGTTCCAATGCCTTGGCAAAAGGTATGTTGATTTGCAGCTTTTTAAATACCTCCAAGAATTTGCTGAACTGTCTATCTTCCCTTTGCTTATTCACTCTCTGCGGATAAGGTACCTGAGGGTGAATTGGTGGTACTGAACTCATAGGCTTCTCAATTGATCTTTCTTTATCTTTCTCTTCATACTGAACCTCAGAATTTTCTAGATTTCTTTTCTCAGCATTTGCCTGCTCTGCCTCGCGCGACCTCCTTAGTACAATTGGGCGCGGGCGTGCGACTTTCAGTGTCTGCAATATTTTTCCCAGACCTCAATGTGATCACTTGACACTGTTCCTTTCCGTCTCTTTGTGGATTTGTCGCTGTATTACTCGGCAATTAACCCTAGGGCCTGTTGTTAAGCATGCTTGCCATTTGCCCCATCTGAGTTTCCAGATTCTTAATAGCCACTGGTTGGATTTTGATCATAACCTCTGTATTCGCCATGTATTTCATCATCATCTCCTCCATTTCTAATTTCTTTTCTTGCTGAGGTGCAGCTGGAGTGTGATGTTGTTGTTGTTGTTGAGAAAATCCCGACGGAAAAGGTGATCTAGGAGTAAACTGTAGTTGTGCTGGCTGTGACCGAAACTGATTAGTCGGCTGAAACTGATTCTGCTGATTTCCTTGATATATTATTTGACCAACTGAAGTTTGGATGATTACGATTGTTAAGGTTGTATGTGTTCAGAAACTGACCTTGGTCTTTTCTGTAATTGCTCACATACTGTACCGACTCTGAGCTGATAGCACATTGATCTGTCGAGTGTGACCCCGCATAAATTTCACATACGAAGGTAACTATTTTCATTTTGCTCTCGGCTATTGAATCTATTTTCTTCGCCAGAGCTTCCATGTGTGCCGACAACTAAGTAATAGCATCCACTTCCAACAAACCTGCAACTTTGGGCTGTGGCATCCAAGATGTAGGATTTTGAAAATCGTTTGATGCCATTATCTCAATAAGGTTATAGGCTTCATCATAGCTCTTTGCCTATAATGCCCCTCCTGTAGCTGCATCTACAATCGGCCTAGACTGCCATCCCAATCCATTATAGAATGTGTTGATCACCATCCAATCTGGTATTCCATTTTGCGGACACTTTCGTAGCATCTCTTTGTATCTCTCACATGCCTCATATAAAGATTCACCCTGTTGTTGTTCGAACTGAGAGATTGCTGTCCTCATTTTCAGAGTCTTAGCCATTGGGAAAAACATGGCTAAGAACTTCTGTGATAAGTCCTCCCATGTAGTTATAGATCCTATTGGCAAAGAATGAAGCCAACTTCTCCCTTTATCCCTCAATGAGAATGGAAACAGCCTAAGTTTGATAGCATCCTCCGTCACCCCATTATATCCGAACGTGTCACACATCTCAATAAAACTCAACAAGTGTTCATTCGGATCATCTGTAGCGGCACCCCCAAACTGTACCGAATTTTGTACCATCTGAATAGTGCCCATTTTATCTCGAATGTATAAGCTATTATCGCTGGTCTGACTATGATAGACTGTAATCCATTAATATTAGGCATGGAATATTCTCTCAGAGCCCTATGCTCCTCTCTTTGTTCTTGTCCTTGTGCCTCGGCTGCCATATTAGATGTAGTACCCTCTAACTGTGCTTGTAAATTTCTACGAACACTCGCTTTCCAACCTCTCCCGTTTATGTTATCCTGAACAGGTGTTAAGTCGTGGTTGGATGATCGCGTGCGCATAAAAATTTATACAAGTTCCTGAAACAAAAATGGAAATAAGATAAGATTAGATTTGTCTAAGTCATACAATATAGCTTAAAACTAATGATAATAATAAAAATTTAAACGCCTGTCCTCGGCAACGGCGCCAAAAACTTGTTGTCTCTTTTTAGTTCTAACAAAAGAGCTCTAACTCATGCAAGTATACATGCGTCAACAAGTAATACACAGTAAGTCGAGTATCGATCCATAGGGAAAGTTGTCTAATTTAAACCACTATGCATCAATTAAATCACTATATTAATATGCTTAAACTAATGATTATAATTGTGAATTACTCTAATTGCAAATAACCACTGAATCAAGAATAATACAGTAATGAATCCAATCTGGAAATAATGGGATCCTAACTTCATTTAATACTTCATCTAATTACCACCATCATGCAAGATTGTTTACATATCACAAAAAAGTATCCAAGAGCACGAATATAGACATAGCCATTTTTCAATGTACTATGACCTACTTACACAGTATCCACATGAGATAAACACCATGTAATCATCAATATAACCAAAATCACTATATGTCTATGCGAAATTGCAACCATATTGAATTTAAACACAAGCCCTTATTTTAACTCATACGGTGAAACAGTATATGTCTATCTGGTTCACGAAATACAAAGCTATGCAAAACAGCCCTATATACACACGCTATCATGATTACGATCCATACTCGCATGTTATTTTTCAATTCAATACAAGTATTGAAAACGAATGGTGATTAAACATTCATGCATGCAAACCAACCATGACAGAAATTCCTTATGATATGTAAAATAGTTCATGTAACATTCTAGAATTTTAAATTGTAATATTAAATATTTATTTAATTATATAAGTATTTAATGGATATGTTTATTGCTAAATAATAATTGTTCAAATTGAGTTGATGTGGTTTAGTTAATTTTTTGTTGATTGAGTTAATGTGGTTTAGTTAATTATTTGTTGAGTAAATAATTAAGGAGTTAAGAAAATTAATTGTTATGAGATTATACACCAATTTAAATTAATAGTTAAGCTAGAGAGCTTATAATGATTAAATGAATTATAACATTATAGTTGGAAGTTGTAATTAAAATAAGGTGTTAGTTGGTTAAACATAATTATAATTATAAAGGAAACTATAATTATGTGGTAATAATTTATGTGTTAAATAATTTAATAGATTAGTATTTGAATTTATTAAATTAATTATTAAAATTAATTAAGTAGAAGTGTGACAATTAACCTTGCTATAAAGGAGTTATTAAAATAAATTAAAAGAGTTTAATTTAGTTTTGCCAAACATGTCTTAATGCATATTAAGTCTTTAATCTAATGTTGTTTTATCAAACAAGGTATAATAATTAATCCATTTGTTTTAATTAGGTTTACCAAACAAGGTGTAAGGGTTAATGGGTTATTTTTAGTTAGCTAGCCAAATAAGCCTTATGGCTTTTAATTTTCAAAATTCTATAACTGATGTCAGTTAAAATCCTATACTTAATATCTATATTATTATTATTATTATTATTATTATTATTATTATTATTATTATTATACATTATATCATAATACGTAAGATAGAGTTAAGAGAAGAAAATATAAGAAGAAGAAAACTCTAAAGAGAATTGAGAGAATCCTAAACATGTTTTGATAAAGGAATTTGAGGAAAGAAGTATTGTTGATCAAAGGAGGGAAAACCTTCATCATCTAGCATACAAGGTTTCATCCAAACCTTTTTCCTTAAAATTTTTTTTGTCTTCTTCTTCTTCCAAAAAGTTCTTTGTAAAATATTTGTAAAAAGGGGAATTGTTGGTGTCTATAGTTTTATGTGATAATTAGTTGTTGTAAAACTGTTTTTCATAAATTATGTATGGTTATAATCAAGTAATTCATATATGTATGTAAATTGTGAAGAATAATATATTACAGTGAGTTCATATGAATACATGAATATGGCTTGTTTTAAATCAAATTAAGGTGTGATTAGTTGTTAATATATATATATATATATATATATATATTGACTATTGATTTTGAAATTAGATGAATAAACATAAACATGGTAGTTTGAATTACCAGTTTTGATTGAAAAACAAAGTTACAGTGATGATTTTCATTAAAAATGTCAAAAATGGAGTTTTTGCCAAAAACATTGAAATTGGGTGTTATAAAGTTGATGTTTATGTTATTGTATGCGTAAAAACATGTTAGGAGTCTTTAAAATATGTTTACATGAAGTCTCTGTATGAATTACATGTTAATTAGCTTGTTAGATTGGAGCTTGTAGGCCAATTTGGCTTTCTGTTCATGTTGTTACCGAGGTTGGGCGCCAAATTCTGGAGTTTGGTGCCGCAGCGCGGCCTAGCAGTACAGGTTTCGTGCCGCAGCGCCAGGACCACGCTGCAGCGCCAAACATTGGCCTGAGTCTCGCGCCGCAGCGCCGGTCCACAGTGTAAACTGTGGCGCCGCATCGCGAGTTAGTAGAATGGTCTGACAGTTTTACTTATTTACACAAAGTCTGAAAATATATGTTATGTGTTAATAATAGGAATGTTAAATGATGATTTCAGTAGTATTAGATTAAGAATGAGCATGTTATCAAGGGTTAACTAGTATTAACATAATTCGGTTATGTGAATTAAAAATCAAACCTACTGATGAGTGTGTTTTATATACACAAATTAGGTACTTTTGAGTTTGATAATTTGTAAATCCTAAGCTAGTTTGTTTGGTTTTTATGTGTTTTCATTGTATTGTTGTGTAATATAGTTTTATATTGCTTTTATGTATATTTGTATTAGTTTTATGTATTTTTACTTTGTTTTGTAGGAATTGGATGGAATGTCATTTGGGTCGATGGTTGGAATCGCCAAATTCACATTTTCAGTTTGCCATTGACGTAGCAGTCCCGTAAAGCCCAATTTTAGCCATGATCCAGTCATTATCTGTCCAAACTTCAAGAATGGAAGTTGTAGATCAACGTCTCCTCTTTTCGGATCATTTTGAATCGCCTCAATCGGAGTTCGTATACGAGAGTTATGGCCATTTTCCCAACGGGTGTCAAATCTGGAAACTACCAACTGCTATTTTCATAACAGTCACTTCAAGGCCAATTTGAGCATTGATCTAGCCATTATTTCGAAGAACTCAAAGAATAAAAGTTGTAGATCTACTTCTCCTCTTTCCGGATCATCTTGAATCGCCTCAATCGGAGTTCGTATGAAGAAGTTATGGCCATTTTCCCAACAGATTTCCGAGCAGAAAATGGCCCGGCGCCGCAGCGTGAGTTGCTAGTGTATTTGCGGCGCCGCAGCGCCACTTAGCAGTGCCCAGCCCCTTCTTCCGCGCCGCAGCGCCCCGTTCAAGCCAAATCATGGCGCCGCAGCGCCAGACACGAATTTTGGACAGATTGTAGATATTAAATGCTCAACCTAATGACCCAAAAACATAATCCTTCACTTCTACTTGCAACCTAGAGGAGAAATAGAGAGAGGTGGTGGCTTGGAGAAGAGGGAGGCCATGGCTCTTAGCCATGGTTCTTCAAGAGCTTCAAGGAGCATCAATGGTGGGAGCTTCAACAACATCAATGGAAGAGCTTCAACCAACAACTAAGGGAAGCCATCATTTCTTTCTTCCTTTTTCCTCTTGTGGCTAGAACTCATTCTTGGGGATCTAGTGCAAACATTTGTAACACCTATAGAGGCAAGGAATTGAATTAAACTTCTAGCTTTTCTTTGATACTTGTATGATCCATTGGATGATTACCTAATATTTGGAATAGTTTGATTTATTTATTATGAATTAAACTTCTAATTTGCTTTCTTTTTGATTGGTGTCATGCAAATTGGTTCTTTATGTGATTATGTATATGCATAATTTATGTATTGCCAATTCATAGTGGCCGCCATGATCATAAAAAGAGTTAAGAGATTTGAACAAAGTGATGCACGCCAAGTGTTTGACAAAATGCTTGTGTGTGGATATTGTGTTCTTAGCTCTTTATCTATCTATCTATGTTATGTTTTTCTGATATTTTGATTAATTGTAATCATAATTTATCGTTTTAATTAACTGTTTAAATAAGACTGAGGCGATATAAAGTCATTACTTGATAGATATTAGTGATAATTCCTCATGGGTTCGACAACTCTCTTATCATTATATTACTTGTTGACCGCGTATACTTGCGCGTGTTTATCGGTTGCGAAATCGATCAACAAGTTTTTGGCGCCGTTGCCGGGGAATTACTATTCTAATATTGTCCAATATTGATTTCAATCAATGTAGTCTTAATTTGAACGTATATTTATCTGTTATTTGTTTGATCTTTATTTTCACGTGTTTTCCGATTGCGATAAATAGGCTGACAAGACTGTATGTAAATGCAGCTCTTGTGCAAGACTTGGTGTAAGTTGGGGCCTTACAGTTCTTTTTATTGTTATCGTATGTGAGATTGGATTGACAAGACTGTATGTAAATACAGCTCTTGTGCAAGACTTGGCGTAAGCTGGGGCATTACAGTTCTATTTTGCATGACACATTTTTATTAAACTTGTATTTCTATTTTAAATAAAGTCGGGCCAAAGACTATAAACCAAGTGCTTGTTGGGAGGCAACCCAAAGTGTAAAGTTTTGTGTTTCTTTCAGGTACCGAGTATCGCGCAACAAGTTTGGCACTCCCGACTTGGAGGACTTGGAGGAAGATGTCGATGACGATTAACATATTC
The DNA here is from genome assembly GCA_020205505.1 of Panax japonicus. Lineage (NCBI taxonomy): Eukaryota > Viridiplantae > Streptophyta > Magnoliopsida > Apiales > Araliaceae > Panax > Panax japonicus. The sequence goes on from CM035091.1 coordinate 76,276,281, forward strand.
TCAGGGAAGTCCTCTAGTTTTAATTTTATCTATCTTTACATTGAGGACAATGTTCTTCTTAAGTTTGGGGGTACTCGTGATATTCTTGGTACTTGAGTTGGTATTATATTATTATGTCAGTTATTTGGATGTTTTTATGTTTAGTAGTGCATATTAGTTAAAATTTTGAAAATTTTCCATTTTATGTTATATCTTAGCAAATAGTAGACATCGGTTGCGGAAGGCGACAACTGATAAATGATCACGGAAGTTCTTTGCATTGAATTCTTTTATTGCGTTTAGTAAGGACATTGTCAGTTTCAAGTTTGGGGGTCTTCTACGTTTTGTTTTGATATGTTTTATTTTATTTTATTTTGTGGGCTTAATTGCATTTCTAGTATAGGTTATCTCTTGAGCATTGATTTAATTTAAATTGAGCTATAATATATGATCAGGCAAATGATTGTTAAGGTTATAACTCATGAAAAATGGATAAATGTTGCTTAGTTTGGGTGGTTGACTTACTGTTGGTTATTGCTTTGCTTATGACTCCTACTTTTGAGCACTCATCCATTTGTAATGAACTAGTTGTATACTTAGAGAAGGCTTATATGACCGAATGCTTATGAGAGATATCAATAAACTCTAGAACTCGTTTAAACATCACTCGAAGCAATATACTTAGGTTTGATTAATTGGTCATGTGGTGGGTTGAGATGGAGCGTAAAACGCACTCACTCATAAACACATACTTAAGGGAGATAGAGCGTAAAACGCACTCACCTATGAAAAAAAAAAAGAAATAAAAATATATCGAGAATCTTGCGGTGGGTTGAGATGGAGCGTAAAACGCACTCGCCCATAAAAGCAGACTTAGGGTGAGATGGAGAATAAAACGCACTCGCCCATAAAAGCGGACTTAGGGTAAGATGGAGCATAAAATGCACTCACCTAAAAGTCTTTTGATATCAAATTTTTGGAATGTCTGATTTGTCTACAATTGCGATAAGTGATGTGTTAAGCATGTAGTTTTTGAAGTTTATTTCTTTCATAAGGTAATATGGTTGCATAAGCTAATCCGAGCTATAATTGGTTTAGTGTAAATGGATACACACACACACACAGAAAGGATCTAAAGCAAGGTATGACTAACAAGCAAGTTGAAATCCTAGACGTTGTGACATTTTGAAAGTTTTCTAGAGTTATCATGTTTTGATATCTTTAAGGCCATTGTTCAAACTTATTGATTCATTGCTCAAGTAGTTGATTGTTAGAATTTATTTTTATAGTTTTTGTTCTTAGTGTTTTGCTTGAGGACAAGAAAAGATTCAAGTTTGGGGGTATTTGATGAGTGTGTTTTATATACACAAATTAGGTACTTTTGAGTTTGATAATTTGTAAATCCTAAGCTAATTTGTTTGGTTTTTATGTGTTTTCATTGTATTGTTGTGTAATATAGTTTTATACTGCTTTTATGTATATTTGTATTAGTTTTATATATTTTTACTTTGTTTTGTAGGAATTGGATGGAATGTCATTTGGGTCGATGGTTGGAATCGCCAAATTCGCATTTTCGGTTTGCCATTGACGTAGCATTCCCGTAAAGCCCAATTTTAGCCATGATCCGGTCATTATCTGTCGAAACTTCAAGAATGGAAGTTGTAGATCAACGTCTCCTCTTTCCGGATCATTTTGAATCGCCTCAATCAGAGTTCGTATACGAGAGTTATGGCCATTTTCCCAACGGGTGTCAAATCTGGAAACTACCAACTGCTATTTGCATAACAGTCACTTCAAGGCCAATTTGAGCATTGATCTAGCCATTATTTCGACGAACTCAAAGAATGAAAGTTGTAGATCTACTTCTCCTCTTTCCGGATCATCTTGAGTCGCCTCAATCGGAGTTCGTATGAAGAAGTTATGGCCATTTTCCCAACAGATTTCCGAGCAGAAAATGGCCCGGCGCCGCAGCGCGAGTTGCTAGTGTATTTGCGGCGCCGCAGCGCCACTTAGCAGTACCCAGCCCCTTCTTCCGCGCCGCAGCGCCCCGTTCAAGCCAAATCATGGCGCCGCAGCGCCAGACACGAATTTTGGACAGATTTTAGCTATTAAATGCTCAACCTAATGACTTAAAAACATAATCCTTCACTTCTACTTGCAACCTAGAGGAGAAATAGAGAGAGGTGGTGGCTTGGAGAAGAGGGAGGCCATGGCTCTTGGCCATGGTTCTTTAAGAGCTTCAAGGAGCATCAATGGTGGGAGCTTCAACAACATCAATGGAAGAGCTTCAACCAACAACTAAGGGAAGCCATCATTTCTTTCTTCCTTTTTCCTCTAGTGGCTAGAACTCATTCTTGGGGATCTAGTGCAAACATTTGTAACACCTATGGAGGCAAGGAATTGAATTAAACTTCTAGCTTTTCTTTGATACTTGTATGATCCATTGGATGATTACCTAATATTTGGAATAGTTTGATTTATTTATTATGAATTAAACTTCTAATTTGCTTTCTTTTTTATTGGTGTCATGCAAATTGGTTCTTTATGTGATTATGTATATGCATAATTTATTTATTGCCAATTCATAGTGGCCGCCATGATCATAAAAAGAGTTAAGAGATTTGAACAAAGTGATGCACGCCAAGTGTTTGACAAAATGCTTGTGTGTGGATATTGTGTTCTTAGCTCTTTATCTATCTATCTATGTTATGTTTTTCTGATATTTTGATTAATTGTAATCATAATTTATCGTTTTAATTAACTGTTTAAATAAGACTGAGGCGATATAAAGTCAGTACTTGATAGATATTAGTGATAATTTCTCGGGGGTTCGACAACTCTCTTATCATTATATTACTTGTTGACCGCGTATACTTGCGCGTGTTTATCGGTTGCGAAATCGACCAACACCTACATGATGTATATACTTGTTTATATGTATAAAATGTTGGTAGTGACTAATTATGTCATGATGACATATATATAGGGTATTGAGATTCAAGTTGTAAGGTGTAGCTTGTGCTCAAGGCAAGTTTTTTAACTCTAAAACTTCGTTGTGCAAGTTTAATTTCGTTGGGTACGTTATTGCTTTTAATTCAATTTCGATTACACAAGTTGCTAACTCTACATTTTCGTAGAGCTAGATTGTTTATTATTGAGAAAGCTCTTGTATCTATTTGTTCATGAGGATGCAAGTATTCTAAATCTTATATTTTATTATTGAGCACGTTTCTTTAATATGTAAATTGTTATTTAGCATGCGAGTCGCTATATTTTAATATTCTAGTGTTGAACAACTTTATCGTTCAAATTACTATTCACTATGCATGCTTAGTATCCAATTCTCAATAACCTTGACTTAATATTGTTCAAGAAATTTATGTTATGATTATTCAATGTTTATGCTATTAGATTATTCCTAAAGCATGATACTAATTTATAAATATTGATTTAGTTATGATTATTCCATAGCATACAGTTAGTTCTTTTGTATTCAACTAATCCATAGTTGATGACCGTTGAATTCTAAATTACTTTGTAATGTATCCAAACCAAACCTACTTTGGTGAGAACTTTTATTCTAAATACTGAGATGAACAACTCTTTTATTAGAGGTTTACGCTTAGCGTTGAAATGGTTGTGCACAATACATTGTACGAAGGGTTGATCCCCCTAAGTACGTGGAGTCCTTATAGTCTTATGACTGTTAAAGTTAAAGTTGAAAGATTACTTATAACTGTAGACATGATTCATTGTCATTAGACCCTCAGTAGTATGTTTCAGAATGTAATAGAACCTATCATTCAGTTCTATTGAGCCTATTTTGGCAATTGTTGTAATAATGTATAGTTATTCATTCTTATTTCCAAGTGAGCTTTGTTTCTCACTCTTGCATATTTATATACTTATTGCAGCTAAGGTTGAGACGGTAAATGAACCTACAACTCGCAAAGGAAAGGAAAAAAATGTACAAGTGACGAAGACTTGAAATTTTATTTTATCGTTATGATAATAGACTTTTTATAATGATGTGATGTAATAATTTTAAATTCCGCATTTGAATGATTGTAATTTAAAGGTTAGATAACCTGGGAGATTTTTATTTAAGTTTAATCCTGTATGGGCAGGTTTTTATTATTCAATTTTATTATGATTAGGTAGTTAGAAATGAATGTTTTGATTAAGTGAACACCAAATCTTAAGGAAATGAAGTACCAGGATTTGGGGGTGTCACAAGTTGGTATCAAAGTCTTAGGTTATGAACCTTAGGTGGGGAAAAGCCTTAGGAAGTAACCTTTGAAAAGATAGTGGTGATTAACTCTTATCGAGTTTTAAGGAATAAATAATTAAACACTTATGTGTTTATAAATTATGTGTTCGTGAGTGTCGAGTAGTAATGATTAATAATTAAAACTTTAAAACTTTGTTGTCAGGATGACTAATGTCGGAGAATCCAGTCAGGCTAGGGAGGAGGGAACTCAAATGCCTATAGAGGGGGAGCCTCACGACATTCAGGTAGTTTGGGAACAACTACTGCCACGGGAGTCAGCCCCGTTGGTCACAGTAGTTGAAGATGAGGATGATGACGTGGAAACGGGTGAGGAGGATCCCATTGAGTTGCCACAGGAGGATGAAGATGACGAGGATGAGGAGGAGGAGACTCCACTAACCTCGATGGCTGCTCGTATGTACGATGAAGTCTACGACCGTAACGTGGAACTTCAAGATACAGTTGAAGAGTTGCAGGAGATAGTAACTGAACAACAGACTGCAATGACACAAAAAGACGGCGAGATCCAGGATAGTGAGGAATGACTGACAAATGCCGAGGAGAAACTAGTACAGACTGAAGGAGAAAAAGAACAATTGATCGAAGTGGTCGCTGAATTGAAGAACAAGCTGAGAGAATAAGCTAATAAGAGGGCAAGAGCTAAAGATGCCTACGAGGAAGCTTTTCAACGAACCAGATTAGCAGCAAGAGACACACAAAGAAAGAGGATGAAGATGGAAGAGATGGATAAAGTATTTGACACCGCAATTAATCGAGCTCAAGATCGGGTCATGGGATATCCTATTCAGTTCAAGACGTTACCATCATATGTATTAGATCGCAGAACAATGTTTCGGGTCATGGAGGAAGAACGTAGTAGGGCCAAACAGTATCTTAGTAGAACATCGTAGTTGTTGCATGATGAATAAATTGTTAAATAAGTTATAAATCCCAAGTGTTATGCAACCTATGGGATATGACGATGATGTTGTTCTGAAACTTTTGTAGTTCAGGAAAGTAATGTAGATAGCAGTGATGCTATTGTTTTATGTTTTCAAAAAGAAGGTTATGAATAAATAAAAGTTGTTACTTTATTCAAAGTGTTATGTGTTATGTGGTTAATTCTTTTTGGAGACAAGTTAAGTAGAAATTACTTAAAAGTATTGAATAATAATCTAATGAATGTATTTTTAACAGAAAATGCCTCCTAGACGTCAACCACCATGACAGAGAACCACTGAAGTAACCAATAATGATAATGTTGATGGTAATCTCGTTCAATAACTAGTGACGCTACTGACAGGAGCGTTGCAAAATCAACCATATAACCAAGGAACAACGTTTAAGGATTTCAAGGCGGTTGTACCACCTGAATTCCATGGGTCCATGAATCCAGTCGAAGCACATACCTGGATTATGGAGATAGAAAAGGTGTTCGATGTCACTAGGGTAGGGGATGACTAGAAGACTGCTTTCGCAACATTCATGTTGAAAGCAGAAGCTAGTTATTGGTGGCAGGCCAATAAAACCCGGGAAGGACCAGGAGTGATGACCTGGGATAGGTTTAAGGAGTTATTCTTCGAGACCTATTTCCCAGAGGGTTTGAAAAGTCAGTTAGAGGTTCAGTATTTGGAACTGAAGCAGGGAACGATGACAGTATCTGAGTATGCTGCGAAATTCAATGAATTGGCGAGGTTTGAGCCATATCAGGTCAGCACAGACGAACGTAAAGCGAAGAGATTTGAACAGGGACTGAAGCCCTGGATGTACAGTAGGGTTTCCCTATTCCAGTTGAAGACGTTTGTAGTAGTGATGGAGAAGGCAGTACTCACTGAAGGTGGAGGCGAGGTAGTGACAAAGTTCAATCAGGAACAGAAGAAGAAAAAGAATGAGGGAGAATTTAAGAATGGAAGTGGTGGTAGTGGAAACAACAACAACAATAAATGTTTGAAGAGGAAGTGGAATGGGAACATGGGTGCTGGAAACCAGTAGGGTAACCAACAAAATAAAAAATTTGAAGAATGTGTGACATGCGAGAAATTTCACAAGGGTGCGTGCTTGATGGGGAAACGAGTATGCTTCAATTGTGGCCAAGAGGGTCACATCGCTCCAAATTGCACTCAACCAAAGAAGAATGTGTGCTTTACGTGCGGATCCAAGGTACACTTTGCTCGTGAATGTCCTAAGAAGAAGGACGGAGTGACAACCAGAAGCAATGGAGGTAACAATGGAGTTACATGGGCCATTGCAGGACCTGCAGCATCAAACAAACCCATAGCTAGAACCTTCAACATGACTGTACAAGATGTTGTGCAATCAAAAGATGTGGTGTCAGGTATTATCCCAATCAATGATATAAATGCTTATGTATTATTTGATTCGGGTACTACTTGTTCTTTTATATCTGATGAATTTGCTAAGAGGTTAAGAATGCCTAGTGAAGAACTAAATTTTCCTTTGAACATAGAAATTGCAAATAAGGAAGTAATCCATGTTAGGTTCGTATACAAGAACTATATGGTGAACATTAAGGAAAATATCTTTATGGTAGATTTGATTCTGATAAGACTTGGAGAGTTTGATGTTATTTTGGGAATGGATTGGTTGTTCAAGTATGGAGCAGTAATTGATTGCCAAAAAAAGTGTGTAAACCTTATGACTCCATCAAAGGTAGTATTCTATGGTAGCAAGTCGCCTAGACAAATGAAATGTCTAACGATTATGCAGGCCAAGAAATTGTTGAGTCGAGGTTGTGTGGGCTATTTAGCTTACATAGTCGATACTCAAAAGAAGAATTTAAAACTGGAAGAAATACCAGTAGTGAGGGAATTCGAGGACGTGTTTCCAGAAGATTTGCCAGGACTTCCGCCTGACAGAGAAATTGAGTTCGTGATCGACTTGGCGCTGGGAACAACACCAATATTGAAGGCCTCGTACAGAATGGTTCCTGTAGAGATGAAGGAACTGATGGTGCAATTGCAAGAGCTACTAGACAAGAAGTATATTCAACCAAGCGTATCGCCGTGGGGAGCGACGGTATTATTCAAAAAAAATAAGGATGGGTCAATGCGACTTTGCATTGATTATAGGGGATTGAACAAAGTCACTATTAAAAACAGATACCCGTTGCCAAGAATAGATGACTTGTTTGATCAGTTGAAGGGTGCTAAATACTTTTCGAAAATAGATTTGAGAAGTGGGTATCACCAATTAAAAGTGAGGAAGGAGGATATACCACGGACGACATTCAGACCTCGGTATGGACATTACGAGTTTTTGGTGATGTCTTTTGATTTAATCAATGCCCCTGTTGCATTCATGGATTTGATGAATAGGGTGTTTAAACCATTCTTAGACAAGTTTGTAGTGGTATTCATCGATGACATTCTAGTGTATTCCAAAACTCAAGAAGAACACGTGGAACACTTACGTTTGACATTAGAAACACTAAGAAAGGAAAAGTTGTATGTAAAATTCTCTAAGTACGAATTATGGCTAGATCGTGTATAATTTTTGGGTCATGTGATTGACAAAGATGGGATTTCAGTGGATCCATCAAAAGTGGAAGCTGTAATCAATTGGGAATAACTAAGAACACCGTCTGAAGTGAGGAGTTTCTTGGGACTGGCCGGTTATTATAGACGATTCATTCAAGATTTTTCTAAGATAGCCACTTCGCTAACAAATTTGACAAGGAAGACTGTAAAATTTGTTTTGAGGGAAAAGTGTGAAGAAAGTTTTCAAGATTTGAAGAAAAAGCTGAGTATTGCACCTGTGTTGGCATTACCAGATAATACAGGAAACTTTGTGGTGTATAGTGATGCCTCACACAAAGGATTGGGTTGTGTTCTTATGCAGAACGACAAAGTTATTGCATATGCGTCAAGACAACTGAAGGATTATGAGAAAGGATATCCGACTCATGATTTAAAATTGGTTGTAGTAGTATTTGCTCTCAAGATATGGAGACACTATCTCTATGGAGAGAAATGTGAAATCTACATAGATCATAAGAGTCTGAAGTATATTTTCACTCAGAAAGATTTGAACATGCAACAAAGAAAGTGGATGGAATTGATAAAAGATTACGATTGTGAGATTTTTTATCATCCGGGCAAAGCGAATGTGGTTGCAGATGCTTTAAGCAGGAAAGGTCGGGAAAAGTTGATGCTGATAACAACTCAAGAGGAGCTCATTTCAGCAATGACAAAACTGGAGTTGGAAATCAAATTTCCAAAAGAATACGACGAACAACTATTCAAGATAGAAGCTGGTCCAATTTTAATGGACAAAGTGAAGGATGCTCAACTACAAGATGAAGACTGTGGGAAAATAAAAGAGAATCTGGTTGAGGGTAGCGAAGTAAAATACAAGATCGATACCGAAGGGCTACTACGATTCGAGAGAAGAATTTGGGTTCCAGCAGTGCCAGAGCTTAAAGACGAAATCTTAACTGAAGCACATAACACAAAATATTCAATTCACCCAGGAAGCACGAAAATGTATCAAAATTTGCGCTGACATTTTTGGTGGCCGAATATGAAAAGGGACGTTCTAGAATGCGTAGCAAAATATTTGACATGTCCAAGAGTAAAAGTCGAATACCAAAGACCTAGCGGATTACTTCAACCGTTGGAAATACCGGAATGGAAGTGGGAACACATCACGATGGATTTTGTGGTGGGTCTTCCAACTACTCAGAGAGGATGTGATGCGATGTGGGTGACAGTGGACAGACTGACAAAATCAGCGCACTTTTTACCAATAAAGATTAGATTCAATCTTGATCAGTTGGTAAGATTGTACGTTAAAGGGATTATTTTGTGTCAATTGTGTCCGATAGAGATCCGCGATTTACGTCAAACTTCTAGAAGAGACTACAAGAATGTATGGGAACACACTTGTGAATGAGTACGGCTTATCATCCGCAAACAGATGGCCAAAGCGAACGAACAATCCAGACATTGGAAGATATGCTGAGAACATGCATCATGGACTTTAAAGTAAGCTGGGAAGAACATTTACCATTGGTGGAATTTGCCTACAATAACAGTTACCACGCGAGCATCGACATGCCACCTTATGAGGCATTGTACGGCAGAAAGTGCAGAACTCCACTGTGCTGGGATGAAGTCGGTGAACGCCAACTGTTAGGACCAGAACTGGTGCAACAAACTGCTGAAGTTGTCAAACTCATCAGAACAAGATTGGTAACAGCTCAAGACAGACAGAAAAAGTATGCTGATCAACACAGACAAGATCATGCATTCGACGTAGGAACTTTTGTATTCCTAAAAGTTTCTTCTTGGAAGGGGAAAATTCATTTCGATAAAAAAGGAAAGCTAAGCCCGAGGTTTATTGGATCCTTTGAAGTGTTGCGAAGAGTGGGAGAAGTGGCTTACGAGGTAGCTCTACCTCCAGACTTGGAAAACATTCACAATATTTTTCATATTTCGGTGTTACGACCGTATAAACCCGATTACAAGTATGTGATCGAGTACGAACCATTACAGTTTGATAAAGACTTGTCCTATGAAGAGATTCCTATTCAGATAGTTGACAAGAAAGAACAGGTGCTCAGGAATAAAGTTATACCTTCGGTGAAGGTGATTTAGAGGAACCACAATGCTAAAGAAGCTTCGTGGGAACTCGAGAATAAAATGATGGAAGATTACCCTGAGTTATTTGTTTAATCCATGTCTTCGATTCTGGGGACAGAATCTTTGTAAGTAGGGAAGAATGTAACGAATGATTTGTTTGAGTTATGATTCTGAGGACAGAATCTTTGTAAGGAGGGAATGATGTAACATTTCAAAATTTTAAATTGTAATATTAAATATTTATTTAATTATATAAGTATTTAATGGATATGTTTATTTCTAAATAATAATTATTCAAATTGAGTTGATGTGGTTTAGTTAATTATTTGTTGATTGAGTTGATGTGGTTTAGTTAATTATTTGTTGAGTAAATAATTAAGGAGTTAAGAAAATTAATTGTTATGAGATTATATACCAATTTAAATTAATAGTTAAGCTAGAGAGCTTATAATGATTAAATAAATTATAATATTATAATCGGAAGTTGTAATTAAAATAAGGTGTTAGTTGGTTAAACATAATTATAATTATAAAGGAAACTATAATTATGTGGTAATAATTTATGTGTTAAAGTAATTTAATAGATTAGTATTTGAATTTATTAAATTAATTATTAAAATTAATTAAGTAGAAGTGTGATAAATAACCTTGCTATAAAGGAGTTATTAAAATAAATTAAAAGAGTTTAATTTAGTTTTTCCAAACATGTCTTAATGCATATTAAGTCTTTAATCTAATGATGTTTCAACAAACAAGGTATAAGGATTAATCCATTTATTTTAATTAGGTTTACCAAACAATGTGTAAGGGTTAATGGGTTATTTATAGTTAGCTAGCCAAACAAGCCTTATGTCATTTGATTTTTAAAATTCTATAACTGATGTCAATTAAAATCCTATACTTAATATCTATATTATTATTATTATACGTTATATAATAATACGTAAGATAGAGTTAGGAGAAGAAAATGTCAGAAGAAGAAAAAGGGAGAGAAGAAGAAAACTCTAAAGAGAATTGAGAGAATCCTAAACAGGTTTTGATAAAAGAATTTGAGGAAAGAAGTATTGTTGATCAAAGGAGGGAAAACCTTCATCATCTAGCATACAAGGTATCATCCAAACCTTTTTCCTTAAAAATTTTGTTGTCTTCTTCTTCTTCCAAAAAGTTCTCTGTAAAATATTTATAAAAAGGGGAATTGTTTGTGTATATAGTTTTATGTGATAATTAGTTATTGTAAAACTATTTTTCATAAATTATGTATGGTTATAATCAAGTAATTCATATATGTATGTAAATTGTGAAGAAAAATATATTACAGTGAGTTCATATGAAAATATATACATGAATATGGCTTGTTTAAAATCAAATTAAGGTGTGATTAGTTGTTAATATATATATATATATATATATATATATATATATATATATATATATATATTGACTATTGATTTTGAAAGTAGATGAATAAACATAAACATGGTAGTTTGAATTAACTATTTTGATTGAAAAACAAAGTTACAGTGATGATTTTCATTAAAAATGTCAAAAATAGAGTTTTTGCCAAAAATAATGAAATTGGGTGTTATAAAGTTGATGTTTATGTTATTGTATGCGTAAAAACATGTTAGGAGTCTTTACAATATGTTTACATGAAGTCTCTGTATGAATTACATGTTAATTAGCTTGTTAGATTGGAGCTTGTAGGCTAATTTGGATTTCTGTTCAAACTGTTGCCGAGGCTGGGCGCCGAATTCTGGAGTTTTGCACCGCTTCGCGGCCCAACAGTATAGGTTTCGCGCCGCAGCTCCAGCACCACGCTGTAGCGCCAAACGTTGGTCTGAGTCTCGCGCCGCAGCGCCGGCCCACAGTGTAAACTGGGGCGCCGCAACGCGAGTTAGTAGAATGGTCTGACAGTTATACTTATTTACACAAAGTTTGAAAATAAATGTTATGTGTTAATAATAGGAATGTTAAATGATGATTTTAGTAGTATTAGATTAAGAATGAGCATGTTATCAAGGGTTAACTAGTATTAACATAATTCGGTTATGTGAATTGAAAATCAAACCTACATGATATATATACTTGTTTATACGTATAAAATGTTGGTAGTGGTTAATTATGTCATGATGACATATATATAGGGGTATTGAGATTCAAGTTGTAACGTGTATCTTGTGCTCAAGGCAAGTTTTCTAACTCTAAAACTTCATTGTGCAAGTTTAATTTCGTTGAGTACGTTATTGCTTTTAATTCAATTTTAATTACACAAGTTGCTAACTCTACACTTTCGTAGAGCTAGATTGTTTATTATTGAGAAAGCTCTTGTATCTATTTGTTCATGAGGATGCAAGTATTCTAAATCTTATATTTTATTATTGAGCAAGTTTCTTTAATATGTAAGTTGTTATTTAGCATGCGAGTCGCTATATTTTAATATTCTAGTGTTGAACAACTTTATCGTTCAAATTACTATTCACTATGCATGCTTAGTATCCAATTCTCAATAACCTTGACTTAATATTGTTCAAGAAATTTATGTTATGATTATTCAATGTTTATACTATTAGATTATTCCTAAAGCATAATACTAATTTATAAATATTGATTCAGTTATGATTATTCCATAGCATACAGTTAGTTCTTTTGTATTCAACTAATCCTTAGTTGATGACCGTTGAATTCTAAATTACCTTATATTGTATCCAAACCAAACCTACTTTGGTGCGGACTTGTATTCTAAATACTAAGATGTACAACTCTTTTATTAGAGGTTTACGCTTAGCGTTGAAATGGTTGTGCACAATACATTGTACGAAGGGTTGATCCCCCTAAGTACGTGGAGTCCTTATAGTCTTATGACTGTTAAAGTTAAAGTTGAAAGATTACTTATTACTGTAGACATGATTCGTGGTCATTAGACCCTCAGTAGTATGTTTCAGAATGTAATAGAACCTATCATTCAGTTCTATTGAGCCTATTTTGGCAATTGTTGTAATGATGTAAAGTTATTCATTCTTATTTCCAAGTGAGCTTTGTTTGTTCACTCTTGTATATTTATATACTTATTGAAGCTAAGATTGAGACTGTAAATGAACCTACAACTAGCAAAGGAAAGGGAAAAATGTACAAGTGACGAAGTCTTGAAATTTTATTTTATTGTTATGATAATAGACTTTTTATAATGATGTGATGTAATAATTTTAAATTCTGCATTTGAATGATTGTAATTTAAAGGTTAGATAACTTGGGAGATTTTTATTTAAGTTTAATCCTGTATGGGCAGGTTTTTATTATTCAGTTTTATTATGATTGGGTAGTTAGAAATGAATGTTTTGATTAAGTGAACACCAAATCTTGAGGAAATGAAGTACCAGGATATGGGGGTGTAACTGTCCAGCACTCAAGCAATCAATTAAACTATATATTAAAATCTGTTAGAATCCCATAATGGAGTTTAGTTCACGACTGAACCAAAAGCCATTATGGGATCAAAGCAATACATGGACAATAAACAAACAATTGAAAGAGAAAAGAAAGAATCGATTAAACCCAATTGCTGATTACAAACCCAACGAAACGTGCAAGTCCTCAATAATATCCAGCAAAAATAATGTAAAGCATCCACAACTACTGAATTCCAATGAAGGAGTAGAAAATACGAAATCTATGATTGGTTTCATGTTGGAATATGCTCCAAGTGTAAACCCTAGTTCCAATATGAAAAACACGTAAAACCTACTGAATGAATGCGTCTGACACCAGTCAGAATTGTTTTTAAATCATTACAACCCTTAAAATTAAAAATTAAAATAAAATAGTTCAGCAGTCTAAGACATCGCGCGGGTGCGCGTATGTCAAGATTGTCCACTCCAGGAGATCGTACGGGAGCGCGTCCTCAAGCCTCTATAACCGCGCAGCCGCGCGACTTCTGCAGTGCTGATTCTGGTTTTACTGCTGCTGCTGTTTTTGTCCTGCTGCTCAGTCTTTTGTCCACTAATGCTTGGTTTCTCTGCTCCACTCGATCTCATGTTATGACTTCGTTGATCACATGGATATAATCAAAGATAGTAACCATAATAGACATCTTCAACAAAGAAGAGAAAATTTCATTTTTCTTTGAATAGTGCCGTATTCGTGAATAGTGTCATATACATGAATAGTGTCGTATACGTAAATAGTAATCGCAACACGAAAAGGTAGAAATTCCACAAGAAAAATCATACTTTGTCAATAGTACTCGTGAATAGTACCGTATTCGTGAATAGTGTTGTATACGTGAATAGTGCCGTATACGTGAATAGTAACCTCGACATAAAAGATAAAAATTTCACAATAAAATTCATACTAATATTTCAGTATAAATATATTGAACGAAATAATATCATTTATGAAGAAAATAGCATCCCTTACCTCAAAAGAACAATATTTCTGGCTAAAATATCATGTATAAGGCTGAAGGAAACTTCCACTAAATAACAACTCTTAAAGTATCTAAAAACTCACAAAATACGCTCGATAATAAGAGAGATAAAACTTATGATTCTGGTATGATTTTCAATTCTAACTAAGCACTCTATTTATAGGAAAATACTTAGAACGCCAAAAAAGACTAACATGCTACCTAATGGCTTTACCTACTATTATTCACGCACACCACTTTTGAAATAAAATTTCAGCACATTTCTCACCAACCAAAAGTGGGGCCCACCTATTCAAGAAAATTTCCAAAATGTTTTAAAATTTAAACAATAATTAGAAACTTCAATAATTCTTAATAAATAACCCTTTTATCAGAAAAATTTAAATCTCATGTCTATTCTATAGGATATTTAATTCTCAACAACTTTGTAGTAGAAAGTTTTTCCAAATTTCAAACAGAAAATGCACAAAATCCACATACGAACGATTTTTAATACATCCATTCCGACAAAATACTGATAAAACACATCAGCATTAATTCCTTCATTTATATCCACACAAAATAAATATATCCTTATCATATAAATCAAAAATTAATTATTCACAAATAATATTACAGAATCACAATATGACCATGTCGTTCCCAGGAAAGAGGGGGCTTTCCGATAAGGATTTCTCCTTATTGGCGCGCAATTAGGTGACCAAACCCCTTTCCTAGACAGAATTTCCTTAGACATTGCCAATAATGCTATATAATAATATTATTCAAACAATATGAATTATTGATCTGATAATGAGAAATACTGTGCAGGGATAATTATTGAAACAACAACAATATAAAATATAAACGTAGCAATTATTAAATCAATAAAATAAAATATTGAACAGTAATTACTGTAACAATTATTGAGTAGTGCCTTCTTAAGTAAGAATCAATAATTCAAAAAAATATTGTGTAGTATCATGTGCTACTGTGCAACCACGTGTATTACTGTATTTTAACCACCGGGTATTCCAACAGTGTTAACGATAACAATTACGCCATTATTTATAAAACTCAAACTTTTCGTTTTCTTCATCCGACCATTTTTCGTTATGGAGCCCCACAAATGGTTGCGCCATCGTACAAATATTCCCCGACAACAAGAATATTCCAAGACCAAACGAATATTCCCCGACAACAATGAATATTTTATAACCACTTACTGATTTTGCAAAATTTACATACTTCACCCATAACCAAAGTATTATATCAAATTAACACCTTATTATTCAAAATAATAATTAGAGGAAATTCAATTTTATTTATAAAAAGTTGGGGTCTTACATCTATCCTAAGCACGAATCATGTATTCCATCATCATATAGAATTCACGAACACATACTATCATGATTAGATCTAAACCTATAATCCATCTCTCGAGTTCATATAAGTTATCACGACAATTGGTGATCAAGCAATTAAACAATTAAACCAAATCATGATAGATAATCCATTCATAATCAATAAGATATCAACAAGGAAGCAAATAAATCTTAGCTATGCAATAAGATTCATTATAATCCCAAAATGGAGTTTAGTTCATAATAGAAACAAGATCCATTATCCACAATTGATTATACATGAAAACTACAAGTAAAGGAATAGAGAGAAGTTAGGAAATGTAGTACAAATATGAGGTTTCTATGTAGTTCTAGCCTTGAATCTTCAATAGCCTTTAATTGCTTCAAACCCCAAAATCCAAGCTAAACTAGTCTAGAAATGGAAAATAACAACTAAGGTGAATAACCAAAAAGGAATATACATTAAGGAAAAGTTAGATACCCTAAAATGGCTAAAGACGTTCTATATTGTGACGCCCCCAAAATAGGTATACATCACCCATTCTGAGTCGTCAAATACATGGTACAAAAATAAATACAACTTCAGTAATATAATTATTGTGCAAAATACGACAACACATATACTGTGAGTTTGAATACAACTATTGTCTAATAGAGAGTATACAAACTCAAAAGGAGTCTTCATTACAATTATTGATACACTATTTTACAAAATAGTGAGGACTACTAATATAACTATCATGAACCATCACTCCAAACCTCGGCTAGTTCCTGCTATGTTCTCACCTCCTGAGAAGAAAAATGGAGCAAAAAAGAAAAGGGTGAGATCAACTAGCCCAGTAAAGAATATTATGACTAAGATAATATATAACAATTTATCATTAGTCTTCAACAGGGAAAAATTTGATAAAATATAATAGACAATAAGTTTTAGATCAACAACTGCAGCGGAAATAACAATCCATTAGAAGAGTCAAGTAGAGAAAAAATTCTACTATCTTCTAAGATTTAAAAGTCCATCATCAATATTTTATCCATGTAACATTAATCAATATACATCTTGAATCAAATATTTATCTTTGCACTACAGGCCAAAGATATTCATTTGTATCACCAGCTGGTCATGTTCATTTCAACACCTATTCTTCTTTGCACTACGGGCCAAAGATATTCATTAGGTAATCATTCATCTTTGCACTAAAGGCCAAAGATATTCATCAGTTAATCATTCATCTTTGCACTACAGGCCAAAGATATTTAGTAATATCTTCATTTAGGAATGAGGATGATGAAAAATATCTTAAAGAAAACGAATCCAGCGAGATAAAAGATCAAAGATTAGGGATTCGAACTTTAGTTTATCCAAGTTCAAAAATACCTTATAATAATCAATTGTGGAGCATAATTCAAAAATAAAGATCAAAACATAGATATAATCAAAGATAGTAACCGTAATAGACAACTTGGACAAAGAAATTTTTTTTAATTTTTTCTGTGAATAGTGCCGTATTTGTTAATAGTGTCGTATATGTGAATAGTGTCGTTTACGTGAATAGTAACCCCAACACAAAAAGGTAGAAATTCCATAATAAAATCTATACCAATATTTCGGTATAATGATATTGAAAGAATAACATCATTAGGAAGAAAATAACATCATTTACCTCAAAATATCAGTACTTCTGATCGGAATATCGGTATAAGGATTAAGGAAACTTGTACTGATGAATAGCAACTCACAAAGTATCTATATACTCACAAAATATACTCGATAATATAGAGAGAGAAAGAGAGAAAACTTGTTTCTAGTGTGATTTTTAATTCTTACTAAGCACCCTATTTATAGAAAAATACTTATAAAGCCATAGCGGACTAACCTGCTACCTGATGGATTTACCTGCTACATTCAAGCCCACCACTTTTGAAAATAAATTCTAGAACATTTCATTACTCACCAACCAAAAGTGGGGCCCACCATATTTTTAATAAAAACATTATATTTTTTGAAACTTCAACAATTCGAAATAAATAGTCATTTTATCAGAAAAATTCGAATCTCATGTGCTTTCCATATTTAATTCTCTACAACTTTGTAAGTTTAAGTTTTTCCAAATTCAAAATGAAAAATGACCGAAATCCACATACGGACGATTTTTAAAACCTCCATTCCGACAAAATACTGATAAAATACCTCAACATTAATTCCTTCATTTATAACCACATAAAATAAATATATCCATCATTTATATCCACATAAAATAAATATTTCCTTATCATATAAATTAATAACTAATTATTCACAAATAATATTACAGAATCACAATTATGACAACCAGGTCGTTCCCAGGAAAGAGGGGGCTTTCCGATAAGGATTTCTCCTTATTGGCGAGTAATTAGGTGACCAAACTCCTTTCCTAGACAGAATTTCCTTAGACAGTGCCAATAATGCTATCTAATAATATTATTCAAATAATATGAATTATTGATCTGATAATGGAGATACTGTGCAGTGATAATTATTGAACAACAATAATATAAAAATCAACGCAGCAATTATTGAATCAATAAAATAAAATATTGAACAGTAATTACTGTAACAATTATTAAGTAGTGCCTTCTTATGTAAGAATCAATAATTCAACAATACTGTGCAATACCATGTGCTACTGTGCATCCACACGTTTTACTATATTTTAACCACCGGGTATTCCAACAGTGTTAATGGTAATCATTACGCTGTTATTTATAAAAAACTCAAACTTATCATTTTCTTCATCTGACAGTTATCTATTATGGGGACCATAAATGACTATGCCGTCATACGAATATTACCCGACAGAAAGAATATTCCACGACCAAACGAATATTCCTCGACAAAATGAATATTTTATAACCACTTGCTTATTTTGCAAAATTTTCGTATTTCACCCATATCCAAAGTATTATATCAAATTAATACCTTATTATTCACAATAATAAATAGAGAAAATTTGATTTTATTCATTAAAAAGTTGGGGTCTTACAACCTTCCCTTCTTATGAAATTTCGTCCTCGAAATTGACGTGTGTACCTGGTGTTTCAAAAAAGTGAGGATACCTCGCTTTCATTTCTGATTCTAACTCCCAGGTCATTTCTTCAATAGCATGGTTTCTCAACAAAACCTTAACTTGTGGTATAACCTTGGTGCGTAGGACATGCTCTTTCCTATCCAATATCTTAACAGGTACCTCCTCGTACGTTAAATCTTTGGCTATCTCGTCCGGTTCTAACTCAATAATGTGGTTTGGGTCATTCACATATTTACGGAGCATAGATATGTGAAAAACATTATGAACACGAGACATGCTTGGAGGTAATGCGAGTCTATAGGCCACATTTCCTATTCGGTCAAGAATTTCAAATGGACCTATAAATCATGGATTGAGCTTTCCTCTCTTCCCAAATCTTGTAACTCCCTTTCATGGAGCAATACATAACAATACATGATCCCCAATATTAAATTCCATGTCCGTTCGATGAAGATCCGCATAACTCTTTTGTCGATCATGTGTTGTTTGTATACGTTATCGAATTGTTTGGATCTTTTCTGTAGTCATGCGTACCAATTTGATCCCAACAGTGTTGCTTCTCTCACCTCATCCCAGCATACTGGAGAGTGACATTTTCGTCCATATAATGCTTCAAATAGAGCTATGCCTATACTTGCTTGATAACTGTTGTTGTAGGAGAATTCCACCAAGGGTAGGTATTTATCCCAACTCCCTTTGAAATCTAGGACACAGAGTCTTAATAGATCTTCAAGAGTTTGAATAGTCCTTTCTGATTGTCTGTCCGTTTGAGGATGGTATGCTGAACTAAATCGTAAATCTGTGCCCGTAGCTTTCTACAAGCTGACCCAAAATTGTGAAGTGAATCTTGGGTTACGATCCGAAACTATGGATACTGGTATGCCATGTAATCTCATAATCTCATTTACGTACATACTAGCAAGACATTCAAGGGAATAAGTCTCCCGTATAGGCAAGAAATGTGCAGACTTGGTTAATCTATTAATAATAACCCAAATCGCATCTATGCCTTGAGAAAACTTGGGAAGACCCATAACGAAATCCATAATAATGTGTTCCCACTTCCATTTTGGAATTTCAAGTGGTTGCAACAGACCCTTCGACACTTGATGCTCCTCCTTTACACGTTGACAAGTTAAACACCTCGAGATAAACTCTACGATCTCTCTTTTCATATTTCTCCACCAAAATATATGTCGAAGATCATGATACATTTTGGTACTCACAGGATGTATTGCAAACGGTGTGTTGTGTGCCTCTATCATGATTCTATACTTTAAGTCAGAAATGTTAGGAACACAAAGTCTGGATTTGACTCGAAGTATTCCTTATTCATCGATTCTTGCTTCTGGAATAGCACCTTCTTGCACTTTGTTCTTTATACGCATCAGCTCCATGTCCGTAGCTTGAGCAGCTTTAACTTTATAGATTAAAGTTGGTTCTTCTCGTATGCTTGATATCATCACGTGAGTACTTGGAGCCTTTTCCTCTTTTTCCATCCTTTGCAAGTCATACAAAATGGACCTTTGTGTTAATAACATTGCACTCGTACCCGCATATGATCTTCTACTCAATGCGTCAACAACCACATTTACTTTTCTAGGATGATATTGGATGGTATGATCGTAATCTTTCAACAGCTCGAGCCAACGTCGTTGCCGCATATTGAGTTCCTTTTGGGTGAAGAAATATTTGAGGCTTTTATGATCTATATAGATCTCCAGTTTCTCCCCTTATAGGTAGTGCCTCTAGATCTTCAACGAGAAAACGACTGCTACCAACTCTAAATCATGAGTAGGATAATTCCTCTCATATTCTTTGAGTTTTCGCGAGGCATATGCTATGACTTTCCCATGTTGCATGAGAACACATCCTAACCCTTTGCCTGAAGCATCGTTGTAGATAACAAATCCATCGGAACCAGATTGTATTGTCAGAACAGGTGCCGAAATGAGTCTCCTCTTGAGTTCTTGAAAACTCTTCTCACAACCCTCGCTCCAACCGAATTTTGTATCTTTACGAGTCAGCTGAGTTAACGGAGTAGTGATTCAAGAAAATCCTTCCACGAATCTCCGATAGTAACCAGCTAAGCCCAGAAAGCTACGTACTTTGGTCATCGACTTCGGTTGCTCCCAACTTTGTATGGCTTCAATCTTCGCCAGGTCGACAAATAACTCATGTTTTGACACCACATGCCCAAGGAATGCTACTTCCTCAAGCTAGAACTCGCATTTCTTCATCTTGACATATAGCTTATTATCACGAAGTCTTTGAAGTACCAGCTTTAAATGGTGCTCATGATCTTCACGGCTTTTGGAATAGATGAGGATGTCATCAATAAAGACAACAACGAACTGATTCAAATATTCTTTGAACACACGGTTCATCATATCCATGAAAGCAGTAGGAGCATTAGTCAATCCAAAAGACATGACTAAGAATTCATAATGCTCGTACCGAGTTCTGAATGAAGTCTTTGGAATATCCTTAGTTTTAATCTTTAGCTGATGATATCCAGAACGAAGATCGATCTTTGAAAAGAATTATGTTCCTTGCAACTGGTCGAACAAGTCATCTATGCGAGGTAGCGGATACCTATTCTTGATGGTGACATGGTTCAACTCTCGGTAGTCAATACAAAGTCGCATACTCCCGTCTTTCTTCTTTACGAATAACACAGGAGCACCCCAAGGAGATGTACTAGGACGAATGAAACCGATGTCCAACAACTCCTGTAGTTGGACCTTTAACTCCTGAAGTTCAATAGGAGCCATTCGATATGGGGTTTTAGAAATGAGCTTTGTACCAGGTTCAAGATCAATAAAGAATTCAACTTCACGTTTTGGGGTAGACCGGGAAGTTCTTCAGGAAATACGTCAGGAAATTCACTAACAATAGAAATATTATTCAAATCTGACGTGTTTTTGTTTAAGTATGTGACATGGGATAAGAAAGCTTGACATACGTTTTTTAATAAACGAATAACTTTATGGCTTGATATGATAGTGATTGACTTTAGTGGTTTGGTTGTTTGAATTCACATAACAAGTTGGTTAGGAATATGAAAACTAACAATCTTACGAAAACAATCAATTTTAGCATGATGCGTGGTTAACCAATCAATCCTTAAAATTACATCAAATGCAAGAATTTTCAACGAAATAAGATCGGTAGGTAATGTTTTGGTTCTAACTTGAATCTAGCAAGATGTATAAATAGTAGATGTAATGAAAGTTTCTCCTAACGGAGTCTCAACAGATAAGTCAAGGTCTAATTTCCCCGGAGTCAAGTTTAAACGTTGAGCACAAGCAGGAGAGATAAAAGAATGGGTAGAACCTGTATCTAATAAGGTATAAACTTCACAAGAGTTTATGATTAGCTTACCCGTGATCACCTCGTTCAAGTTTCTCGCATTTAGGCCAGTCACGACAAATGCCCTCCTTTGAACCATCGACTTTGTTTTGTCCGTAGTCGCCTTTGTTGTCGTCGTCCCAGCTGGACTTGACTTCGCTACCAAACAAAACTGGACTATATGACCATATTTTCCACAACTGAAACACACCTTGGAAGTCTGTGGACAATTTGGACTTATGTGTCCCTCCTCTCAGCATTTGTAGCATCTAACTGACGGCCGTTCTCCTCCCCTAGAATTTGTTGTTGGTGTTGGTGTTGCTGCTGATGTCTTCCCGTCATTGTTGAATCTCCTCTTTCTGAAATTTCCACTTGACTCACCTCTCCTATTATCATGGCCATGATTACCACCCGAGTGGTTCCTGCTTTTGTGTGTATTCTTTCCTCCACGCTGGTTATCATCGCTTCGATGACTGCTGTCACCAGTATGACCCTGATTGTGGTCCCTCGGTTGGGCATACTCATTATCTCGCTCTAATAATTGAGCCTTGTTGACAACATCTGAATATAAAGAAAATTTATGAGAGATAAGATATTGCCGAATCTTAGGTTTTAGACCTCTTAGAAACATCCTCGTCATTCGTTCCTCATTCTCTACCAAATGAGTTACAAACTTGGATAACTCTCCAAACTTCGCCTCATACTGGGACACCGTCATATTGTTTTGTTCCAGTCTGATAAAGTCCACCTCCTTCATATGACGAATACTTTCAGGAAAGTACTTGTCATTAAATAGTTTCTAAAACGTTTCCCAAGATATGTTGAGTGTGGCTGGCTGGGTACGCTTCACAGATTCCCACTAATAATCTGCCTCACCGTGAAACATAAAGGTAGCGAATGGAACCTTATGTTCCTCCGTGCATCCCAAGACATCAAATATCTTGGTAATTTGTTTGACCCACGTTTCTGCCTTAATCAGATCCGGCTTTCCCGTAAATTCTGGTGGTCCCAACTCTTTGAACTGCTTGGCTGTGACAAGCCACGCATTGCTATCATTTTCACCCGTATTTTGTACACAAGTCTCCCTTGTCTGGTTTTTCATGAACTGCAAAAAGCTTCTAAATATCCCATCATTAATCATTTGTTTGGTAGTGTTGTTTACAGGAGGAATATGGCCTTCATGTTGCACGTTCCCCTGGGTGGTGATTAAAGGTGTCTCCACTGTCTCATTCACTCCGTTGTTAACATTTCCCGCTACCATTCTTAAATACTTCCATAAAACAAGGGTTAATTAACAAATTAACATATCACATATTAACCATAAACTTAGTCAGGCCATACTAGCGAAGGAATTCCCCGTCTCTCCCCTCCTAGTTCTTGTCTCACATCTCAGCCAGGGATCATATCCCAAAGCTCTGATACCAACTGTGACGCCCCCAAAATAGGTATACATCACTCATTCTGAGTCTCCAAATACATGGTACAGAAACAAATACAACTTCAGTAATACAATTGTCGTGCAAAATACGACAACACATATACTGTGAGTTTGAATACAACTATTGTCTAATAGAGAGTATACAATCTCAAAAGGAGTCGTCATTAAAATTATTGGTACACTATTTTACAAAATAGTGAGAACTACTAATACAGCTACACTGAACCATCACTCCATACCCCGGCTAGTTCCTGCTATGTTCTCACCTCCTGAGAACAAAAATGGAACAAAAAGGAAAATGATGAGCTCAACTAGCCCAGTAAAAAATATTATGACTAAGATAATATACAACAATTTATCATTAGTCTTTAACAGGGAAAAATCTGATAAAATATAATAGACAATAAGTTTTAGATCAACAACTGCAGCAGAAACAACAATCTATTAGAAGAGTCAAGTAGAGAAAGAATTCTACTATCTTCTAAGATTTAAAAGTCCATCATCAATATTTTATCCATGTAACATCAATCAATATACATCTTGAATCAAATATTCATCTTTGCACTACAGGCCAAAGATATTCATTTGTATCACCAGTTGGTCATGTTCATCTCAACACATGTTGATCTTTGCACTACGGGCCAAAGATATTCATTAGGTAATCATTCATCTTTGCACTACAGGCCAAAGATATTCATCAGTTAATCATTCATTTTTACACTACAGGCCAAAGATATTCAGTAATATCATCATTTAGGACTGAAGATGATGAAAAATATCTTTAAAAAAATGAATCTAGTGAGATAAAAGATCAAAGATTAGGGATTCGTACTTTAGTTTATCCAAGTTCAAAAATACCTTATAATAATCAATTGTGGAGCATGATTCAAAAATAAAGATTAAAACATGGATACAATCAAAGATAGTAACCATAATAGACAACTTGGACAAAGAAAAGAAAATTTTATTTTTTCTGTTAATAGTGCCGTATTCGTGAACAGTGTTGTATACATGAATAGTGCCGTATACGTGAATAGTAATCCCGACACGAAAAGGTAGAAATTCCATAATAAAATTCATACCAATATTTTGATATAATGATATTGAAAGAATAACATCATTAGGAAAAAAATAACATCTCTTACCACAAAATATTAGTACTTCTGATCGGAATATCGATATAAGGCTGAAGGAAACTTGTACTGGTGAATAACAACTCACAAAGTATCTAAATACTCACAAAATACATGAAACATTCTAGAATTTTTAAATGTAATATTAAATATTTATTGATTTATATAAATATTTAATGGATGTGATTATCGTTGAATAAATATGTGTTCAATTGATTTAATTTTGTTTAGTTAATTATTTATTAAATAAATAATTGATGAATTAAGGAAATGATTATTATACTAATATTTCAATTTAAATGATTAATTATTTGTATTGTGTTATGTGATTAATGAATTTATTTTATTAATTGTGATTTGCATTAATTAAAATAAATATGAAAGTTTGTTTAAATATAGTGTGACAAATAACTATATTATAAGGAGTTATTAAAATAAATTAAAGTAGTTTAATTTAGTTTTAACAAACAAGACTTAATATATTAATTGTTTAATATTTAAAGGGTTTTGCCAAACAAGCCTTATGGCTTTTGAGACTTCTAGTTATTTAAATTAAATTAAATAAATAAATATAATATATTTATATTATATACGTTAGTAACTGATTTTGCAATTAGTAGTATTAAGTTATTAGTTTTGTATTATATTAGTACGCATATCAGTTTAGTTTTCTTTTACGCATAAACTAGTTTGCTAGAACTTAGAGAATAGAGAGTTTGAGAACTTCAGAGAAGATTGAGAAAGAGTTACGAATTTTCACATCAAGTTCAGTGATTAGCGAGGTTGTGCAAGCTAATTGAAGGTAATTCTCCATAATCTCCATATTATATATGTGACACCCCCAAAACAGGTATACATCACCTATTCTGAGTCACCAAATACATGGTACAGAATACAAATACAACTTAATTATACAACTGTCGTGCAAAGTACGACAAAACATAAGCTGTGAAATTTAATACAAATATTGTTGTCTAGACAATATACAAACTCAAATTCAATATTATTACATTTATTTTCCCACTATTTCACTGAATAGTGAGGACTACTAATGCTATCATCTGGTCCGTCATTCCGTTCCCCGACTAGTCCCTGCTACGTTCTCATTTCCTGAAGAGAACAATGAAAGTAAAAGGATGAGCTCAACTAGCCCAGTAGGAAATATTATGACTAAGATAATGCAGAATATATTATCATTAGCCTTAAACAGTGTTAAACTGATACAATATAACAAACATCAAGTTTAACTGCAGCGAAACAAGCAATCCATTAAAAGAGTCAAGTAGAGAATAAATTCTACTATCTTTTATGATTTAAAAGGGTTTTCATCACTTTTATCACTGGGACACAGCTTAATAAATAATCCACATCATCGAATCACCCCTGCACTACGGCCAAGGATATTCTTTAGTATCACGACCAGAATTATCCATGCACTACGGGCCAAGAATATTTGTGTATCTATTAATGGTCATGATCATGCCAACAACTGTCCATCAATGCAATATGGGCCATTGAGGACTTTTACCACATCATTTGTAATATTACGGTTGTGATTACACCGAATAATCTCTAGTCATAATCATACCAAGTCCATCTATGCACTACATGCCACAGATGACTTTCAACAAAATATAAACATGAGGATGATGACAATGATATAAAAATTCAATAAAAACAAATTCAAGAATTATTTTATCCAGGAATCAATAACATCCAAATTGTCAACATGATACTGCTTTGTGGAGTAAAATTCAAGAATGCTTAGAAGAATATTTCAATGAAAAGATACTGGATGAAGCGCAAATATCAAGGATATTCCACTAATTTCATGGAGTATAGAAGTTAAAATTTTAACCAACTGAGTATAATAAAGAATGGAAAAACAAAATAAATCATCAGGCATGCAATAGACCGCACAGGCAGGTTATTCCAACAGAATAATAAATAACGGAATCAGGTCCGGCGTAAAACGCACAGACAGGATATTCCAACAGAATAATAAAAATGGAATCAGGTATATGATACCAGCATCCAACCATTTCAATATCTCATTTTTACTACCTCTTTCATAATAGGATTGATTCTCTGTTGTTGTTCCACTGTAGGCTTGTTGTCATCCTCCATAAGAATTTTGTGCATGCAGAATGAAGGGTTAATTCCTTTGATGTCAGAAATTGACCATCAAATAATCAACTTACTTTCCTGAAATATGGTTAGTGCAGATGCAATAATAATAGGTAAAGTAATTGATTCACATAAGTTTGTATACCTGAGATGAGAAGGTAGACGTTTGAGCTCAAATATAGGAGGTATCTCTAGAGATGACTTCAAGCGATCTGAAGACTTGTCTAAAATTTCTAATGGCTCAAAAGGTACCTTGAACTTGTTCACCCTTGGTAGCGCATCTAACAATTGGAGATATTCAATCAATTATGGCTCGTCCATGTCAATGTCCCCCATTAATGTAGTCTTCAACGGATCCTTATTTATAACCGTCAGAAACTCATCATCCACAATCTTTTCTACTACATCCACTCGGAAGCACTCGTCTTCATCTGAAGGGAATTTCATAGCCTTGAATACATTTGATGTAACTTCTTGGTTCCGGACCCGCATAGTTAACTCTCCCTTTTGAACATCTATGAGAGTCCTCCTAGTAGCTAGAAATGGCCTCCCAAGTATAATAGGGATGTCCTTGTCATCTTCGTAGTCTAAAATGATGAAATTGGTTAGGAAGATGAACTTATCTACCTTCAAAAGAATGTCCTCCACAATCCCTCTTGGATATATAACAGACCTATCTGCAAGCTGAAGAGATATGTTTGTTGGTTTTGGTGCAAGAAGTCTCAACTGACTGTATACCGATATAGGCATGAGATTGATGATTGCACCCAAATCACACATACATTTATTGAATGACAAGCTACCAATAGTTAAGGTATTGTAAAACTGCCAGGATCCTTCAACTTCGGTGGTAGTTTTCTTTGCAAAACTGCACTGCACTCCTTAGTTAAAGCTACTATTTCAAAATCTTCTAACTTCTTTTTCCTTGACAAAATACCCTTCATGAACTTGGCATAGCTTGGAATTTGTTCTAAAGCCTCTACAAATGGTATGTTAATTTGTACCTTCTTTAATACTTTGAGGGATTTAAAGAATTGTTTGTCCAATTTTTGCTTTTGAAGTCTTTTTGGATAAGGAACTGGTGGATATACTAGTTGTGATGCCCCCAAAATAGGTATACATCACCCATCTTGAGTCGCCAAATACATGGTACAAAATTCAAATACAACTTAATCTAAGAGTTTTAATAAGAATATTGTCATCTAGACAATATCCACACTCAATGGAGTCCTCATTACATTTATTGTCACACTATTTTATAGAATAGTGAGGACTACTAAAACAACCATCTGGACCGTCAATCCGTTCCCCGACTCGTCCCAGCTATATTCTCATTTCCTAAAGAGAACAGTGAAAGAAAGGGTGAGCTCAACTAGCCCATTAAGAAATATTATGACTAAGATAATGCAAAATAACTTATCATTAGCCTTCAACAGTGTTAAACTGATAAAATATAACAAACATCAAGTTTAACTGCAGCGGAACAAGTAATCCATTAGAGGAGTCAAGTAGAGAATAAAATCTACTATCATCTATGATTTAAAAGGTTTTTCATCACTTTTATCGCTGAGACTCGGCTTAATAAATAAACCACCTCATCCCTGCACTACGGCCAGGGATATTCATTAGTATCACGACCACAAATTATCCATGCACTACGGGCCAAGGATATTCGTGTATTCATCAATGGTTATGATCAAGCCAACAACTGTCCATCAATGCACTACAGCCAAGGAGGACTTTTACCACATCATTTGTAACATTACGGTCATGATTATATCGAATAATCCCTGGTCATAATCACACCAAGTCCATCTATGCACTACAGGCCACAGATGACTTTCAATATATTATAAACATGAGGATGATGACAATGATATAAGAATTCAATAAAATAAGTTCAAGGATAATTTTTTAAAGATTTATAATTTAATTTATCCAAAAATCAATAACGTCCAAATTGTCAACATGATACTGTTTTGTGGAGTAAAATTCAAGAATGCTCAGAAGAATATTTACACGAAAAGATACTGGATGAAGAGCAAATATCAAGGATATTCTACTAATTTCATAGAATATAGAAGCCAAAACTTTAACCAACCGAGTATAATAGAATATATGAAACTGCAAATGAATTTTTGCCCGCCATGCGATAATCTATGTAGACAGATCATCTCCATAATTTAATAAGGAATGAATACGAAGGATCATTCACCATTCATACGGTAATCCACATAGACAGGTAATTCCAACAGAATAATAAAGAATGGAATAACAGAAGAATTCATCAGGCGTGCGTAATCCGCACAGATAGGTTATTCCAACAGAATAATAAAGAATGGAACTAGGTCATGCGTAACCCGTACAGACAGGATATTCCAACTGAATAATAAAGAATGGAACCAGGACATGCGTAATCCGCACAGATAAGATATTCCAACAGAATAATAAAGAATAGAATAACAACAGAATTCACCTAGCATGTGATAGACCGAACAGACAGGTTATTCCAATAGAATAATAAAGAATGGAATAACAACCCCTACGAGTATTGAAAGAAAATAACTCTTTTCATGAATACGAAAGAAATAATACCCCTTACCTTAGAAGAAGACTGGATACTGGAATAGTGAGGTATCAGACTTCTCTTCTTCTTTCTCTCTATAATTTCTTTCTATAATAATTGCTCTATAGCTTTAGTGAATTGATGAGAAATGAAGGAAGAATGAGCTTCTATTTATAGGAAAATATAGTTTCGATAATTGCACGTTTTGGGGCTCAAAATATTACAGTATAATACCTTCCACTTTTTCTTCATTTTTAATTTGGTCCTGCAAATATTATCAAACTTGCACCACCTCCCCTAATAGTAAATAATGTGAATTAATAGTTCATTCATGTGACTTAATAGTATAATCATGTGAAAAAAAAACTAATTACAGTATAGTACCTTCATCTATACCTCCATTTTTAATTTAGTCATGCAAGTATTATCAATCTTGCACCACCTCCCCTAATATTACATGAATATGAATCAATAGTACACACATGTTAACAAATAGTGAGGTAGTACTCCCTACCTTGGAAAAACTGGATACTGGAATAGTGAGGTAGCAGACTTCTCTTATTCTTTCTCTCTAGAATTTCTCTCTATAATAATCACTCTAAAGCTTTTGTGAATTGGTGAGAAATGAAGGAAGAATAAACTTCTATTTATAGGAAAATATAGTTTCGATAATTGAACGTTTTGGGGCTCGAAAAATTACAGTACAATACCTCCAACTTTTCTTTCATTTTTAATTTAGTCCTGCAAGTATTATCAAACTTGCACCACCTCCCCTAATAGTAAATAATGTGAATCAATAGTTCAATCATGTGAATCAATAATATAATCATGTGAAAAATACAAATTACAGTATATTACCTCCATCTATACCTCCATTTTTAACTTAGTCATGCAAGTATTATCAATCTTGCATCAACTCCCCTAATAGTAAATAATGTGATTCAAATAGTTATATAAGCATGTAAATTAGTAGCAATTAATTGCTCATTTATCAGATAAATTACCCGATTTATCAATATAACCCCTAGACATCAATTATCATCGGAATAGATGTCGATTTCCACTAACACTAATAATCCCAACACAATGGAACTATCAAAATTCATTTTTAATCAACATAACTTATTCATCATTAATATTATAACTCACAATATTTAACAATCAGGTCGTTCCCAAGAAAGAGGGAGCTTTCCGATAAGGATTTCTCCTTATTGGCGCGCAATTAGGTGACCAAACCTCTCCTTGACAGAACTTCTAGACATTGTCAATATTGTAAATAATAATATGAATAACTTTGTCGTCTCAATTATTGATTTAATAATATAAAATATTATGCAAATGATACTGTAATAATAATTGAATCAATAATATGAGAGATATGATGCAGCAATTACTGTAGCAATAATTGAGTATAACTGAGTGACTTCTCACATAAGCATCAATAATCAATACCGTGTGCTACTATGCAACAACGCGTATTACTGTACTTTTAACACCGGGTGTTTCAACAGTTAACGGTAAAACATCCACCGTTATTTTCATAAAGTATTTTTGTCGTTTTCTCAATCCGACAATAATTCCGTTGTGGGGGTCCACCAATGATTGTGCCGTTGTACGAATATTCCCTGTTAAAATGAATATTCTCCGACCAATCGAATATTATATAACAACTTGCGTACTTTGAAAAATTTGTAAATATTACCCACAACTATAACATTATATCAAATCCACACCATAATATTCAAAAATATATTTTGAGAAAATTTAATCTTTATTCAAAAAGTTGGGGTCTTACAACCTCCCCTTCTTATGAAATTTCTTCCTCGAAATTAGGGTGCGTACCTGGTATGTCGAAGAGGAAAGGATATCTTGATTTCATCTCAGATTCTAACTTCCAGGTCATTTCTTCCACATTGTGGTTTCTCCACAAAACTTTGACTTGAGGTATAACCTTGGAGCGTAGAATATGATCCTTTTAATCCATGTTTTTAACAAGTAACTCTTCATATGTTAAATCTTCCTCTATCTCGTCTGGTTCTAATTCAATAATGTGGTTTGGGTCTTTCACATATTTACGTAACATAGATATGTGAAAAACGTTATGAACACGAGACATACATGGAGGTAAAGCGAGTCTATGCGCCACAGTTCCTACTCAATCGAGGATTAAAAATGGGCCAATGAATCGAGGGTTGAGCTTTCCTCTCTTTCCAAATCTCGTAACTCCCTTCCATGGAGCAACACGTAATAACACATGATCTCCAATATCGAATTTCACGTCCTTTCGATGAAGATCAGCATAACTCTTTTGTCGATCTTGTGAGGTTTTTATACGTTGTCGGATCGTTTAAATCTTTTCAGTAGTCATGCGTACCAACTCCGGTCCCAACAACGTTGCTTCACCCACCTCATCCCAGCATACTGGAGAACGACACTTTCTTCCATACAACGCCTCAAATGGAGCCATGACAATACTTGCTTGATAACTGTTGTTGTAGGAAAACTCCACCAATGGTAGGAACTTATCCCAACTTCCCTTGAAGTCAAGGACACAAAGTCTTAATAGATCTTCAAGAGTTTGAATGGTCCTCTCCGACTGTCCGTCCGTCTGAGGATGATATGTCGAGCTAAATCGTAAATCCGTGCCCATAGCTTTTTGCAAACTAACCCAAAATCTTGAAGTGAATCTTGGGTCTCGATCAGAAACTATGGATACTGGCATACCATGCAGTCTTACAATCTTGTTTATGTACATACGAGCAAGACGTTCAAGTGTATAAGTTTCTCGTATAGGTAGGAAATGAGCAGACTTGGTCAATCTATCAACAATGACCCAAATTGCATCTATGCCTTGAGAAACTTTGGGAAGACCAGTAACGCAATCCATGGTAATGTGTTCCCACTTCCATTCTAGAATTTCAAGTGGTTGCAATGGACCTTTTGGTACTTGATGCTCCGCCTTGACTCGTTGACAAGTTAAACACCTTGAGATAAATTATGCTATCTCTCTCTTCATATTGCTCCACCAAAATGTATGTCGAAGATCACGATACATTTTGGTACTCCCAGGATGGATCGCAAACGGTGTGTTTTGCACCTCCATCATGATTTTATACTTTAAATCAGGGTTTTTAGGAACACAAAGTCTAGAGTTGACTCGAAGTATTCCTTCTTCATCGATTCTTGCTTCCAGCATAGCACCTTCTTGTACTTTCTTCCTCATACGCATCAGCTCCAGGTCTGTAGGTTGAACATCTTTAACTTTATCATTTAAAGTCGGTTCTACTCGTATATTCGCCATCATCACATGGGTCCCTGGAGTCTTTATCTCTAACTCCATCCTTTGTAAGTCATACAAAATGGGCCTTTGCGTTGACAATATTACACTCGTACCCGTATATGATCTTCTACTCAGCGCATCAGCTACTACGTTCGCTTTTCCAGGATGGTATTGAATAGTATGATCATAATCTTTCAACAGTTCGAGCCAACGTCGTTGCCGCATGTTGAGTTCCTTTTTAGTGAAGAAATATTTGAGGCTTTTATGATCCGTATAGATATCTACTTTCTCCGCATACAGGTAATGCCTCCAAATTTTAAGCGCAAAAACGACAGCTGCCAACTCTAGATCATGAGTAGGATAATTCCTCTCATATTCTTTGAGTTGCTGTGATGCATAGGCTATAACCTTCCCATGTTGCATGAGAACACATCCTAACCCTTTGCCCAAAGCATCACTGTAGATGACAAATCCCTCCGAGCCAAATGGTATTGTCAGAACATGTGCTGAAATGAGTCTCCTCTTGAGTTCTTGAAAACTCTTCTCACATTCTACACTCCAACTGAATTTTGTATCTTTTTAAGTCAGCTGAGTTAATGGAGTAGCGATTCGAGAAAACCCTTCTACGAATCTCCGATAATAATTAGCTAAGCCGAGAAAGTTACGTACTTCGGTCACTAATTTAGGTTGCTCCCAGCTTTGAATTGCTTCAATCTTTGTCGGGTCAATAGATATCCCCTGATTTGATATCACGTGCCCAAGGAATGCAACTTCCTTAAGCCAGAACTCGCATTTCTTCAACATGGAATATAGTTTGTTTTCACGAAGCTTTTGGAGTATCAGCCTCAAGTGTTGCTCATGATTTTCACGGCTTTTGGAATATCTGAGGAAGTCATCAATAAAGATGACCACAAAATGATCCAAATATTCCTTGAATACTCGGTTCATCATATCTATGAAGGCAGCAGGAGCATTAGTCAATCCAAAGGACATGACTAGGAATTCATAATGCCCGTACCGAGTTCTGAAAGCCGTCTTTGGAATGCCATCGGTTCTAATCTTCAATTAATGATATCCTGAACGAAGATCAATCTTTGAAAAGAATTTGGTGCCTTGCAACCGGTCAAACAGGTCATCAATATGTGGTAATGGATACCTATTTTTGATGGTGACATGATTCAACTCCCGATAATCAATACAAAGTCGCATACTCCCATCTTTCTTCTTCACGAATAGAACAGGAGCACCCCAAGGAGACGTACTAGGACGAATAAAACCAATATCTAACAATTACCGTAACTGTGTCTTTAACTCCTGAAGTTCAATAGGAGCCATTCGATATGGGGCTTTGGAAATGGGTTTTGTACCGGGTTTAAGGTCGATACAAAATTCAATTTCACGCTCTGGGGGTAGGCCAGGAAGTTCTTCGGGGAATACGTCAGGAAATTTATTAACAATATAAATATCATTCAAAACTGATGTATTTTTGTTTAGATCCGTGACATGAGCTAAGAAAGCTTGACATCCGTTTTTCAATAAACGAATAGCTTTATGGCTTGAAATGACATTGATTGATTTTAATGGTTTAGTTGTTTGAATTCGCATAATAGGTTGGTTAGGAATATGAAAACTAACAACCTTACGAAAATAATCAATTTTTGTATGATGAGTAGTTAACCAATCAATCCCTAGAATCACGTCAAATGCAAGTATTTTCAATGAAATAAGATCGACAGGTAATGTTAGGGTACCAATTTGAACCAAACAATACTTATAAACAGTGGATGAGTAGTTAACCAATCAATCCCTAGAATCACGTCAAATGCAAGTATTTTCAATGAAATAAGATCGACAGGTAATGTTAGGGTACCAATTTGAACCAAACAACACTTATAAACAGTGGATGTAATGATGGTTTCTCCCAATGGAGTTTCAACAGATAAGTTAAAGTCTAATTTCTTCGGAGTCAAATTTAATCGTTGAGCACAAGTAGGAGAAATAAAAGAATGGGTAGAACCGATATCAAATAAGGTATAGACTTCGCTAGAGTTTATGATAAGCTTACCCGTGATGACCTCGTTCAGGTTCCTTACTTTTTGGGAGGTCACAACAAATGCTCTCCCTTGCACCATCGGCTTTGTCTTTTCTGGGACAGCCTTTGGTGCCTCCATCCTAGCTGAACTTGTCTTCGATGCGCAGTTTGGACTGATATGTCCCTCCCCTCCGCATTTGAAGCATATGATAGGTGGTCGTTCTCCTTCCTTAACCACGGTTGCTGGTGCTGAAATCTTTCCATCATTGTTGAATCTCCTTTTCTTGAAATATCCATTTTTACTGTCTTGGCCATGATTACCACCGAAGTGGTTACCATTTCTGGCATGTTGATTCCCTCCACGTTTGTTGTCACCGCTTCGATGACTGATACCACTGGTATTTTCATGCTGCCGGCTACTTTCTCTTGGTTTCGTTGACTCGTTACCGTGCTCCAATAACTGAGCCCTATTTACAATATCTGAGTACAAACACAGTTTATGAGAAATAAGATATTGACGTATCTCCAGTTTCAAACCTCTTAAAAATATTCGTGTCATTCGCTCCTCATTATCGACCAAATTGGATGCAAACCGGGATAACTCCGCAAATTTAGCCTCGTATTGCGACACGGTCATATTATTTTGCTCCAACTTGATAAACTCCACCTCTTTCATGTGACGAATACTTTTGGGAAAGTACTTGTCGTTGAATACCTCTTGGAACTTCTCCCAAAACATCTTGAGTGCGTCAGGCTGGGTACGTTTTACAGATTCCCACCAGTAATCTGCCTCTTCAGGCAACATGAAGGTGGCGAAGGGAACCTTTTGCTCCTTGGAGCATCCCAAGACATCAAATATCTTGGTGATCTGCTTTATCAATGATTCTGCCTTAAGTGGTTTTGGCTCTCCAATAAACTCCGGTGGTCCCAGCTCCTTGAACTATTTAGCGGTGACCGTTCGAGAGTTTTTAGTGTTTCCACCTACATTTTGGACAGGAGCCGCTCTCGCCTGATGTTGCATGAATTGCATAAAGCCTCTGAACATTCCATTGTTCATCATTTGGTCAATGTTGTTGTTTGCATGAGGATTGTCGCCTTCCTGATGCACATTATTCTGATTATTGATTTGTGGAGACTCTACGGTCTCTTGTGCTCCATTGCTATTCTCAATATTCTCGGATGCCATTTTTAAATACGGTCACAAAACAAGGGTTAATTGACATGCAACATATTATCTCTATACTCTGACCAACCAATTAAATACAAAAAAATTTAGGTAGGTCATACTAGCGAAGGAATTCCCGTCTCTCCCTTCCTAGTTCTAGTCTCACATCTTAGCCAGGGATCATATCCCTAAGCTTTGATACCAACTGTGATGTCCCCAAAATAGGTATACATCACCTATTCTGAGTCGCCAAATACATGGTACAGAATGTAAATACAATCTTAATTATACAACAAGAGAGCTGTGAGTTTAAATACAAATTCTGTCTTCTAGACAATATCCACTCTCAGAATAAGTCCTCATTATATTTATTGTCACACTATTTAACAAAATAGTGAGGACTACTATCTAATACTATCATCCAGACCATCACTCTGTTCCCCGACTCGTCCCAGCTACGTTCTCATTTCCTGAAGAGAACAGTGAAAGAAAGGGTGAGCTCAACTAGCCCAGTAAGAAATATTATGACTAAGATAATGCAGAATAAATACAACTTAATTATACAATTGTCGTGCAAAGTACGACAAAACATAATTTGTGAGTTTTAATACAAATATTGTCGTCTAGACAATATACAAACTCAAATTCAATATTATTACATTTATTTTCCCACTATTTCACTGAATAGTGAGGACTACTAATGCTATCATCTGGTCCGTCACTCTATTCCCCGACTAGTTCCTGCTACGTTCTCATTTCCTGAAGAGAACAATGAAAGTAAAAGGGTGAGCTCAACTAGCCCAGTAGGAAATATTATGACTAAGATAATGCAGAATATATTATCATTAGCCTTAAATAGTGCTAAACTGATACAATATAACAAACATCAAGTTTAACTGCAGCGGAACAAGCAATCCATTAAAAGAGTCAAGTAGAGAATAAAATCTACTATCTTTTATGATTTAAAAGGGTTTTCATCACTTTTATTGCTGGGACTCAGCTTAATAAATAATCCACATCATCGAATCACCCCTGCACTATGACCAATGATATTCTTTAGTATCACGACCATAATTATCCATGCACTGCGGGCCAATAATATTTGTGTATTCATTAATGGTCATGATCATGCCAACAACTGTCCATCAATGCACTACGGGCCAATGAGGACTTTTACCACATCATTTGTAACATTACAGTTATGATTACACCGAATAATCTCTAGTCATAATCATACCAAGTCCATCTATGCACTACAGGCCACAGATGACTTTCAACAAAATATAAACATGAGGATGATGACAATGATATAAGAATTCAATAAAACAAGTTCAAGAATTATTTTATCCAGGAATCAATAACGTCCAAATTGTCAACATGATACTGCTTTGTGGAGTAAAATTCAAGAATGCTCAGAAGAATATTTCAATGAAAGGATACTGGATGAATCGCAAATATAAAGGATATTCCACTAATTTCATGGAGTATAGAAGTCAAAATTTTAACCAACTGAGTATAATAACGAATGGAATAATAAAAAAAATCACCAGGCATGCGATAGACCACACAGGCAGGTTATTCCAACAGAATAATAAATAACGGAATCAGGTCCGGCGTAAAACGCACAGACAGGATATTCCAACAGAATAATAAAGACGGAATCAGGTCCGGCGTAAAACGCACAGACAGGATATTCCAATGGAATCAGGTCCGGCGTAGAACGCACAGACAGGATGTTCCAACAGAATGATAAATAATGGAACCAGGTCCGGCGTAAACGTACAAATAGGATGTTCCATCAGAATGATAAAGAATGGATTAACAGAAGAATTTTTCCAAGTATAGGGTAGCCCGCGTATATAGGTTATTCCAATAGAATAATAAAGAATGGAGTAACAGAAGTTCTCTTCATGGATAAGAAAGAAATAATACTCCTTACCTTGGAAAAACTGGATACTGGAATAATGAGGTAGCAGACTTCTCTTCTTCTTTCTCTCAATAATTTCTCTCTATAATAATCTCTCTAAAGCTTTTGTGAATTGGTGAGAAATGAAAGAAGAATGAACTTCTATTTATAGGAAAATATAGTTTCGATAATTGCACGTTTTGGGGCTCAAAAAATTACAGAACAATACCTCCAATTTTTCTTTCATTTTTTATTTAGTCCTGTAAGTATTATCAATCATGCACCACCTCCCCTAATAGTAAATAATGTGAATCAATAGTATAATCATGGAAAAATACGAATTACAGTATAGTACCTCCATCTATACCTCTATTTTTAACTTAGTCATGCAAGTATTATCAATCTTGCACCAACTCCCCTAATAGTAAATAATGTGATTCAATAGTACACATATGTGAACAAATAGTTATATAAGCATGTGAATTAGTATCAATTAATTACTCATTTATCCGATAAATTACCCGATTTATTAATATAACCCCTAGACATCAATTATCATCGGAATAGATGTCGATTTCCACTAACACTAATAATCCCAACACAATGGAACTATCAAAATTCATTTTTAATCAACACAACTTATTCATCATTAATATTATAACTCACAATATTTAACAACCAGGTCGTTCCCAGAAAAGAGGGGGCTTTTCGATAAGGATTTCTCCTTATTGGCGCGCAATTAGGTGACCAAACCTCTCCTTGATAAAACTTCTAGACATTGTCAATATTGCAAATAATAATATGAATAACTTTGTCGTCTCAATTATTGATTTAATAATATAAAATATTAGGCAAATGATACTGTGATAATAATTGAATCAATAATATGAGAGATATGATGCATCAATTACTGTAGCAATAATTGAGTATAACTGAGTGACTTCTCACATAACCATCAATAATCAATACCGTGTGCTACTATGCAACCACGCGTATTACTGTACTTTTAACACCGGGTGTTTCAATAGTTAATGGTAAAACTTTCGTCGTTATTTTCATAAAGTATTTTTGTTTATAGCCGAGTCTCAGCGATAAAAGTGATGAAAAACCTTTTAAATCATAAAATATAGTAGATTTTATTTTCTACTTGACTCTTTTAATGGATTGCTTGTTCTGCTGCAGTTAAACTTGATGTTTGTTATATTATATCAGTTTAATACTATTGAAGACTAAAGATAATTTATTCTGCTTTATCTTAGTCATAATATTTCTTAATGGGCTAGTTGAGCTCACCCTTTCTTTCACTGTTCTCTTCAGGAAATGGGAACGTAGCAAGGACTAGTCGGGGAATAGAGTGACGATCCAGAGGATATCATTAGTAGTCCTCACTATTCTGTAAAATAGTGTGTTAATAAATGTATTGAGGACTTATTTTGAGTTTTAATGTTGTCTAAAAGACAATGTTTGTATTAAAACTCACATCTCATGTTGTATATTTAAGATTGTATTTGAATTTTGTACCATATATTTGACGACTCAAGATGGGTGATGTATACCTATTTTGGGGGTGTCACAGTCATGAATTGAACAGGGATATCTGTTCACTGCATGTAACACATTGGGAATTGGGATTGAAAGAGTTTAATTTAATTGTTTTGCATAGGAATATAGTAAGATTAATTTGATTAAATAGAAGTTAATTGATCACTGGGAAAGGGCTTTTGACACTTGGAATTTCCGTTAACAATTCAGTAGGCATAATAATTGGGATAATTAAATAATTGGTTTGTAGTTCATAATTGGGGATATTAGAGTCTTAATCTTTATTTATCTGAATTTATTCGTTAAAATTTTAGTTTCATTTATTTGGTTTATTTTTAGAATAATCTCTTTTTAATTGGTTAATTTTGTCTTCTTATTTTTAAAAATCACACTTTATGGTTGTTTAAATAAAATTGGATTGATATAGTGCTTGTAGTTGGAATTTATTAATTAGAATTCTCTGTGGGATCGACACTTTATCTTATCACTTTATTACTTGTTGACTATGTACACTTGCACAAATTCATTGATTGTGAAATCAACCAACACATAGCCTCCTCTACCACTATGTATCCTTCCGCCTTATCGAAGGCTTCAGCAAGACTCTTCGGATGGTGAAACATCAGTTTCTTCACCAATTTCTCTGATTTCACTAGGTCTAACCCATTCTGAAATAAGCCCACATCTTGAAGATCATTAAGTTCAGTCACCTGGCCAACTACTTCCCGGAAGTGCTTCACATACTGGCTCAAAGACTCATTCAAAAATCGTCGAACTTGAGCCAATGAACCTGTTGGTTTTCCCATTCTCTTATTGCTTCCGAAGCGAGCATGAAACTTGCTACACAAATCTGCCCAGGACGATATTGAATCTGAGGGTAAAGTTCTCATCCACTGTCTGGCGTCTTTACGGAGCGTTGTAACGAAGGTATGACACTTTGCAGCATCGCTAAAGTCATAGTAGTCCATCATTCTGTCGAACGCCTGACTGTTGTCATAAGGATCTCCATATCCATCATAGTTCTCCATATGGGGCAACTTCTTTGTAGGGTTGGCTTTTTCTTTGAGGATCTCCGTGGAAAAAGGAGATGCCTTCTTTCCCAAAGTATCCCTCACTTGCTGGACTTCGGCAAGCTGTTTTCGAAGCTCCTTTAATTCTTTGACCAGAAACTCTACTCCTTCTGACTGAGAAGAGACTTCTTTTTCCAGTGACTCTCTCTTCTTCTGAGTAGACCAACCCTTATTATTCGAACCCCCAACCTTCGAGGGACTTTTCTGACAATGAGTGCAAGGTGGTGTACCCTCAGTGGACTCTCAGGAGTGCGACCTCTTGAACTACTTCATCGAGGGGCTCTATCGTTGTGGTTAGAATACTCAAGGCGGGGTGCCTTCTTTGTATTCTCTGGTGTGTACTATCTGGACCTGCCTCTTTGTCTGTTTCGACCCCGCTCCTTAGAATTGATAGGGTGGAGTGCCCTATTCGATCTCAGAGAAGCAGGACTTCTTGATCTTCTTCGTTCCCGAGGTTGGCCTCGAGATTCACGACCTGAATGGGCAGGTTCCTTTTCCCTTCTCCGTCTTTTATCAATATGCCCACTATGCTCTTCAGACTATGCGTAGCTAGACGCTTCGTCCTTCAACTCCGCCATCCAAAGCATATGTTCGGTAATATCTTGTCTTTGTTTCAAAAGCACCTCCAAAGCTTTATCTGCTTCATCTGCCATCTTGGCTAACTTGGAGGTCTTATCAGTCTGACCGTCTCGGTGTCGGGTTCTAGGCGGTGTGTCTTCTACCCGTTTTCGACAATGATCAGGCTCTTTCTCGGCAGTGAAAACCAGTCTTCTCTTAACATTACCAATGGCTCTCGAACGAGAACCTTCAGACGCACATTTGGAAGCCGTACTGGCATGAGCACTGTTAGCAGGACCCAAATGATCCTTGACAGATACTCGCGGTGTAGACGAACTTACAGCCATCGGCTGACCTTCAGGTGTAACTGTTCTACTCTTCACCATGGATTTTGACATAGAACAACTAAGGTTTGTGATTGAAATTGTCAAAGACACTAGAACAAGCCCTCCTTCTAGCGCCAATGTTAACGCCAAGATCTTTCCACGTGCCTCAATCATGTAACACGCGTCTATATCCCGCACAGTAAACACGACAACACCAAAAGCTTGACGGCTTCGACCGTAGGGGGATAGCTCCGGCGTGAGAGTCAGTACAGGCGATCACAAGGTTAACAATGGAGGAAAATAATATCTAGTGCTTGATAGAGAGGAAAATGGTTAAGTTACCTTTAGGTTATGTGATCCCTCTAACATATACTCTCAATCCAGTTTTTTGTGCCACCCACTACCGTCTGACACCGTCCCCCACTCCTGGTGATCTTAGCCGAATTCCAGCAGCTCACCTGCTACATCCCATCACTATTTTCCACCGCCGGCCGACTAGATCCTATCCACATTAATGCATGGCAGAGATAACAGTCAACTGTTATCTTTTTTCATCATTACTGGTCAAAACCCAAAATGTAGATATTTAATTATCTATTGGACCGGTACATCAATATGACCCAAGACTTACCAGACCCAATCAAGGTAGCCCACTGACTTGGCCCAATGTTCATAAAATATCCTGACCCAAGGGAGGAGCCCATTCGGTTCGGCCCAATATGAAAAGTATCATGGCCCAACAAGATTTATATAATATAAATGTTTAAATTATTTATAAATATATAGAACCATTAAAATATTTGTATAATCGTTAAAATAATTATCAATATATATACATATATATAGGGGCGGATCCACTTGAGGGCATGCAGTGGGGGAAATTGACCCTACTGAATTTTCAGGGGGTCAATTTGTCTTCCATTCCAAAAAAATGAATATTTTCGAAACATAAATGTTCTAATCTAGTTTCAATTTTCAAGTCGGACAACAGTCATTTACTCATGAATATTGTCAAACAATTGAATTTTATCTTCAGACCAACTTATTTTGAAGTATGGTGGTTGCTAGTTTCGGAAGCTGTGGAGATTATGAAGATTAATTAGGATAGGAGTATAATATGTTCGCACTTCTACCGAGTTATGAGAAGAAATCAAACGATGGTAAGAAGAGTGATGCTATAGACATAAATTATTATACAAATATTTTATAAACTGATGATGTGGCCTACTCTACCTCAGCATATTGATCAATAAATTGCTTCAATTTAATCTATGGCCCCGCACAACATACTGAGGTGGAGTATGTCACATCAGCAATTTGTAAAATATTTGTAGAATAATTTGTGTCTCTAACATTATTCTCTTAAGAATGAGAATATAAATCTCAAAGTAAAAAAAGAAAAAAGAAAAAGAATAAAGAAAGCACCATAAATATTGAGAAAATACAAATGAATTACATAGCTGACATCAAGAATGCGAATACAAGACTCCTAGCAAGGAAGAAAAAGAAAGGAAACTCATAAATGTACAATAGAAAATAATATTTTCACATGAAAATCGTCGTTATAGATCTTATAGTGACGGTTTTCACCGTCGCTATACATCTATTGCGACACTTTTTATATGAAAATATCAAAAAGTATTGCGCAAATATCAATTTCTAAAAAAAAGTATCACAATAATTGTGACGCCCCCAAAACAGGTATGCAACACCCATTCTGATTCGCCAAATACATGGTACATAAAGCAAACTACAACTTCAATAATACAAATGTCGTGTGAAATACGACAATACATACTGTGAGTTTAAATACAAATATTGTCTCCTAGACAATATCCACACGCAAATAAGTCTTCATTACAATTATTCAAACACTATTTTACAGAAATAGTGAGGACTGCTAAAACATCTTTCTAGAAACCTCACTCCATACCCCGACTCGATCCTGCTATGTTTTCACCTCCTGAGAAGAAAAATGGAAAAAAAAAGGGTGAGCTCAACTAGCCCAGTAAAGAACATTATGACTAAGATAATATACAACAAATTATCGTTAGTCTTCAACAGGGAAAAAAATCTGATAAAATATAATCGACAACAAGTTTTAGATCAACAAATACAGCGAAAACAGCAATCCATTAGAAGAGTCGCGTAGAGGATGAATTCTACTATCTTCTAATATTTAAGAGTTTATCATCAATATTTTATCCCTGTAACAACAATCAATATACATCTTTAATCATCTTTGCACTACAGGCCAAAGATATTCATTTATATCACCGGTTGGTCATGCTCATCTCAACACCTGTTCATCTTTGCACTACGGGCCAAAGATATTCATCAGTAATCATTTATCTTTGCACTACAGGCCAAAGATATTCAATAATACCATCATTAAGGACTGAGGATGATGAAAAATATTTTTAAGAACGAATCCAGTGAGATAGAAGGACAAATATTAGGGATTCGTATAACAGTTTTATCCAAGATCAATAATACTCCATAATAACCAATTTTGAAGCAGAATTCAAAAATAACGATCAAAACATGGATACAATCAAAGATAGTAGCCAAAATAGACATCTTGAACAAAAAGAAATTTTTTTATTTTTCGGTGAATAGTGTCGTATACGTGAATAGGTGTATACGTGAATAGTAACTCCAACACAACAAGTTCCAATTTTGATATAAAGTTCAACCAATATTTTGGCATAATGATATTGAAGAAAATAATATCATTTGCGAAAGAAATAACATCCCTTACCTCAAAATAACCATACTTTTGACTGAATTTCGGTATAGTGCTGACAGAAACTCGCACCGTACAGCAACACTCAAAGTATACTCACAAGAATACGCTCGATAATATTGAGAGAGAAAGAGAGAAAACTTGTTTCAGGTGTGATTTTTAATTCTAACTTAGCCCTCTATTTATAGAAAAATGTTAGAACGCCAAAGGAGACTAAATAAATATAATAATAATATTCTTATTTTCTTCCTACGCAACCTAAGTTACCAACAAAGACCAGCCACCCCAAAAATCAACAGCCCACATGTTCAAACAAGAGTGGGTCCCACCCATAAATTAATAAAAAATCATTTTATTTTTCGAAACTTCAACAATTCATAGAAAATAGACCGTTTATCAAAAAAATACGAATTTTATGTCCATTCTGCTTGAAATCAAATTCTCTACAACTTTGTAAAAGAAAGTTTTTCCAAATTCCCAATAGAAAATATCTGAAATCCACAAACGGATGATTTTTAATACTTATGATCTGACAAAATACTGATAAAACACCTCCACATTAATTCCTTCATTAACAACTACATAAAATAAATAAATTCATCATTTATATCAAATAAATATTTCATTATCATATAAATTAATAATTAATTATTTACAAATAATATTACAGAATCACAATTATGACAACCAGGTCGTTCCCAGGAAAGAGGGGGCTTTCCA
Organism: Panax japonicus; assembly: GCA_020205505.1. Lineage (NCBI taxonomy): Eukaryota > Viridiplantae > Streptophyta > Magnoliopsida > Apiales > Araliaceae > Panax > Panax japonicus. The sequence continues at coordinate 76,320,924 of CM035091.1, forward strand.
ATAAGGATTTCTCCTTACTGGCGCGCAATTAGATGACCTAACCTCTCCTTGACAGAACTTTCTAGACATTGCCAATAATGTTATCTAATAATATTATTCAAATAATATGAATTATTGATCTGATAATGGAAAATATTGTGCAGTGATAATTATTGAAACAATAATAATATAAACTAACAACGCAACAATTATTGAATCAATAAAATAAAATATTGAACAGTAACTACTGTAACAATTATTGAGTAGTGTCTTCTTGCGTACGAATCAATAATTCAACAATACTGTGCAATACCGTATGCTACTGTGCAACCACACATATTACTGTATTTTAACCACCAGGTAACCCAACAGTGTTAACGGTAACAATTTACGCCGTTATTTATAAAAATCCAAATTTGTCGTTTTCTTTCATCCAACCGTTTTTCGTTATAGGGCCCACAATTGACTGCGCCGTCGTACGGAGATTCCCGACAATAAGAATATTCCACGACCAAATAAATATTTCCCGACGAAAAGAATATTTTGTAACACTTGTTTATTTTGTAAAATTTTCATATTTCACCCATAACCAAAGCATTATATCAAATTAATCCTTATTAATTTAGAATAATGAATAAAAGAAAATTCAATTTTATTTATAATAAGTTGGGGTCTTACAATAATACTATCTTTTGACTTTTGGATAAAAGAAAAGAATAAAAAATAAATAAATAAAGAAATAGAATAAAAGAATAGAGTACTAATCCTTTTTTTCTTTTTACAAACTTATGGGACAACACCAAGGAAGATTAATTCATTCAAGAGTAAAATACACTGACATCCCCTGTAGATAATTATAATAACACTCACCACCCTTCTAGTTTTTTAAGTAACAGTCGGTACCCCTCTAGTCTACAATATGTAACATTCACTACTCCTAGTGTGGTTGGCCAACTAATATTTAAAAATATTTTTAATATAATGTCTAATAAACCCTTCAAGTTATAATGTTTAATTTCTCCACTAAATATAAATTTGTATATCATAATTTTTACTTTACTTGATCTAATTAATTAATTATGAAATTGTGCAATAAATAACATAAAAGTCAAAAAATAATAAGTATTCATTTTATCAGGAAAATAAAGTCATACAATTTATACTAATTAAATTTCTCAAATATTAAAATTTACGTGATATATATTCAAATATATTTTTTTATAATTAAAAGGTATAATGTTAATATCCATAAAAATTATAAATTAACGCAATAAAATAATAATAAATTTTTTCAAATATTAAAATTTACGTAAGACAAACTTATTATTACAATTTAAGCGAATCTTATTACTCATATAAAAAATTATTAAAAATTATATTAATTATTTTTCTCATATATTAAACTAAACATAAGTCACACTTAAACATAATTATTTACAGTAAAAATGACAAATATTGTTACTAAAAAAATATATTAAAAGAATTTTTTTTACATGATAGAGGTAGTAATAAATATAATTATATTTTTTTATTTAGCATTGCATAAAAACAGCGTCAACTGTATACTAAAAAAATATAATCAAAATAATAAACATCCCAATTTTTTATATATACTCAATAAAAGTTAACATATAAAAATTATAATATGAAACTAAAAATTCAAATAATATTTTTTGTTGTTAAGCACCAAAAACTAAACTATCAATATATTCAATCACTCTAATTAGAATAACTTCATTAATAATTTAATTTAAATTTTTTTAATATTTGTATCACTTATCCAAAAATATGTGTTAATTAAACTAAATTAATTTTTTATAAGTTACCAACAAT